>OU015493.1:66717125-67317125 GCA_907164885.2 Dolomedes plantarius | reverse complement strand
AAAAACATTTATAAATATCCCTGACGCTATCTCAACAAAATTTTGGACAGCGTTCCTATTCTCTGCTACAGTTGCAGCGTTCCTTTCCTTCCACGAAAGTCTCTGCGATATTTTCCAATTTAAAGTAAATATTCTGCAAATATTCTCATTTAGCAAAAATTATACTGAATTTTCTTTAATCTTTGAAATTTTTAAAAAATTTATATATAAGATTTTTATAACTGACCACAATTTATTTTTACATTTTTACAAAGAGGTTGGTTGGTTGGTTGGTTTGTTGAGGTTTAATGGTGCAAGGTCCAGAGAGGACATGCTGCGCCAAATTCCAATGAGGAGTTTAGGAAAAAAGGCTGTTGAACATATGGTTCTACGGCAGCAATTATCAATGCTTTAGAGAGCAAGTCAACAGTCAAAACAAAAACCTAAGGTCTTCTGGTCGTCGAGGCTTGTCCACACTATAATTTAGCGACTGATGATTAAAATTACAAATGACGTCTGGGAACTTTTCAGAACCGCGCCTTGCATTCCATCGTTCAATATACGACAGACGGTATGAATAGCTTTGCTTATCTGTTCGGAGCAAGGCATTATTCATGCATAATGCCTAAAAAAGCAATAGTTGGACAGCTAAATGTGCAAATCAAATACATGATGAATCCTGTTTTCCAGTACACCATATAAATGGAAAGGTGAAAGTGTGGAGGTAGCAGAGGGGAATATCTGAATTTTTCTTGAATCACCCGCACTTTTCAAGGGGATAGCTTCGAACTAAGAGCTATATCGCTATATCGCTAAGAGGATCGCTATATTGCTAGAGATCGCTATATCACATAAGGGGTCCAACGAAGTTAGTATGAACCAGGTAGTACATTATACGTTTCATAGGTATGATGTCTTTGTCACTTCATTTTTTTATATCTTATCTGAAGGACTTTTATCTCTGTATAAATAAAGCCAGAGACAATCTGGACTCTATTCTCATTAAAATAATTTGAAAAAAATTCGTTTATCCGACGCCTACTAAAATCATATAATTCAACACACAAAAAACTTCAATACAAAAACTAAATACAAGAACAAGATTCAATACAAGAACTATACTTCAAAACAAAAGTATAGTTCTACCCGTGTCGTTCAGATAGAATAAATCTAGTTCTTTCAAAACGCTCTTCACCACTCCCCCCTGCTTTAGGTAAAATTTCATAAGCTCTATCAGCAAGCAAAAGCTTCCCAGTTTGAAATGAGGTTCTCTAATTCTCCAATTTTTGCAAACATGCCGCCATGTTTTCCTTTAATTTTAATTCACCGATGCTTTGGCCAAAGTGACGATTGACTCTTGGGGGCCAAAGTCTCCTAAATTTCCCAGTTAACACATCAGGCATTTTTATACCCATTGCTGTCAAATGAAGTCGCCAATTTGATCTGATGTTCCGAGAATCGTTCTTTTCTGTTAGGATCTTTTCTAACATGCTCTGTTGCTGTGGAAATAAATATCATTCACTGAGTTTTAAAAGCCCCCTCGGCAGGTAAAGTTAATATCATACTCTCTGTACATCCTAAAGTTCGAATTATACATTCAGTAAATTATTTTTGCGCATAATTAATCGGTTTGAAAACCCTTTTTTTAAAAAACAAACTACACATAGGTATGTACAAAGGCAAGCATTACATTACAGAGAATGATTAACTAATTCGAAATGTAGCCGAATAGGGAAGTAGCAACATCAGTATTTCGTAAATTGACGTGGGTACAGCAAGAAAGTTTTATTGAGTGTTTTGGGAGACAAGATAGCAATTTATGAGTCAGTCAGGATATTTAGAATCTCTGTTAGGAAGCACATACCTGGATGACCAGAGGAACGAAGTAAAAGAGGATGGATTCGGCGTACTTCAGTACCATTAAGTGAGGGAAGTGTATGACACACGGTGTGAAGTCGGGTCCTAAATCCAGGATCATGTGGTACAACAGGTTAGGACATGCGCAGAACATAGAGAGGGGCCAAATGATAAGCAGGATAGATACCACTCGACCTCTGCAGCACAGGAGGTGGGCGCGGATAGGATGAACGATGGCAAAATACCTTCAAAAGATAAAAATATTGATGAATATATATACATGTGCACAAATAATTATCATGAGAACTATTACAATGATCAATGACGTTAGGATGCGACGTCAAATAGATTTGTGTTCAGTTACCTGAGGAGCGAATAAGGGTTATTTTGTTTCTACAGCATTTCTTCTAATAGTTGCCGTGTTCTGTGTATGCCTCTGTCAAGTAATACTTCCGGAGCGACCGCTTCACAAATATATCAGCCTATATTAATCTCACGTGCAAAAAATACAATAATAAACAGAAATTAAAAACACCAAAATCGTCTGTTTAACAAATTTGTAGGTTAAGTTAATTGTTATTCAATGCACGTGTATACAGCTTTAAAATTCATGAAAATAAAAAAAAAAAATTCTAAAACGCAATTGCAGCGCTGCCTACCGGATCCAATTATTGGATGCACGTGTATACATCATTAAAATTCAGGAAAATAAAAAAATTCTGAAACGCGATCGCAGCGCTGCCTAAATAGACTGTAAAAAATTTTTGCACGTGAGGATTTGTATGAATTTTTAATCTGATTTTAAGTTTATATATTTTATTTTTGCTTAATATATTTATACATAGCATATTTATAGCATATTAGTTAGATTGTATACATAGCATATTAGTTAGATTGTGCAAGTAGGCTTGAAAAATCAGTGGTAAGCATGCTTTTTTTTCAAGACGGTTTTTTAAATTATAAACTCGGATTTTCACAACATTTTTAATTATAACATCGGATAGAAAAACAGCTAATATTCTGTAAAAAATTCTAATATTTTAACAAGGTTATGAACCTTTTTTTTATTGCAACTGTTCAATTATTTACCGCCAAGTTTTGACGGGTACTATCTAGTTATAAAATATTGAGTTATAGTTTTATGTTAATTGTTATAAATGCTTTCGCTTCTATACATGCTCGTTCATAGAACTCCAGATCAGTTTTCAGTTTCCCTTAAAATAAAAACTGACCTGTGATATAACTATTTTAATCTTTATGGGAGCGTAACTCTCATCCTTTTAATAAAAAAACCTGTTGTACCTAGACTTTAAAATCCCAAAATGATAGGTTTGAAAAAAGTTGTATGATAGCCTGGAAAATAATTAAGAAATTTTTAACTTGCTAAAATAAAATATGCCGAATGTATTTAATATTCTTATTTTTTATAACCGTATCATAATCATTTTTTAGAATTATTATTATTAAACGTAATCTAAATCGAACCGTGTTATTATCATTTTCTTTTTATTTCATTTTGATGAAATAAATAAAGAAAAAAATAACTTAATAACTAAGTCTGTAAAAAAAAATATTGATAATATTGTTTAAAAATGCTAAAAAGGGTATGAATCCACGTATAGTTTTTTCAGTCAAAAGTTAAATTTTTCAGTACAAAATTTTCAGTCTGAATTCTTGGAATTGAAAGATTATAGATAATCAGTTCCTTAGTGACATCTCTCTCGATTTGAAATCTTCAAGTGGGTTTAAGGCACCGAATTTAGCTGAAGGGGTTAATTTTCATAAACATGATATCCTGGACTAAAACAATAGACGTTATATAAATTTATCAGCATTATTATATTAAAGTTAGAAAATTTAATAATGCCTGAAAAAGGCAAGTAGGTGGGAAAAGTGCGTCACTGAAAAATATGAAAGATTTTGCTTGCGAGCCCTCTTGGTGCAGGCTTAACACACTTTGAGAATTTGTATCGCACACAATATCGAGGGTCATACAAATATACGCAAAAACCTTAAAATTTCATGAAAAAGGAAGAAATTATGATAAAGAAGTGCGGTTTGCAAGAAAATACTCACAAGGAAGTCGCATTTTTTTAGCAGCAACAACAAAAAGATTAGTTAAAAAATTCATCGATAGATGGCGCTTACATGCGAGATATTCAGCAGAATTATGCAAATCAATCTTGAAATAAAAGACCGTGATGCACGAGGAATTCTCATTCGCTTTCAGAATGTTATCATTATATGATAGAGCGTTGTTGGTCAAGGTGTATTCACGTTAGTTGTGTCGTACAATGTTCTGGAGGTCATGTTGAACAATTGTTATAGCAAGAATAAATGAATGGAACGTACTGTTGTCCTTTTCATCGTGTTTCGGATTGTCAGCGCCTTCTACCGATGACATTTTTAAACTAATTTTTGTTTTGCTGCTAAAGGAAATCTGACTTCCTTGTGAGCCCTTTATTACAAACCGCACTTCTTTATCATCATTTCTTCCTTTTTTTATGAATTTTTAAAGTTTTTACGAACTTTTGGCGCATCCTATATATATGCCAATAAACGCTCATTTCAGTTCAAGATTAAATCATTTGCCATAACTTCCAGTTAACATGAAACCGATAAAAAAGGGTAAAATACTTGCAACGAACTGAAATATTTTAATAATGACGGTTTATATTGTTGTGTCAAGCGTCTTATCGAATCTGAAGTTAAATTAATCGGCAGCTTATATTTTGATTTTTTTAACGATACAAAGAATGCGTATTATGAGATGTTTACTGTCATTTGTAGCAACATGGGCTTAAAATTCTGGCGAATTCTTTGGTCTTTCATCTGTTTGTATTGAGATCTAATTTCGTTATTTAAAGACGACAATTTTGGTTCAAGTGCGTGAAAGTTATATGAAAAATTAGTAATATGAAAAAAGTGATATGAAAAAGTGATATGAAAAAAGTGATATGAAAAATTATCCATGAACACACATACTGCTTGGAAGCATTTACTGATGGTTTCTCTTAAAGCTCAACTAATCCAGAGAAAAAAAGATATATGTAAACCCTAATAACTCTCTCTTCCACGGTATTGTTTTGATAATAGCGCAAAATTTCTTTCGCGATTCTCCGAACGCTGTGCGAACGGCTCTTAAACAAAATTAATTAACGCCAACTTTTTTTTAGATTAAAGAGAGAAAAAAACCTCTGAATTTTCAAGTATGTTTTTCTTCTAATTATCGAAGTTTTTTTTTATTATTTTAATCTCGACACCAGGCATCGTTCGGCAGTTTAATTATCGCAGACGACCTATACGGTTGAAGTTTCTCTAAAGGAGAGTGTGAATGAGATTTAAAAAAAAAGCGAGACCGCTAATTCAATTCTAGAAAGAAATTCGTTTCGAGAGCTCTAAATGAAAGAAAGACTAATATTATGGGAAGGAAAACTATGCAAAACCTAATCATGTGTAAACATAACAACGTGATCTTTTCGAGACATGGTTCAACGAAAGGAAAAACTGCCACCAAATTTTCTCCATTGTAGAGATACTATATGGTTATTTCACTGATGTCTTACGTTATATATTATAAACGTGCATAGTAACTAATTAATAGATTTTTCAGAACATTATTTAGCTTGTTAACACTGGTCGCAGTTCACAACTAACAGTTTCTGAAAGTGCCGAACACCCAGAGGGAGTGTTTAACGAAATAAAGAAAAAATTCTTCTTTCAAACACATCATTATCATGTATGATGAAGCTCAGGCTAGACTTTGCGCAGTTTGGATAATTTAACGTTCTTAAACTTAATGCATAAATCAATCCCTAGCGGCAAGTTGGTATTGTTCTAAAAACGGAACAACTGCTATAGGAACAGTGCAGAAAATACCAAAATTGTTTGGGTGATACTGATTAATCAGACTGGTGCTCTGCGCTGACAGTTAGCTTCCGAGTTTCTTTTTCTTGCACTGGAATTTCTTAACTGAATAATGGACTCTAAAGTCCAAAGGTACTCAGGGTAAGTGCCTACCTTATTGGAACGAAAGAAATAATAATTCACACTTTGGAGAGATGTCTCTTGTAGTGAACTTATTAAAGTATATCAGCCAACAGCCTTTTCTCGTCACAGTGACAATGAAAGCAAACTAAATTATCTTTTCCACCTGAGACCAAGAAAAAGGCAAATCAGCTTGTCATATGGGCATGGTCGAGTTTGTCTCTAAAATAAATTTTCTTCCTCTAAGACTACGACACGATCTTACGTATTGGTCGTACTCAACTCACTTGCTAAGGTGTGTTTAATATTTCATACAAATTATTGTTAAGTTAATTGTTGAATACTAAGAGACATTTGCTAATGGTTCGGAATTAACTTTCGGTCATTTTCCGAATTCGAAACTATTAGTTTTGCTTTGAGAACAAAAAGCGTAAATTACTTTATTTTATCGTGTTTATACGTGCTACTTACCTCTCAATGCAGAGGGTCAACAGCGTCATGACAGACGCATACAGTGCGAATACCTCTGTGAACCTTAACACCTTGCACAGCTCTAGTCCCAGCCTCCAGCCACGATTACCGATAAACTGGACAATGTCCGGCACGCAGGCCAGAAGGATTAGGAGGTCGGCAGCTGCCAGGTTCAAGATGAGTGCGTTGGTTGGGGACCGCCGCATCCTGGCGTCTGCCAAGATGGCGATGCCCACCAGACTGTTGCCGGACACCCCTATCACGCCGACGATGACGAAAACGAGGGACAATAGGTAGATAATGAGTGGGGACGAGGGAGGATCCAGATCTGTCTTGGTCGCGTTCCAAATCGGTTGCACGATGGCATCCGTCACATTCAAGGTCATAAATTCCAGCGTCTGCAATTCCTCTGTCATGGTTTTGGAGATGGTAACACTGCCAGGGAGTCTCGAAAAATTTTTAAGTTCAATATCTTTGCTGGTATTGTTTATGTAACACCTTAAAAAGCCAACAAAAGATGTCCGCTTTCACAACCGAACACTTTTACTGATGATTGTTACTGATAAGTTCTTTCTACATTTTCTAAACATCTGATGTCTAGTTCAATGCTCCAGAAGTCGAATGTTCAAGTGGATAAAAGTTTTTAAGGCGTGCTAAACCATTGAGGTTAAACAGTTATTTCCATCTGAAGTAACATATTTCATTCACACATATAGTGCTTCTGAATACACAGTTTCTTCTATCAAAATCCGAAGAAGCTGGCGGGAATGCTTAAGAAAAATTTAATTACTGGTGTCTCCGAAAGGGTGCCTTCATAAAGATTTAAGGTATAGCTGATGGCTGTCGTCAAATATGTTGCATTAATTTATACTCATTGTGTTGTTATCTGTTTTAGCTAATTAATTAGGTCGATAAATTAGCTAATTAATTTGGTCGATAGTAAACGATCTGTTTTCTGGAAATATACAATATCTGTGACTTGGTTTCAGACTCCACGGCAGAAATGTGATGAAACATGCAGATAAAAATAATGTAGTAGTTGGGAAATTTTACGTGTTTTTCTTGGCAGTTATCGGGATAATTTATGACACAGTTGCCATGTTTTTTTCAATGCCGGAAAGCTCCTGGTTAGCTTGAAATCTGTTGAACATACAGTTCTCACATTCTGGTAACATTGCATTTGTAGAACACGGGATATGCTTAATTTTAAAGATTCTCTGTCTGTTTCTTGTTTGCAATAGTTTATATGGTGGTCTGACGCTGTAAAAGGCAAGTTGTATTGTAAAAACAAACAAGCATAAATGTTTTAAAGCATTTATACTTCACAAACCATAATATTCTGTAACTAAGCCATTGTTACAATCAATAGTTTTCTGTTCTCAGTTTCATTCAGCTAATGTATTTAAATAGGTTGAAACTTTGTTCGGTATGTGCAAACTAATTTTATTAAACACAGATGGGAACGAGATTACAATGCGCAAGTTATTTTTGTTTTGACCGAAATTCTGAGGAAAGTATTTTGAAGAGCCGATTTTATGAAACCCAGTGATTTAGATAATCTGCCATAATTATGAGAAAAATGTATTTTATCCTATTTTAGGACACATATAAGGAGTCGGATTATGTTCATTATTCTTTCTTTGTGAGAACAATACTATTGTTTTTACTAAAACTCTGCATTCTGTGAATATCTGTGGCGAATGTTCAAGTATTCCGACAAGCAATTCCCGCACGTTTAGATTTCATTTTTTTCTTTCCATTTTCTATAGGAAGGGGTATAATCCTGTGTTTTAAAGCTTTAAATTTTGATTTTTAAGTATGCAATTCAAGAATTAAAAAATAATAATTTAGAGCAATTTGAAGACCTCAAAAGCCTTGTGCTTCAAACTTCAACTATACCATTAAGGATTATGTTGCTGTTTAAAGCCATTCTAAACATTTGGAACAATTCTTCAATTTATGATATATAAGCTTTCGAAGGTATTAGGCAGGAGAAATGTTCACCATAGTAAAAATTGCTTATTTTCATTCACACAATGTAGATGCGCTGTCAAATTCTTTCTTTACAAGCAGCAACACTTCTTTTTCTCTCTGATCCTAATTTTTTCCTAGGATCTTAAAAAAGCGTTTTTCCTTGCTGTACAAATGCAGATTTTCGACTGAAATTCAGTTATCTTGTCCGTATAGATTCATAGTTATCTTTTCATTCTGGTTGAAACAAGTCTTTCTTTCAGGTTTCTATGAGGTTTCTTTACCTACAGGAAAAAAAGAAAAGAGATTAGACAGGTGAAGTCATTTAGAGTTTGATTGTTTTCGTGGACATTTTAACACATTTTAAGATTGATGAGGTAAGTTCATACATAAATACATACATACACACACACACACACACACACACACACACATATATATATATATATATATATATATATATATATATAAAATATATAATATATATTTTTATATTTTTATATATACAGGGTGATTTTTATTAAACTGACACTACTCCGAAACATCTGTAGCACGATGTGTCAGCCGGAATTCCACCAAAATTGATAGAGGGACTAAGGACGACATGGGAAAGAGTTTCCGTGAAAAAGAAAATTAGTTCCAAAGGTGGTCGATAGGGGAAGATATGGCACTGTTGTTGTAGGCCCACCCGAGAATTTGTAAAACATCAAAATGCAAGTTCATGACTTCGACAGCAGCACCAATATTTTGGGCTATACAGATAGGTGCGGAATCTGTTGCGCCATCGCTTAACAGAAGAAAGGATCATCAGTCGCATTTTTCCCACTTGCGTGGCCACCTCGCTCCCCGGACCTTACCCATGTGATATCTTTCTGTGGAGTTATTTCTAAGGTGTATCTTGGTGGAGTCTCGGTGGCCCTAAAGGACAACATATCCCGGATTGTGATGAATATTCCTGGCGACATGTTATGCTTGGCCGTCGAGAACGTAGTGTCCGGGATTAATGTGTCATCCACCACGATGGTGGTAACATTGAAGGAGGGAGAAGAGAATTTGTTGTATAAAGCAGTGTTGTAGTGAAATTTCTTTGCAAGCTTATTACAACTTTGCTTATTTGTATGCTTATTACAACTTTTTCGGTATTCATCCCTTATCTTTATAGCTCGAAATACTGGTGCTGCTGTCGACTTCATGGTCATGAATTTGCATTTTGATGTTTTATTTGCGTTTAGTGAAAATTCTCGTGTGAGCCGACAACATCAGTGTCATATCTTCCCCTATCGGCGACTTTTGAAACTATTTTATTCCCACGGAAACTCTTTCCCATGTCGTACTTAGTCCCTCTATCAATTTTGGTGAAATTCTGGTTGATAGATTGCGCTACAGATAGCTCTGAGTAGTGTCAGTTTAGTAAAAATCACCCTGTATATATACACTCACTTCCAAAAGTTAAGCACGCAGAGGAAAATGTTAATTTCCGTAAGCCAATCTGAATTAAAGAAGCTGAAATTTGCTGCAAAGGTAGAAGGGAGTATGCAAATATGTTAGGTAACAGCCAATCAAGGTTTCGTTTCGAGAAATATGAAAAACAGGTAGTCGTATAAGAAGCCGGCATTGTGAAGGGTTACAGGAGTTGCATGTAAGTGCTGATGAAAGGTGTTTAGAACATTCGTACGATTTGTTTTCAAGCTAGACGTGTTTCTATGGCTTCCAGAAGACGAATGAAGGTTCTGAACGCTGTCGGGATGTCGGACGCATTGAAGCAGGGCAGTCTATCACAGATGTTGCTCTTTTCTTCGGCGTTCATCATTCCGTCATTTCACGATTATCGGAAACAATTCCAAACCAGCCAAACAGTTGTCCGAAGACCTGTAGCCGGTCGTCCAAGGGTTACGACCCCCCCTCGGAAGATGGATATATTGCTGTCGTAGTCAAGCAGAATCGAAGATCGACCTCCACACGTGTGACATCTATGGTTGCAGCGGCCATTGGTTCTTACCAATGGCCGATATCTGCCACTACTGTTCGTCGAAGGCTACACATGAATGGTCTATACGCCCGGATACCACAAGTTTGTGTTCCTTTATCTGTCCAATCCAGAGGGGCACGAGTAAAGTGGTGCCACCAGAATGTGAATTGGACTGTGTCTGATTGGGGCAACGTTATGTTCACAGATGAGTCCAGATTTTCCCTACAACCCGATGATAAGCGTGTAAGGGTGTGGAGGGAACAAGGCACACGCAATCGGCCCGAGAACATCACCGAACATCACGCATTCCGTGGTGGAAGCATCATGGTCTGGGCAGGGATTTCATTGGGATATCGCACCGACCTGCATATCTAAAGGCGAGGTTCTGTGATGGCTGGACATTATCGAGATGAAGTCCTAGACCCCCACTGTGAAAATGTACGCTGCAGCAGTTGGTCCTTCTTTCGTTTTAATGGACGATAATGCCCGTCCCCATAGAGCTGCCATCGTTGACTACTTTCTGGAGAGGGAGGGGATTGCGCGTATGGAGTGGCCGGCTTACTCGCCAGACCCTAATCCAATTGAAAATCTTTGGGATGCCCTCGGCCGTGCTGTATGTAGACGTTTCCCACCTCCAGCCACTCTCAGAGAATTAGAAACTGCCCTACAGGAGGAATGGAGATTTCTGGACTCTGCGGGGGTTGATCACCTTATAACAATCATGATCACACGCTGTACACTTTGTATGAAGGTGAGGGGTGCTAACATACCCTACTGATGTCGGTTTTTGTTGTTTGTTTTGCATTTAAACATCATTTTGTTAATGACGCAAATATGACGTCATCTTATAATTTATGAAAATTCAATATTTTTTTTTTTTTATCTCTGTATGTAATTCATTGTTTTGTTTCATGAATAAACATAGAGCTACATACTTGCAGCTTTTCATGTCAATCAAAGCATTACTTGTCCATTTTATCGCATTTTACCACTCCGTGCTTAACTTTTGGAAGTGAGTGTATATATGTGAGTCAATATATTATGACTTCAGAAGAGTAGAAATTTTTGGTACACAATTATCATCTGCAGGTTCTAACCAAAAAGTGCTTTAATATGCTTAGATCGCTCTCTTTAAAAGCAGTCAATAGCAATAGGAACTGACTTAGAACGGCGCCGCTGGGGTACTTGGTCAAAATTGAGGTGGCACTGGAGGATGATGTTGGTTCACCTATACGTTGTCCCCATTGAAAGCAACCAACGAATCTTGCGGATTATGTGCCAGAGTTGGGAAGTGTCTCGCATTGGCAATCAACTTAGAAAGTGCGGTCAACCATAAATTACTAGCGTAATGCTAAATCTGAAACTTAACAATGATTATATTTATATGTTTGGGGAATGACGTCATACATGTTTCCTCGTTTTTAGAACGTTCTAGTTGACACCAGCCAGTGTTTAGCTTTTGTCTACATTTGTGTGCTTAACTAGCCAACGTGAAGCAGCCAAATCGCAAAAGTATATCTAGTATTTAATTCCTTGTGTTCTGCTAGTAAATAAGAAGCTTTTTTTTTATCACCGCAATCACTTCAGTTTTCCAGTGTTTACCAACGACCATAACTTTACATAATCTCTGTCAATCTCGATAATAAATTTTCGCGAGTGCCTCGAGCGAAAATAATTGTTTGATTTAGATTTTAAACTGTTAATCTTTATATTAGGTTTCATCATTCTTACGCTTATTTCTTAAATTGAACTTTTCTTTGTAACCCAACACAGAAACATTATTAAATCTTGTAGCAATAACAAAACTCAGTAGTTTGTAGATTAAAAAATCATCTTCACCTAGTTATTGCATTTTTTGTTAAGGCGTTAACATTTAGACTTTTTTTTAAATGCTTCGCAATCTGTGAACTTCAGATCTTGTTAATGGAAATCTTTTCATGCGTGTTGCTGACTTCCTCCGTCCAAAGATGAAACGTGGGTGATATTTTTTAAGGTAGAAATTTGCCGTTGGTTTTCAAAATTACGAGCGAAACAACACGCTTTGAAAGATTTTTAAACAACGCGCTCGCTGGAGCTTTAACTGGTGTTTCATGAAAGTTTTAAAGTGGAAAATTTACATAACTAAGCATTTTCGGTAATCTCTTGAAGTATTTTCTTTTAAAAACTGTTTTAAAACTTGTCGACCAGTGAGAAAAAAAAGAGGAATTTGCTTCGTGTTGAAAAACCTGGAGTGTTTTCACAACGTTAATTCCCCCTCCCCTTTTTCTTTAACTTCGCAAGAAATACAAAAACTTTGAATTTACTCTTTTGACTTTGACGATTCTCTTTTTGTTAGCTCTAGGACATTTTAAAGGGTTGATTATGGCTTATCCTATATATAAAGCAGAAACGGGAAATGGGTCGTGTCTGTATGTGTGAGTCACAAAAACTCAAGAACCGTGAGCCCTACCTTGATTAAATTTACACGGTTTAATGTTCAAGGAAAATCAGGATGAATGTGACTATTTCCATCCCGCTACGACGTTCCATTCCCGAATTATGTTAGAAGATTTATATAACTGAAGTGACATTGAAACATAGCAGACGATTTAGTTTAGAGAAATAATTACAATCATGAAACACGTGTATATTCCAATTAAGAAAGTCTGAACTTGGCGTTGAAACGTAGCAGACGATTTAGTTTTGAGACAGAATTCCGAGCATAAAATATGTGTATATACTTTTTCTATAATAATTATCAGATTTGCTGTGTTTTAATATTGAATGTGTTCTCAATCCGTTCAAACATTATTGATTCTTTTTCTATAATAATAAATCCATTCAAACATTATTGACTAGCTGTAAATTAATGCTTTAAAATGCCCAGAAAGAAGAGAGCACTGGACTGGATCTGACAGAAGAATGTTTTTCGCATGGTCAGCTATATGTGGGAGTGTCTAGAGCAAGGAATTAATCAGAATTATACATTGTCGCAGATGATAAAAAAGAAACAAAAAAATGTTGTGTACTGGCAAGTATTAAATTAACAACAAATTAGTTAATAAATGAATGTTTTATTACTGAAAAAATGAAATTGATTTGTTTAAGAGTTGTTATAACTTTAGAACATCATAACATGAGGCTAATCATTGAAAAAAATAATAACAGAAACTGAATCCCGAGTGATGCCGGGTAATAAATTTAGTATATACTATATAATTCAAACTGAGTTTTAAGTTATTTATAGTGAATATCGTAAGGTTTCTCTCTTTTCTGATTCGTTTCATTAGTTTTAGTACCATTTTTTCGTAGCTTACTTAACATAAAAGATTTTTTTCTGTTTCCATGTCTAACTTTTGATTAATTCATAGGGGAAAATCCCTGATGTAGGGAAAATACGAATGTACGTACGTGTTAATACTGAAAGTTGTTTTACAGAAATCTAATAAATAATTATATGCTCAACATACAAAGGAAACTAGACTAACATCTCGAGACCTTGAATTTAAGGTCCGGGCCGCATTTAATTTTTTTTTATTTATTGAGTTAAAATTTTGAATTTTTTTGTGATGGTTAACCATAGGATCTGTAAACAAAATCACATCATAAAACTTATCATAAAGTTTTTGAAAACAACACATTCCGACGCGGGTTGCAGTTTGAAGAAAATACACCTGAAGGGGGTTTTGGCGACATTGCAAAGATGAGAGACGTATTATGTGAAAAATCACTTTTTTAAACAAAAAACTCAGATAAAATTAACAGACTTTATCAGTAATTAAATTTAAGGATGCATGAGGTAATGCATGCTTAAAATTACTTCTTATAATAAATGCGATAATGTCATTAAAATTCATTAATTTTAATATAATTTTTAAAATTGAAAATAGTGTATTCCCGGAAAATGTTTTGTTTTATTCTTGTTTTCCTTGCAGATTTCTGTTTGATGGGTAAGATATATAAAACAAATAGACATTAATTTACAAAATAAAAGTGTGATCGATTACTTTTATTAATAATATTTAATGTTTATGAATTTAATATCTGTTTTGTTAGTTTAAAGTATTTTAAAAGGTGAATCTCTATTTAACGAATTTTCCGTATAACGAACTTTTTTTCGGGATTTAGCGACTTCGTTAAATAGAGGTCCAACTGTATATATATATATATATATATATATATATATATATATATATTAAGTGGTACCTCCCTTAACGGACACTCCAGAATAGCGGACACCTAATTAACGGACATTTTTGCCAGTCCTTTTACATAGGACAATCCATATTATTCCCTCTGGATATCGGACACTCCGAATAGTGGACAGGTATTTTTGAAAAAAATTCAATTATTTTGGCAAACATTTCAAATTTATTAATACAAGAAAGCTAAAAATATATGCTTATGCGCCTTTGTAACGAACAATGCCTTATGTTTTAAGGGTGAAAAAGAATGTGTAGTGGCGGGAAAATTTCAAAAGAGCGGCTCACTCTTTTGCAGTGTTGCAACATGCTGGGAGACTTCGAAACTCTGTTATTGGACTGTTATTGGACAAACTAAGAATCCTAGATGTTTCAAGAACACTGATGTACTAAAATTTAGAGTTTCGTGGAAGTCAAATAAGAAAGCGTGGATGACCACTGAGATAACGAGCGATTGGTTGGTAGAGTTAGACAACAAAATGAAAAAACAAAAGAGAAAAATCATTCTTTTCATGGTAAACAACAAAATGAAAAAACAAAAGAGAAAAATCCTTCTGTTCATGGTAGACAACAAAATGTAAAAACAAATGAGAAAAATCCTTCTGTTCATGGACAATGCTACTTCCCATCCTGATGATTTAAAGCTCAAAACTGTTAATATAGTTTTCTTGCCTCTTAACACCACTTCGATGCTACAGCCACTTGATCAGAGAATTATTCGCAGCTTTAAAGTACGATACAGAAAGCTGCTTCTGAGACATGTGCTTTCACAGATTATCTCCTGCAAATCCAAGAAAGACTTGGCAAAATCAGTATCGGATGCAATTTCCTGAACTACGTCAGCCCTTAAAAAGGTGGAACCTGGGTGCGTTCTAAAATCTATACTTATATATAAAGAGAGAGTGATTTTGTACGTGGAGGGTAATCTCCAGAACCACTGCACCTATTTGAAAAATTCTTTCACTGTTTGAAAGGTACATTATTCCAGATGGACATAGGCTATATATTATGTATATCTGATCAGTAGAAATAAAGTTAGGGGCTTAATCCTAACAATCTCCATTCTTACCGCTACTGTCCTCTACCACTATTTGTGCCGAAGTCTTCAACGATCCTTAGCGTGGTGCTATCGCGGTGGGCTTCTGTTTTTACGATAGTGGTTAGAACCTAGCCGTTCTCCGGCACGCCCTTTTTCTTTTAAAAATTTAACTTTAATTATTTACTAACGTAATATTAATTTGAATATTATTTTAGGAATATTATTTGAAAAAAAATTTAATATTATTTAAAAAAAACATTCTTTACTTAAAATCTTTTTTTTATTTTTTTATTTTTATTTCATCTCTTAACCTCTCTCTTTTAAAAAATTCACTTTAATTAATAACTAACGTAATATTACTTTGAATACTATTTTAGGTGCTTAAAATAATTAAAAATACATTCTTTACTTAAAATCCTTTTTTATTTTTCAATAAAACTACGGTCTCAAGCACACCTCTTTCTTTTAAAAAATTAACTTTAATTAATAAATAACGTAATATTAATTTGAATATTATTTTAGGTGCTTAAAATAATTTTAAAAAAATTATTTACTTAAAATCATTTTTTATTTTTTTTATTTTTATTTCATCTCTTATTCTAATTTTGGGATACCAAAGTGTATCTATACTTCTATAATAATATACAAAGAGAGAGAGCAGATTTTGTATGTGGAGGGTAATGTACAACTTTTGTACATTAAAATGTACCTTACATCTTTTCCTTTGTCAACCGCAGTCAAGTAACCATAGTAACACCTTTTAGCTTACGGGGTCCGTTTTTCGAAATCGCTCTTTACAACTGGAAAATGTTATCTACTTCCTATCCCCATTTTATATGGGGGACATTCAGCGTGGGGGGTCAGGGGAAAGAGTGGTTAATTGCTTTCTTACTATTGAAGAAGAATTTCAATAGTAGTTTATCGGCACTCCGTGCCTCTTTCATCTCTCAAAAGGCTGAAAATGGATGAACCGCGGGTGAACCGCCCTACTGATGTCTCTCGCCTGAAAAGAAATAGCCTCTAGCTAGAACGACAAAAGATAATTATTCAGTCCTTTTCGGCAAGATTGACCCCCCGTTCCCAGAATGTCACCCAATTGTTCTTTGGGGGCAAAGACGTTAGGAAAGTCACAACGAAGTGGAATTCGAGACTATATCTCTGCCGACATCACACCGTATTTTTCGAGAGTATGTGCTTCGGATATATGCTATCCCACCCTGTAAGGAAAAGGTTTAATATTTTTAAGATTCAAGTAGAGGAGGTATTGATAAATACAAAAAGGATTTTTGAAACTGGCAACGTTAAATGGTTTATTGAAGAAAACTACATTTGGAACTACGCTTTTTATTGGACATTTAAGGTAAAAAAAGATATACAATTTATTGGCTATCAACTGGAAATTTAATTGTATAATATTTTGTTCAACCCGGACGAAGTCGGGACAGGCCGCTAGTGTTTTATAAAGGTGGGATTTTTTAGTACAAGCGAAGTGGCAACTGACAGTACTACTGAAAAAAGCGAAAAAGAACTTGCGTATCTAGAAGCCAATTTGGATTCAAATATCAGCCTTGAACAGTATGCCAAGATCGACGATGATTTATCCATTGAGGAAGAAAACCTGCATGTTTCCGATTTCATTCCTCGGTACATCACTGTAACACTGGCCCTTTCTGAGGACGATGATGCGGAATCGCCAATGGAAGACTGCAAAATCAAAGATTATTCGGAAGCACTAAAATACAGCGAACAATTGAAACAGTTCTTTCTGAACAATGAAGATTCGGAGGGACTAGCAAAGCTAAATCCTATGAAGATTCACCACAAAAAACAGGTTTGCTGTGTAAAAAAGAGAAATCAAACTTTGTTAACAGATGTTTTCAGTAGTAATTAAAATAATTTAGCTCCTATACATTGTATTTTGGGCTTATTTAATGCAAGATAAAAGGATTAGCACACAATTTAAAGGTAAAGTAGTAAATAGTTATTATTTTCTTACCTAATTAATTTTTCCTTTTTAACTAATATTGCAGCCGTAATTTTCCATCAAATTTCAAACAGAAGTGCAAAAACTTTTTTTTATCAAAAAGTTGTCTTCCCCAATAGCGGACACCTCCTAATAACGGACAAAACTTTCGGTCCCGTGACTGTCCGCTTTTCGGAGGTACCACTGTATATATATATATATATATATGAATATATATATGTAATATCCTTGACCGGACGAAGCTCAACAAGCTCGTACTTCCTAGTTTTTTGGATTGGGGTGTAGTCGTACCGGAACAAGTAATGGCGAGTGACCGGGAAAGGCGTAGGAAGACAATCCAGGCGAATAATACAGATATTACGTTCTGGCTTAACGTCTCTTTATTTTCACAGTATTTTCATGATTAAATATACTTCACTATCTAAACACTACATACTTAGTTTAGGATTAACATGCGTGAAAAGTATCGTTCGGGGGCCGTTTATCGGGAAGAATCCCGGCGACGCAACGCCGCGCGTTATTTGACGGAGAGCTCAAAATCACGTCATGTTAGGTTGAGAGCAGACAAAAAAGACTACCGAGGCGCGAAAATCTCCCGCCCGAGTACGGGTCTATCAAACTTCTAATTTGTCAGAAATGGTCACGTGATTAAGTCGCGTCATATGGGGTGATGGTTTTCGAATGTTCGACCCGGTTCGATCTTATATAACTGTTATGTAATGCTCCGCGCGTGGCTTTAGGGGAAAAACTAATAAATTATTTCGGTTTGGATTTAGGTCGCGATCCAAGGTTAAGGGGACGGTATTCTGTTGCGTTAGGATGAAAACTTTGGAACGGGCGTGATAAATAATAAAAAGGGTTTTAAATTTATTTCATATATATATATATATATATATACCCAACAAACACAGGACTGACGGCAGCTTATCGGGCCAGTGCTGGAGGCACCGGTTGAACGACAAGTACGGGAGAATTTTGTCGGGCCACTGGCGGGTTGTTTACGAACCTCCGAAGGGGAAACGCTTTCCGTTTACGTGTTTCAGGGCCTGTTATGGGTTGATATGAATCGTACCGAAACCGTTTTCCCTGCATCGTCCCGGAACTGCACCTCCGATTCGTAACCACAAGTAACAGATATCTGCATCAGAATTATGGATTTGAAAGGGAAGGCGAAGATTAAATTTAACAGACTTTTCAAAAATATTTATTTCATTGTTGTGAAACTTCTTTCACGCGGAAAATTCCCATAATTTTCCTTGTATGTAAAGATTGTATTATGTGAAAAGTATTATGTGAAATTGTATAATTGTATTATGTGAAAATTCACATAATTTTCCTTGTATGTAAAGATTGTATTCTGTGTGTATGTTTTTAACTCCCTAGAAGCTTATAAAAACAGATGAAAATTAGTTTCATTGTTTATTTTTATATATTACTGGAGAAATTAAATATCTACTTAAAAATGGGTCCTTGTTTCACCACTCTTTATTTATAAGAGAGGAAATAGTGATAAAATTTGTATTTTTTTAAATTTCTTCTATAGTATATTAAAATAATAATATATATTTTTGTAGATAAAATATTCAAAATATATTTTTCAGGAAATTTACATATTCTAAGTATTTCTAATTGTTAGATGCCATTATAAAACAACTGATTTTGTAGAATTTTTTCTCGAATTTCATCGTATTAATTTTACAGTAACATATTCTTATAATACAAATTTGAATGAAAGAAAAAGAATTTTAAATTTACAGACCTTAGTTAAAATAAACAAATCACACATATTTAGAAAAATATTAATGTAATGTAATGTCAGAGACATAGACAGTAGATGTCATGAGACACCAAAAAATATCAAAAAATAAGACCCTTTATCCTCAGTACGTACATTGAAGAATATATATTACATTGTTTTTTTTTTGTAATTGAATCAGGATACGAGAAATAATATTTACAATAAGAAAAAAAAGGCCAAAAAATTAGTTTAAATAAATGTTAGAAATAAAAATTAAGGCAATTAAGTTTAAAATAATAAGTAAGTTATATTTAATAAATTAAATTGGCAGGTTTGAACATCCGTGAGTACAGATAACAGAACTGCACTTTGCAGGATCGAACCGAGGACTGAAGCATGGGAAGCAAAAACGAACGCCCCACACCAGCATTCCCTGATAGGGTATCAAGTGTGGAACTTCAATAAGAGGAAACTGCCTCGCATGGAACAGAAAAATAAAGGAAAAATGTTAAACACTATCAGAAACCACACTATCAGAATAACACTATCAGAATTAACCTGTGAACAATTAATGGACTGGGTAAGATTTGAAATATTAAGATCGGAACATAAATTTTTAATTTTTAAGTGGCCGTTCGGTTTTGGGATTTTTTTTCCAAAAAAATTCAATGCGTAAGTAAATTAAGTAATTTTGAAAGGTCCGATATTAATCCAATTGCAGTAATGTTTTCAGATAAGATTTTGACAAAGTTTCATGAAATTGATTTGGGATATTGAATTTTGACTAGGTTGTACATTTTGTTGAGGGTATCTTTGTACCCTTCCGCCATTAAAAAAAAAACATGGCTCAGGTTTGGTTTCCCGCCTAACAGGAAATTCATCATTAGCAGCGGGAATTTCTTTCCTCCGGATTACGACAGTTTCCTAGGATAGAAAATTGGTTTGAGAGATTGATTCGATCATTAATGCTAGTTAAGTTAGAGTCGAGAGCAATTCGCTTTAGATCAACCCAAATTTTAAAAATCACATTATGTTCGATTTCGTTCAAAATTACCACATCACATTGCATACCAAGATTATAATATTTTATACATTACATATACAATGTATTTTTCATTTTCATAATAAAACTAAACTTTTGAATGTAGTTGACTTTTTTATGCGGCCCGCCTGCCTTGAAAAAATTTACCATGTGGCCCAGATGCTGCAAAAGGTTAAACACCCTGCTTTAAGCTCATCAGCCTGATTCAGAGGTTTAACTTTTTCAGATTTAGGAATATAATCAAAAGTGGGTGTAGAAGAAAATTTAAACGCACACTTACTGTGCATAAGATTAAAAAGTTCTTTGAGATTGGGGATGTTAAACGTTATTTTGAAAAAAAAAAAATTCATGTTTTTCAAAAGTCCATAGTAATCACACATGGTTTCCATTACTTATTTCACTGACACATTGAATTGTGTTTTGCTTTGTTTTTTATTATTAAATTTTAGCATTATCTTTTGAGAATGTATTTTCGTTTTTATCAATGCAACTCTTGCAGAAGTGCCACGGACGGGTAAGGGTGACTCGGTAACGAATTTAACAATCCTTTCTACTGCTTGTGTGTGACATGGAAAATTGCTGAAGTCAGTACGTTGACTCTCCTGATCAGATTATTTTGCTTCCTTTAGAAACTGCTTTAGTTTGTAATCAGAAATATGCCTCGTTCTGTTACTTTAACATCTTTACGTACAATCATATCAATATAATCCTTGGCATCAAAGTTTATACGTTGAACTTAAAACTTTCCAATGCCCCCTTCATTTTTCAGTCCTTGCTTTTAGAATCCGGCGTAATCCAAGCTGTCTTACGTGGCTGCGATCAACTGATATCATACATAGGAGGAGATTTTCAGAAGCAGCAAAGTACGAATTTCTTTGAATGACTGGGTCAATTACATTTTTAAGAGTCTGATGGAGGTAACGTGAATAGCTTACAAGTTTCCACAAGTGCTTCGATCCATGGATATAAGATAGTTTCCGCTTTATGTGAAACGAAACAGATGCATATACTTACAAAATGTACTCAGTCAGTATTCGGAGATTTTTTTTGCAGTACATTCTGTTCCCACATACAAGTGAAGTATTCGGTTTGCTAATGTAAGCTATCATGAATAACAAAGTTTTCCTGGTTTTCTCATAGACAAATCAGAAGAGCACCTTCCAACAGAGATTGCATTAGACATTTCTAACAAATATTTTGGGTCCACACTTAAATCATCCTTAATTTCTAGTAATGGAATGCCATTTTCAATAGGTGATAATTCAATTACTGGAAGTTCATAGCAGTTTTCTAGTTGTTTACCTATTTCTCCTCCAAATTAGGACGTAGGCGCAGTTCATTTCCATGAAATAGACAAATCAACCACTGCAGTGGCCTTCTTAATTCCTTTTCAAATAAACGAACCACATCATTATTCAATCCAGTGTTCACGGCAGTTCCACCCATTCCAATTACAGTAATGTTTAAATTCTGGTTGTTGTCATTGAAAAATGCTATTATGCTATCTTATATACATTTTCCAGTGCCAGAAATCTGCTTCTGAAAATCTCGTCCTTTGTATGATATCAGATGATCGCAGTCATGTAAGAGAGAGCTTGGATTACCCCGGAATTTAAAAGCAAGGGCTGAAAATGAAGGTGGCATCAAAAAGTTTTTATTTCAACGTATAAACTTTGATGCCAAGGATTATATTGATATGATTGAATGGAATGATGTTAAAGTAACAGGACTTCCTATGAAGAGGCATATTTCTGATGACAAACAGAAAGCAATTCAATGTGTCAGTGAAATAAGTAAAGCAAACCATGTATGATTACTATGGACTTTTGAAAAATATGAATGTTTATTTCAAAATAACACTTTGCCTTTAAAGACATTACATTAATATTTTTCTAAATAAATGTGATTTGTTTATTTTAACTAAGGTCCGTTAATTAAAAATTGTTTTTTTTCATTCCAATGTGTATTATAAGAATATACTACTGTAAAATTAAGATGATGAAAATTGCGAAATTCTACAAAATCAGTTGTTCTGTAATGACATCTAAAAATTAGAAATACTTAGAAATACCTAAGTTTCTTGTAAAAATATTTTGAATATTTTATTTACAAAAAATATATATTATTAATTTAATATACCATAAAATAAACAGAAAAAAAGAATTTTATCTCTTTTCACAAAAATATCTATTTTGAAGCACCTGAAAAATATTTCAGTAGAGCAATAAAATTTTATATTCAATACCAAAAGGCAGCTTTTGAAAGCTATAGCATAATGAAATTTCAAACCATCTTTTTTTTCGCCTCGTCATACTACAATGCACTAGTGTCATCTGATTGGACATTCAGTTGCACGTGATTGAAAAGGAGCCATTAAAGATTGATTACAAGTTCGTTGAAATTAATCCACAAGTAAGTTTCATTCGTTAGTCTTAAATTATTGCCTTTAGATTTTATTTAACACCCTTACATAGTGAACATTATTCTATTTCTGTTATAAGATAGTGTTTTAATCCAAGTTATATATGAATTGACCATATTTCAGATCAAACTCTACTGAACTGAGTGTATTGAATTAGCAATACTTATGGCACTTACGAGCACTTTCGTATGTATAAATAAAAACATTTTGTTTCGGAATAATTTAAGATTCGTGTTTCAGTTAATATTTTAGATGGACAAAGGAAGTAAATGGACTCTTGTGAAAGTCTTAAGTATTTGCTAATTAAATTAATATTTAGAATTGTAATTTGTACGCACTATTTAGATTTTTATATCCTTTAGAAAGTATAAAATACATGACACAAATATCAATTCCAAATCTACATAGTTGAAAAATAAAAATGTATTTTCATTTCCAGTATAATATTTTCCATTTTATTTCTTTAAAGAAATTTGAAAGAAAATTATAATGAAATTTTTTTTAATATGTTAATCCAAATTAAACATTTTTTTACTACTGGATTGATAAATCAGTTACACATGATTCCTCCATAGTAAATTCATGCATAGTATTCAATGGTGGAAAAATTGTCCATTTTCCTATTAAATATATTTTACAATGTTCTTATTGCCAGGTATCAATAGGCAACAAATTATCCATGTCTAAATGTTAAAAGATGGATTCAAAAACGTTCCACATTATAAAAGATTCTAAAAATGAACTTGTAAATCATACAAAAGGATCTATTGAATTCCTTATCAAATTGTGTTTTGAGTAAACTTTATAAAATACACTGCATTTTATACATTATAAAGAAATAAAGAACAAATATTCTTAAAATTTTTGTGTTCATAATTTAAAAGAATGTATTTAGTATAATTATATATTTTAATTTAAATGCTAAACACTAATAGGTATTTTTCATGTATAATCTTAATAGCCTTAAAATATAATTTTTTTAAAATTCTATTTATAATGTTCTATGTGTACACTCAATTGCTATATATGTATATGTTATTCCTACTGGGTGAAATTTCTTTATGTCTATCGAGAGCAAAGATATATTCAAAATTTCAAAACCAGATCAAAATATTGTTTAATCAGTATCCACATGTCAAGTAAATATTGAAACAATAGCAAATATTGGAGCATTTTTTTATTTTGAATATCTCATTAAATAAAAAGCTTATTTAAGGAACATTTTGAATTTCAATTGCTATTAATCAATATTTTGAACTGGCTTTGATATTTAGATTATATTTCTACTCTCTCTGAAGATATAAAATAAAACAATTTCACTCTTTAGGAATAACATAATGGTGCATACTTTTTGCAACTGAGTGTATATATTCTTGCAATTGAGTGTATATATATTTTCAAGAATTATTAATTTTTGTATGTATGTGAACTCCATTGTATTCCTGAATTCATTCAAAGAACCTCTGGAGTAATGAGAAGTTTAGAGTTTTAAATTTGTGTCAATATAGATGCCACGTGCATTTAATTTTCTAATTTGTATCGTGTTTGAAATCACTTTTATCAGTGTTATTAGAGATGATGGCAGTGAAAATTATTCCAAAATAGACTATTTAGATACATAAATTGTTTCTTAACTTATTAATTTGCATTCCATGTTTTTAAATTATATATTTATAAGTATATAGATTTGTAGATTATCAGAATGTGTACATACAAAAAATTGCTTTATTGTAATAGATATTGTACGATAAGAGTTTTTATAAATCTGAGAATGTTCTCAATAACTATCTATAAGCTGTTCATCTCTAAAGGTCTTTTGGAAATTATTTTGTTGTCATGCTGTGCAAAATAAATGTGAACTTATTGGCTTAATATATATATATAAAGGGTAAAATTAGTTTCTTTTCCCCTTTTTATATTAGTGATAAGCAAGTTTATAAAGAACTCTACTTTTCAATACTTCTTGGTTTGATAAAACATTAAATTTTTATTATGGCATTATAAGAAAATATTGGTTTTTTTACAGAATTTTGAAACTGGAATCTATTCAGAGCTTCAGGCTTGAAAGACAAATACCACTTGGATCTCATAACCTGCGTAAGTTTTTAACGCCACTGAGCCTACCTTTTTTTATTCTCGAGATATACTTTTATTTTCAGCAGTGGACTTGTGGCCCAAATCACTGTTTTTAATATTTTTTTAGATTTATTTTTAACTAATTAAATTTTTTCTATGAAAAAAACTAAAAATATTTATTAAACAACTAAAAATTTCAAATTAGTTTTTTTAACTTAGACGCTAATCTGAACTTTCTCATAAACTTTGGTCTCAATAATTTGTGGATAGAATATTGATTTTCTTTATTTATTCTTTTTTAACTGTGAAGCTTGTTAAGGTTTTAGGTGAGTGAGAAAGTGCAGTCCGGGGATTTCAGTTAACACGACTCTTGTGAAAGACTTTAACTCTTGCCAAAAAAAGAGATTTATATTATAAAATTATAAAATGCCAAGGTTTATTTAGAAAATATAAAATGTGTTCATAGACAAAGTTTGTTTATAAAATTGTAGATAAGACATCCATTGTGAGTTGTGGTTTATTATATCAAAATGTGTGTTTGATAAGTGAATGAAATAACCCTTTCTTAATAATGGAATAGAACTCCTGTATAATCAATGAATTCACGGATACAAGATACAGTTCCAAAAAGCAAAACGCCTGGTTTACAGAGTCTTTTATAATAACAGAAAAATGATATTTATATTATGAAAATGTGAAGTGCCAAGCTTTATTTATTCTTAATGGTTAACATTAAAATTTTAAAAATATTTTTAGAATTTCCTGATAAGTTGTTAGAGGTTCGTTGATAATTCATTACAGAAGTAGTAAAAAGGAAATTGCTTTTGGATGTATTAGATCATTAGTTAATGGGCTAAGTAATTTTAAATTTTGGTAAAATTTAATTTTATGCATGCCATAAATTTTTCTCTCTGTTAAACATGTTTATTCCATTTTAAGTCTTAATACTTATATAAAGAATTTGGATTAAATGAAAACAGTAATGAGTGATGGTGAAAATGTATTAAATGTGGTAATTGAATTGCTTGATGTTCTAAGACATAAAATTTCTGATCATCAAAATACAATAATTGACTTCTTGACTGAACAACTGACTTTATTATTAAACAATATCCTATTTTGCTACCCCCCTTGTTTAAGTATATAATCATCCTTCAAATCCTAATAGACCATTATTTTATATTTTTGATCCTGTACTAAATTTGTACTAAATTTTTTAAAATTCCACTGAGCATCTTGTTTAGCTGTTTAAAAAATGGGGGGAAATGCATTGTAAATTGTCTTTACTTTCTCAAAGTTTCATAATTAAATATGTTGATAAAGTTGTGCCTGAAAAATAACTCAACTGATTCTGAACATCAGTTGGAGTTTTATGGAAAGCCAAATTATATGGAAAGTTATACAATAGTTAGTTGAAATTGTTTCTTGGAAGTTTTGCGAGGTAGTAATCTAGTTCATGTATATTAAAGTCTTATTTAAATATTGTGCTAAACATATTCAGCACATTGAAAGTCTGATTACTTCTCAACTTTTAATCACCAGGCAATTTTTGGTATTAAATTATATGCTCAGTGCATATTCCATTATGTGTAATTTTCACTTAATCTGATTTGAAAATTCATGTGAGGAGAAATTTTTGGTTCAGTTAAATCAGAAAATTGTAGAAAACTTTTTAAAAAGTTGGTTTTTTCCCATTTTTTTCAAACTGTGACACTGAAAATACCGATTATGTCTTTAGCCCTAACATAGTTTTTAACAATGATATGATCCATAACAAAAATTCGATGCTACATTTTTTTTTCTTCTTTTATTTATATTACATTTATTTTCCTCATTGTATAACTTTTTGAATACTACTCAAACCAATTCTATTGTTACTCAATTTCAAAAAATCATATTTCAAATTTTAAGGATCGATCGGTAGTCAATGCGCTGAGAAGGGCCCTAGCTGAATTCAATTTGTATCCGTCCCAAATGTTAGAAGCATGCTACATTTTTTTTCTTCTTTTATTTATATTACATTTATTTTTCTCATTGTATAACTTTTTGAATACTACTCAAACATCAATTCTATTGTTACTCAATTTCAAAAAATCATATTTCAAATTTTAAGGATTGATCGGTAGTCAATGCGCTGAGAAGGGCCCTAGCTGAATTCAATTTGTATCCGTCTCAAATGTTAGAAGCACGCTACGCCTATGGTCCAAAGTATACATGTAAGGGGGTCATACTACCTTTTTTATTTCACTGATAAGCAAATAGACGAGTGCTCTGCACTAAAATGTTTTACTGATTGTTATGAGGGGTACCAGAGATACCCCTTTGCGTTGTGTAAATTTAGGGAGGTGAACTCCAAAGGTAACTATGCGTTTATATATAAAAATAACAACATTTATTATACAATATATTACAAGAAAAGGACGGGTTTACATATTATATTTAAGATCTTGGCTATACATATTTTTAACCGAATTAGGGCATACTTCATCCGCTTCCTGCGGCATAACCATTACGGGTCGAGTGAAATAAAAGTCTCGTAATCTCTCAGAAGGCATGAGCACTATTTAGAGGGGGAATTTATGACCAACCTGGGGAGTTTGATGAAAACAGCATAGCGTGGCATCGTTGAGGGCATTTCTACAGGAGGAGGCTTTAGGCATCGGGTAGAAATTCATGTGGCATTTCACTGGCGGATGCAACAGGATTCGGTGCTGGCGGTTGAAGACGGGCATCTCGCCATTTTACGGGGGCGTCTTTCCTTCCCAGGCTCTCTTGCAGCTCGCTACCTCCAATCGCTCCCCCGCTCTCTCTCCGAACGTCGTTTCTCCCACACTCGGGGCTCCCCCAATCTTTATCATAACCCCTCCCCAGGTTAGTTATTCACGTAAATTTATTGCCTCTTCGAGTTTTTTATTCGAGGGCAGGATGCTCTGACATTCCCATGGTTGACCCACGTGGTACGCTTATTTCCAAGAAAATTGGAAGTCCGTTGAATTTCCTGGAATTTCTTTCCCGCGTCCTGAGGAATTCAGGAGGGGTGATGTTTCTTGGAAAATTGGTGCAGTTCCAATATGGCCGTTTTATGCCCCGTAATCGTGTTGGAAGAACAAAATGGCTATAACGTTGGAAGGAGTTCAAAATGTTCAAATTGTGGATCCTTCACAACAATCACTCCCCCCCCTTTCTAGGCGTGCTGGCACGCCACAGTCTGTAGGGGTTGAAGAACGGATTGGCTCCATTCGCTTCAGCAAAATAGACTCCAATTGCACAAAAGTCACAATGGCAGTAAAATAAAATCATGAATGACATCAGTTGTAAAAGTTCAGGAGGTCAAAATCTCCCCTTATAGTGCTGCAAGTTTTACTGATTTAAAAAAAAATTCAAAATTTATAAAGTTTTCTTTAAGCTTACATTAACTCTGACCAACATTAAGTAACATCATAGAAAATGGTATGCATACCCTGTAAAACAAATAATAACAAAATAGTGGCTCGATCAACACATGTGATCAGAGATTAAAATGTAAAGAAAGGGTTATCTTACAGAAATAGAAATCTCTCCGCTAAAATCGTACAGCGAAGATGAAATTTTCAAAAACGTTGGCAAATGTGCATAATCGCCATTATGTGTTTAACTCGCGGAAAGAGTAAAAATGTTCTCTTTTCCTTGCGCTGCCATTTGTGTAAAACATATAATGTGCTATCCATGCATTCAATAATAATAGTACTAATAATGATAATAATAATAATAAAACACAATGATAAAACATAATACACGCTAATCTTTTAATAATATATATATATTTTTTTTTAATTTTAAATTTTCCTTTTTTTTTTTTTTTTTTTTTTTTTTTTTTTATTCCCCAACGAAATTGACCAAATTTTGCTCTATCATCAGATTTGTACACTGAAACATCGTCAAATTGCATTTAAACTATGCGCACAAATGAACCCACGACGAAAATTCTAAAGTCTGCTAAGTTTCCTAAAAAAAAATTATATAGATATCTCATAGCGATATAACAGAAGACGGAGAGTTAAGAGAGAGAAAAAAAAAAAAACTTATTTTCGTCAAAATAAAACTTAACCGAAAGGAGAGAAAAAAAAAATTTTACTCGGTACACCTTAGTTTTCAAAAGCCTATCGTTGACACAAGATAGTTGATCAGACCCCTGGAGAAAACGATAAAACCCCTTAAACCGAGTTTTCCCTTGTAAATTGGCAAATGGGCAGAAAACCTTAGGCGGCCATTCCCAAAGAGTTCTGTCCATGACTTACTGATATCACTGAACCAAAAACATTTTAAGTACAAAGTTTTAAATTCTGCGCAAGTAAAGAAAGTTTAATAGCTTAGCAGAAGTATTGAGCGTCTATTTCCCATTCGCCTGATTTTTGTAATTTTCTTCCGGCAGCGGTTCGCTTGCGGTTTTGATAAATGTCTGGACTCTGCATCTCTGTTCGCAATACAGCTTTCGAATTTCGCTTTGTTTGACACCCCGTTGGAGAGCATAATACAACTATCCGCGACCTCACGTTACATTTTCGCCCTGAACCTAGCGTTGGGGGAATTAGCGAGACTAACTTTTTCACTCTCTCTGTGGGGCAATTGTTTAGCCGGGGGTCCACCAAGTTGCTGTGAACTCCCCCTCCCATTCTCTTCTGTCGAGAACGGGGCGAGGGAACCTCGAATATTTAGTGTGTTCTGAGGATCCAACGACATTAACTTTTTTCACTCCCCCCTTATTTTGGGTCATTCTTCCTATTCCCCGCGATCAAAGTCGCGTTCCCGTTTTAAGGGTAAAGTTGAATTCCGAGTGGGGAAAGTGTGGATTTCGTCTTGCTCCCTCTTACTAGAACACCATTTTAAAAAAGTGGCTCTTTTGTCTACTGAACAGTAAAATTCGCGCATTATTCACCGTACTGCCCCCTAAATTTATTACTATCTTTATTTTATTATTCATTATTTTCTCTTATTCACTCATTATTCGTTACCATTATACACAATTATTATCTTGCCCCTCAACCGGTATTTAAACATAGCAATTTTTCCTACGGGCGACGACTGAACAAAAGTTGCTAAGGCCTTGAATTGCATAAAAAAAAACTCATAGCAGTCTGAATCTGGGGCACCATCGAACGTGGACACTAAATGCGTAAAGCCGGGAGTTTTTCCACTAACAACTGAATCGGAAGGCGACGCCATAATACAATAAAGCAAGGAGAGGTAACCCAAGATAATTCTATTGTGCTTCAAGACAAACCCTTTTAAACAATTTTTGTTTTAACATATACATGCGAAACATATAATAATCAAAATAAAGTAAAAATCATTATCCTAGAATTATATATATACTAACCGCGAACACATAAACTCTAACATTTCAATACAATTTGTTCACACAACATGTAGGCATGGCAGGTACAAGGGAAAGAAAAGAGAGAAATTAAAAAAAAAAATGTATGCATAACACTTTACAGATATATATATTAACCATAAGAACCTTGCGCGACATTAAAAGGCTTTTTGCCAAGATACACAAAAAAAATTTTTTTTTTTTTTTAGTATGCCCAGGTTTTGGACTAAAGTAAAAATATTATAACATACCCAGGGAAATCCTCGTCACGAGGCACCAATATATGTTATGAGGGGTACCAGAGATACCCCTTTGCGTTGTGTAAATTTAGGGAGGTGAACTCCAAAGGTAACTATGCGTTTATATATAAAAATAACAACATTTATTATACAATATATTACAAGAAAAGGACGGGTTTACATATTATATTTAAGATCTTGGCTATACATATTTTTAACCGAATTAGGGCATACTTCATCCGCTTCCTGCGGCATAACCATTACGGGTCGAGTGAAATAAAAGTCTCGTAATCTCTCAGAAGGCATGAGCACTATTTAGAGGGGGAATTTATGACCAACCTGGGGAGTTTGATGAAAACAGCATAGCGTGGCATCGTTGAGGGCATTTCTACAGGAGGAGGCTTTAGGCATCGGGTAGAAATTCATGTGGCATTTCACTGGCGGATGCAACAGGATTCGGTGCTGGCGGTTGAAGACGGGCATCTCGCCATTTTACGGGGGCGTCTTTCCTTCCCAGGCTCTCTTGCAGCTCGCTACCTCCAATCGCTCCCCCGCTCTCTCTCCGAACGTCGTTTCTCCCACACTCGGGGCTCCCCCAATCTTTATCATAACCCCTCCCCAGGTTAGTTATTCACGTAAATTTATTGCCTCTTCGAGTTTTTTATTCGAGGGCAGGATGCTCTGACATTCCCATGGTTGACCCACGTGGTACGCTTATTTCCAAGAAAATTGGAAGTCCGTTGAATTTCCTGGAATTTCTTTCCCGCGTCCTGAGGAATTCAGGAGGGGTGATGTTTCTTGGAAAATTGGTGCAGTTCCAATATGGCCGTTTTATGCCCCGTAATCGTGTTGGAAGAACAAAATGGCTATAACGTTGGAAGGAGTTCAAAATGTTCAAATTGTGGATCCTTCACAACACTGATCTTGTTGAGAAGTATTGGAGAGCACGTGCACTGATTGCATAGGTGCTATTTTTGGTAGTGTGTGGCATTTGTAAAATAAATAAATGAATAATGAACTCTGCTTTTCAATGCTTCTTGGTGTCACAAATCACTCTAATTTTTATTATGGCATTGTAAGAAAATATTGGTTTCTTTACAGAATTCTGAAACTGGAATCCATCTTCACATTGTGATTTCCATGAAAAGATTCCACAACTCACTTGGCAGTGTGCTCGATTCATAATCTGTAAGTTCATTTTAACCTCACTGAACCCATTTTTTTTTTTATTCTCTAGATATCCTTTATTTTTTTCAGCAGTGAACTTGTGGGCAAAATCACAAAGTTGATAATATATTTTTTTAAAATTTATTTTTTGTACTTAAATTTGAATTTTTCTATGAAAAACCATAAAAAATATTTTTATTACATAATTCTTAATTAATAAACAACTCAAATTTTCAAATTTCTCTTTGTATATTTTATACGCTAATCCGAACATTTTCATAAACTTTGGTTGCAGTAATTTGTGGATTGATATTGATTTCCTTTATTCATTATATTTTTAACTGGCAAGCATGTTATTAAAGTATTAGGTATGTCTGAAAGTGCAGTTCAGGGACTTCAGTTAACCGTGACTCTTGTGAAAGTCTTTTATCATAACTGCTTACCAAAAAAATTTTATATTTTTATATTATAAAGATATAAAATGCCAAGGGTTATTTTACTCTTGATAGTTAATGTTAAAAAATTTTTAATTTAATTATCAGAATTTCATGAGAAGTAGTTAGAGGTTCATTCATAATTCCTTACAGAAGTAATAATAATAATAATATTGCTTTTAGATGTATTAGATTATTCGTTGATGAGCTAATAGGTAGTTGAATGTCATTTGGAATACTAACTTCTGCCTAGTATTTAATTTTATTATTTCATTGTCAAATTTTGGTGGAGATCTGTCACATAAAATATATTTTTGTGAGCAGCTGTTATTATAAAGTGTAAGGATAAGGGCAGTAAAAAAATATTCCAAAATATATTATTTAGGTTCAGTTAATTATTAAATAATTGTTGACTATAATAAGGTTATGTTTGCAAGTGTGTAGGTTTTTTTATGGTGTATTATTTGGTTTATCTAAGTTAAGTTGAAAAATGATGCAAGCATACAAAGATTGACTGGCTGTCAATGTTGAGTGCAGTAGCATAGATTATTTTACAAAGTGCAATAAAATACTTTTAACTTTTCAAACCGAACTTCTAACCAAAATTTAAAAAAAAATTTAATGAAACTTTTAAAATTGGAAATATTTTCATGGATCTAAGGAATGGAACATAACACCTGTATTGTCAACTAAGTCATGGATAAAAGATGCAGCCCTAAAAGCAAAAGGCCTGGTTTCTGTATACTTTTATAATAATCATGTTACAACAGTATACAGAAACCAGGCTTTTTGCTTTTAGAACTGAATCGTTTATCCATGAATTTGTTGACTATACGGGTTTTCTATTCCATTGTTAAGATCTGTGAAAATACTCTCATTAGCAAAATATTTTTTTAAAAACTTAAATTTGGGTGAGAAGCTTGGTTCAAAAAGTCTAAGTGTTTTTTCACGCTGTATAATATAATCTATGCCATTTCACTCAACATTGACAGCTAGTCAATATTACCCACCTCATTTTTCAAATTAACCTAGACTAATCAAACAATATATCATAACAATTGTTAATAATTACTGAATCTAAATAGTATATTTTGAATAATTTTTTACTGTGGTTATCCCTAATAACAGCTGCTCACAAATAAAAAAATATTTTATACACAGATACCCACCATAATTTGACAATTAAGTAACAAAAGATATGCTCTATTAAAATACTATGCAGAAGTTAGTATCCCAAATTACTTTCTACCACAATTTTTGTAAAACCAATTACTGTGAAAGCTACATCATATAATAAAGTTTTACTTTATTCATTATTATAGTAATAGATTAGTTGTTAAAGAGTATTCACCCTTTTCACTAAATTTCTCAGTACAGTAAGACATTCAATCCTGTCAATTAAATGATTAGTTATTACAGATATAAATAAAATAGATTAGAATGCCTTGATAGAGTACAATAATTGAAAGCTGACTGAGAGACTTGAGATGACAACAAAATTTTCTTTTCACTATCGAGAATCACTCTCACGTTGAAAGTAAAGAAACACAAGAATGAAGATTGAATACTATATAAAATCTTAAATTTCTAAATCTGACCCAGCATCTGTATTAATGCTCTCTATGGCATGTTGTAATCAAATTTAGAAATTTAAGATTTTGTATGCTAATGTTTTACTTAGCATTCAATCTTTATTCTTGTGTTTCTCTACTTTCAACAGCATTATTGTCAATAGTGAAGAGGAAATTTTGGTGTCATTATAGACAAGTCTCTGATTCAGCTTTCAACGTTGAGCTGAAATTATGCTCAACATTAAAAACTTAATTGTACTCTTATCAAGGCAATCTACCCTATTTTATTTATATCTATAATAACAAATTAATCGACATGGTTGGATTTTCTACTGTACAGAGAGAAATTTAGTGAAAAGGGGAATACTCTTTAACAAATATTTTATAACTATTTTCTATTAGTATATTTATTTAATCAAGTAAATATTTTTTACATGATGTAGTTTTCACAGTATGTAATTGGTTTTACAAAAAAAATGTGGTAGGAATTTACTTCTTGGAAGTAGTTATCAATAAAATGACAACAGATTTAAAACTGCACTCATGTGTTGGGTGCTGTTTTGTATGAAGTTTTTTTAAACCCCTGTCTCAGAATTTATATTTCCTAATTGGATTTATTTAATTCTACTTTATCAACAATGAATTTTTCAACTACTTTCAACAATCAACTATTTATACAACAATAAATTACCCTTTAATGTACAAAACTATGCAAAAAATAATTTTCTTATCTGCAGAGCATTTACTAACTCTACATAGAAAAATAATTTAAATAAATTCTTTTGATTCATAAATTATATCTGGGGATGGGAGTCATTTTCCTTTCACATAAATTTATGAACTGATTTTCTCTTTCTTTTTTTTCCCTAGATGCTGTAAAGATGGAGCCAGAGGTACAGCGAAAGGATCCTGTTTTGTAGAAAATATAGAAAAAAATTGTGTAAATGTGCTATGTACTTTCTAAATAAACTATTTTTACTTTAAACCAGCTCTTTTCTGTATTTAAAAACATGTGTGTCTATAATTTTTCTCAAAATTACAATAGAAGATATTACTATCATAGTACTATTTCTCAAAAATAGTACTATCAAGTGTTGGATATTAAGTCCAATATAATAGAAAAGAAAATATTTTTTTAAAATGACATAAGAATTTAATGAATTACTCTTTAATTCACAAAACTATGCAAAAAATAATTTTCTTATCTGTAGAGCATTTATTAACTCTACACCAAAAAATAATTTAAATAAATTCTGAGCAAGTTTTCACAAGCTCACAAAGATGGGCTTCATCATACACACTACACATTACTCAGGTTTGAAGAATGTATCAAATTTATGTTTATAAATTTATCAAATTATGTTAATAAATTTTATACTGGGGAAGTACAAATTTTTTGGGTTAATTATTAAAGTAGTACTGTTTTACGTACTATAATCTCATTCTAAATTTAAAAAAAACAAACTGTAACCTTAGATCGAGTGGAAAGATGATTTAGCTTTAATGGTTGGTATTAATGTTATCTTAACTTTCAAATTTGGGTAAATGTATCTTAATGCAAAATGAGGTTTTGTTCTAACAAGTAAACTAGTGATTCATATACAAATTTTTAGGTAATAACAAAGATCAGTATTTGGTAATACCTAAAAATACATAAGGCAAAACTGGAAAAAATGCTAGAAATATGAAGGCAAAAAAAATAATAATAAAAGTGAAAGGGTTGATATCAGAGGTTAATCGTCAATGAAATAAATAATAATAAAAAGCATATAAACAAAAGGGTCCTACGTAAAACTTAGAAAAAATGCCGGCGGTCCGATTCTGGTAGAATGCTGGCATGATGCCCGGACCTACGGCACATTGCTGTTTACGAGATGGGTAGATGACGGTATGTCGACACCAATTATTGCTCCCGTAACCGGCCCGTCAACCTCCGGTTACGTTCCGGCTATCTGTCCGCATCGATGGCTTAATCGCGGCTGCCTAACGGTTCGTAGTCGGATGAACGATGGCTCGAATCCTACCGGAAGCGGCCCGGCAGTCGACGGGGTAGTCGCGGGCGAGAGGACACAGCCGTGACGGAAACGATACTGACCTAATGCGCCGGCCCGGCAGTGGTGAAATCGGCTGGCCGGAACCTTCCGACCCCGGCCCGATGCTTCTGTGTTTGTTGGGTATATATGGGCCCATATTCTTGGGATACATTCTATCCCACCCCATAAGGAAAAGTTTAAAGGAAAGTAGTCCCCCCCCCCCCCCCCCCTCCTCTTCTCCTTTGAGCACGGGAATCGAAAGTCTTGCGCAGTTTAGAAACGCGAACCTATATAGCGAAGAAATAAAGAGTGCGAGGCAGATTTTCTTCCAAATCAAACAAGGACGATTTGCGGGAGGATGTATGTCCGCTCCAATCGGGGCTAAGCAAACCTGATCAACGCAACAACCGATTTAGGTTTGGTTTATATTAGGATTAGGGCTGTGTTCACAAAAGAAATAGTTCACCCTCACTTTACTCTTGAATGTAATTTAACTAGTTTTATGTACCCAGGGTAATTACCCAGTTTCCGTACGTTCCGGGCATCAGCATTTGGGGGGAAATTGACAGTCCCACATTCTCCTATAAAGCTTCCTCACAACTGTAAAAAAAAAACCTGTGCAGTTGTGTGTGCATATTGCAAGAGGGTTTAAGGAAAAAAATGGATAAGAATGTGCCCTTGGCATTTAAGATTGTCTCACTAATAGACTGTTTAAAACAGGCAAGAAAAATTATTATTTCTTTTTCGCTCGTTTTTAGCCCAAACCATCAAATTAGATTGCTTTTAAATTATTAGCAATTAATAACTTTCTAATGATATTTCCGATATTAAGTTTCATCATACCATGCAAAGAAAAAGAAAGAAAAATGCCGGAATACCATCTTTGCTGGTGTTATTTATTGTCCAATCATATATGCAAGTAATTTAACTTTTGCTAAATAGCAAAATATAACTGTTTGAATATTTTGCCCCTTCACAACGCCAGCATTCCATATCTTATTAAAACTAATTCATAGTGATTTATAATATAAAATTTCCCTATTGAGAAATGCATTGTTCTCCGTGCTAAGAAAATTATGCATTATTTGTTTTTCCTTCAAGTGCATTGCAAAACATAGTGTTTTTCGTATATATTTTCGATTATAAATTAATCTTCTGGCATACCGACCACTGTGGGGTTAGCAATAATTATTAATTTGTGCATAACATAAATTGATTGATATATATAATTAAATTATTTCAAAATCGATATGTATTTTAGCGAAAATAAATGATATAGATTGAATTCTTTATTATCTATGAATGGTGGTTCACCATTCACGGACTAAGGTCCTCTAGTGGGAATTAATTATGACAGTTTCAAAATTTGGCATTATTCTCCAATTTGTATAATTTCCAGAAAAATCATCTAGCCGAAAGGAGCGTCTGAAATCATGAACATGTTTAATCCTTCAGCGGACGCACCCTTGTACAAAGTGCAATATTTTCGTAATTTTGAATGGTTTATTTTTAACATGTAAGGTTCGAATGTTCTATGCAGTTTCTATTTATAGCTACACCCTTTCCAATGCAGGTCTGATTTTCTGACCCTTGTATTCCTTTCCATTCGCTGTTAGTCGTGATTTAACCGTGGTAAACCAGCGATTGTACTGGATTACAATACGACAAAAGTTGGAGTGGGCTTGTGGTGGCCCAGTGGTACAGCGCGCTGTGTGCTCGGATCGAATCCTGGCGTCGCGCCACAAAAAATGCCTCCGTTCGTGTCGTCCCTTCATAGGGGGTAATTCTGTCCCCCTATATGGTGCCCCCATAATAAAATGGGCAGTAAAATTGCGGAGTAGTATAAGCGAATGTTTGACGACAAGTGCCTCCGCATTGGAGGGAAAAAAAGCAGGAGTCGATCAAATGTGCAGCTATTACACTGTAACCCACATATCACGAAGATGGACTCTCTCATTGTTTGTTAGGTTTTTGGACATAATAAAAATCAAATCGTAAGTTGTCCTTACATGTAATAAACCGGACAGTTTTGAAATAAGGCGATGTATCTGCATTCTTTGGCCTTTAACTATAAATATATCTCAATGTTATCAACATTTTATATCTTGTCATAAAACGCAGAATTATTATCTTCAATTTGAAAAAAAAAGTTGAATAGAAAAAGTAATAATCAAGGTTGACAGAGACGTTGCACTTTGTGCCACGCTCGCCTGCTGGTGTTCCAAAAATTAGCGCGCCCGCTGAAGGGTTAATGCGGCATTTCCCCTTATTCTTTTGGATTAAGACGGTGCGTTCGTTGACCTCGTGGGCCTTCTGTCCCTAACTTAAAGCTGCTGTGTACTAAACCTATTGGATTCGCTCACCCCAATATTAACCTACGGAGAAAATGTGTCCACTATTTACAGCTACATAAATACTGATAATCCAATAAAAATGGTATTTTCAGATACCCTGAACTCTTCTGCACCGTGCGACGGGATTCATTTTATAAATTTCGTCCACCAAAGGAATTGAGGAGTGCTTAAAACACACTAAACCAGAGTTTCCCCCGAATTTAAGTGTTAAAATATTATCTGAATTTTTTTTTTTAAAGGAAATATGTCCAAAGTGTAAAATTTCTTTCTTTATTACGGAGTACAATTTTTTTTAAACAATCTTTCAATCCAAGTCGGCAATCTTTGGACACATTTTCTCCATAGGCTATCATTGAGGTGAGCGAATCCAATAGGCTTAGTACACAGCAGCCTTAAGCAATAGGCTTTTTTTCGGTAGTTTTGTCATCATTAACTTTTTGATTAAAGAGCGCAGTTTTAAAAAATAAAAATTCGCATTTAATTTTTTACAGAGCATGAACTAATGCTACAAAACAAAAATTGCACAAAAAAGTTTAGTAAAATGATTTTCGAAAAACATGCCCCTTGCATTAAAAAAAAAACCCTATTTTCAAATGCAGAGAACATAACTAAAAAAAATTCACGTAGTATCTTCTAACGAAACTACCGTGGGTTATTAACGTAAGATTACTTATCGTTGCTTGCCTCTTTTGTATGTATATATGTATGTATGTGTTATGTAAATATGTATATACATATATATATATATATATATATATATATATATATATATATATATATATATATATATATATATATATATATATATATACTAGCTGAAAACCAGCGCTTCGCTACGGAGTACATTCAAATTAAATACAACGGTCAATGTATACAATTGATGTAATATATATATATATATATATATATATATATATATATATATATATATATATATATTTATTTATAAAAAAATCGCAAGGGATATTTTTTTTGGGATAATATCCAATTATCTGCTGCATTAGAAAGAAAAAGAATTTTTTTTGTCTATTTAGTTGTTATGCACGTTACGACAAATTTATTTAAAGTACCAGAAAAAGAAATCACATGATCAGCATTTAATAAATTAAATTCTAAAAATTAATCTTTAAAAATTTACCAAAAATCAGAAAATTAAGGAAAAGGTTCGAAAAAGATTTCATTTAATAAAGGAATTTGCTTTATGTTTCTCGTGATATAAATTTTATAACCCTTAAATTATTGTTTTAAATGGAAACTTAAAAAAGGTTACAAAAACAGATTAAAAATTTATTTTTAAAAAAAATCTAAGAAGAATTTTTCAAAAATCTTTGTTAGTGCACCCCTACACCATAAGAAGAATCGCCATGCAAAATTTCAGCCCTTTAGGTCCAGCGGTTGGGACTGTGCGTTGTATGTCAGTGAGTCAGTCAGTCTGTCAGTCAGTTACGGAACTGTTTTATGTATATAGATATGTACGTATGTATATATATATATATATATATATATGTCAAAATTTCGACGCATTTTGGTACTTTTCTGTTTAACGGTTTACTGCTTGTCCAAGGGATACAGACTGGGTTTGGCACGCTGCCAAAATTATAAATCGCGACGACTGACAGTTTAGCGCCTGAAATTTTGCTTACCGGAGGACCGTCATGGAGGAACGTAATAATACGTTAAAATGGACATTGGCTAATTTGATTAGAAAAATAGAGGAAGAAAAATTTCTCATAGTCTATTATTGGAATTGAAGATGTGTTATGCCAACTGATGCACCCTCCGCCTTTTTTTCTGACGTCATACAGAGATAATTTATCAGAAAGAAAATTTTATAAGAGAAGCTTAATTATTCTTATGAAGGTAAATTAAAAACAAAACAAAACTTTTACCATTATACATTAGTTTAAAACCAATTAATGAATGAAGCGATTCCCAGTTGGGGGTGGCGGGAAAGCACATTTGGATTGGACAGCCAGTCGGCTTTTAATGTCGAGACCTCAATTATTCTAGAGATCTATGGTCCAGACATGACCATTAACTACTCAAAGATACGATTTCAAATCAGAATTCGTCAGATTTTAAAAGGACACGTCGTGCCCAAATTAACGACGTGTCCTTTTAAAATCTGACAAATCAAGTAATTGAATTCTCTCTAACAAATACCCTTTTATTTCAAATATTAGGAAAGAACTGGTATCAGGCTTTGCAGAAAATTTTACAGTTTAATGTAATACGCAAAATGAAATAATTAAAAATTAAATAGCGCCAAGTATCCTTAATGTTCAAAAGCCTGTCTCGAGGAAATTCCGAACTGATCAAGTATTTTATTAATTGTGTAAAAATGCCATATAAAAGTTTCCGAATCAAGTTTCCCGCTAAAGGGGATAAAATTCTTAAAAGCAAGCGATAACAAAATTATCACTTTCTGTTTGGATTGATTTCTTGGATTTAACAGGATTTATACTGTCTTCCTTTTTGAAAATAACTAATTATACGACTCCTCAAATTCAAACTTTATTAGTATTCTACAAAATAAAACGTTAAAAATAACGCGTGACATTGCTAAGTCTTACATAATATTTCTCACATAAGTAAAATAATTTTTGATCAAAGCAATCAAAATTTATACATTCTCAGTTGAACAAACATGCATAGACAATTATAGCATAGCCGCTAAAGCAGTACCAGTTCAAAACTCCAATGCAAACTTTTAAATAAGCATCAGTGTCGATCACCAGTCTAATTCTTCTGTGAAATGGATCAGTTACTTACTATCTACATTCCAACTTTTGGAAAAAGTGACGCCATAGAATTGAAAATGTGGCATCATAGAAATATTAGTAGTATTTAGAATTAATTTCACAAGTGATGTTTTTTAAGCTACAAGTTTCTAATTTTTTCTAAATGTGCAAGTAAATAACTTAAAATCCAAAATTCGCAGATTTATATTTTATATCCTATAAGTAATTCCGTCTGAACTTTCTTTGATACTGCTCATTTTAAACGAATTTTAGAAGACTTGCAGTTTTACAAAAAATACGATAGGATCCACCCATTCATCTACATTTCGTAATATATAACCCTTGTTACACCTCTGAAAATTTACGTTAAAGCTATGTCATTTTTTTATTCAACCGGAAATGTCAATTTTCTTAGCCATTCACTATACTACACGATTTCCTCAATTCAGTCTAATTCATCACTTATACAATAATTTGATCACCTACTCGCAGTCTACTTTTAAACCGTTGAAATGTGACATCATAAAATTACTAGAAGGATTTAGAATAAGTTCTCTGAGAAAACTAATTTATTGTATCTAAACCATGTTTTTTAATGTTAAAAGTCTTGCGGCAAAATTCAAAAATTTCAGTAAATATTCCATTCTAAATTTGTTCATCTAGTTAAACTTAAGCGAAATTTAGACAGAACTGTTCCCTCGGGATAGAACATAATTTTACGGCTCTCAAAACTAAACTTTTTATATGTACATGTCTGCATCGACAAAATTCACGCTGTGATGAACTTTCAAATGTTCAAAGCCCTCCCTATCTAACCAATCGTAACTTTTCCAACGATGTTTAAAATTTATTTCATATCAAATGTAACTTTTTCTGTTTTTTACACTTCTAAGTATGCAGGCATCCCCAAATGGCTCTTTTAACAAAGTTTATTTTGGCCACACCTGGTTTATAGTTTTCAAACTTGCTGACTGATCTTAGAAAAGAATCTTTACCGCACTATCTATGGAGTCTTGCTGGTAAGGTTTCGAGTTCGTTTCTAAGGACCTCAATAACCAATCAAACATCGCTTCTTTGTCTGTTCGGAAAGGGAATCCGAAAATAGAGGAGGCAAAATCAATAAAAATATAAACTTTAAACGTGCTTTAATAACCCATCTACAATATCTTACATGTTTATACTGAATAAAATTGCCTTTGTCATTATTTTTTTTGATAAAAAAATAAAGATAATTTTTTTTTAATGCAGAGAACAGAACAGTGAAAGACAAGGGTCGTTTCCTAACATCTTCTAGCTTTAGTTAAATAGAAGCAGCTTAAAATATCTTTCAGAGTCGCTTTAAATGCAAAAATGAGCAATTTGAAGCGAATAATGTCCATAATTGATTTTTTTGCTCTAAATAGAAAAAAATAAGCCTGCGATTTGATCATTAATTTTAACGAAGATATGTCAGCCATTGAATTTTGTTTATCGAATAGTGACCTCTTTTGATTCAATTTACTTCTTTTCAACAGTTTGAAATATTTAAAATAATTTTTTAGAACATCAAAGAGTAAGTTTTCACTTTCAAGTAAAATTTGTAAATTCGAGTAGAGAACATTTTATTTCCTCACCAATATACAACGATAAAATTAAATCTTCAAACACACACTTTTTTATAACAAAAAAAAGGGCTTTCAGTTATAAAATGCTAGTTGTTTGCCCGGCGTTGCACGGGTATTTGGGACATCTCGGTTTATCTCGGTCATTTTGGACAGTTTATTTTCCACCCCTTCTCAAACCCCCCCCCCCAGGCCGATGGGGCTGAACTTCGACTTAAATGGCATCGAGAGTGTCACCATTCATCTCATCGATCCGAAAACTATAAATTCAACATTAATCTCGGCTTTTTTTTTAAATTTCACCCCTTCCCACCCCCACCCCTAAACTTGGTGCACTAAACTTGAGCTTAAATGTTATCGGGACTGTCACCAATCAATTCAGCTACCCCCAAAAACTATGGATTCAAAACTGCTCTTGGTAATTTTGGAAATTTTATTTCCCCCTTCTCCACTCCATGCCGATGGAGGCTGAACTTGCAACTAAACAGCATTGGGAGTGTCCCTATTCATCTCAGCGACCCCAAAAACTATGAATTTGACACTAATATCAGTCGTCTTTTTACATATTTTTACATATCACCCTTCCCACCCCCACCCTTAGGGATGCTAGGGGGTGTCTTACCCCCACAGTATTTTTTCCAGATTGTAAGTCATATATGTACCAAGTTTGGTTGAAACTGCTTCAGGTGTTCTAGAGTTATGCTGGAACATACATACAGACTATGGCGAATTAAATTAATTCGCCCAATAATTAAAATCTTTCCCAGCCCGAGGACATGAGCTCTTACGCCATTAAGACCCAAGGGCATTCATCCCTTTGTACGAGCAGCAGGTGGCGACGCGCTCAAAAGAAAGAACTGAGTCGGAGCGGCACCGGCCTGGCGCGAAGTTGACAGTACCGATGAATGACCAATTCGTCGGTCTTCACCAAAATTGATGATGTTAGCAGGGCCCTCAAGAGGCAGAGAGGAAAATCTCAGACATCATGGTGCAGAAGCCCCGGCAAATAAGGAGCTCGAAATATGACATCACGAATGCAAGCGCCGATAGCAAAAATATATGCAAATTCTCTTGACGGTGGCGCGAAGCCGAAATACACCATGAGAGACTTTGAAAAAAGTAAGTTAACTGTTAATTCTCGAGCTGAGAAGCACAACTCCGGCCAGCGGTCGTGACTGATATACGAGGGCCCAATAGGACTCGTTTCGTCGACTTAAAAAGTCAGCGTGATTTCTCGAGAAGAGAAATATAAGCTTAAGTCGGATAAGCTTGTTTTTGGAAGATGTCACAAGGAGAGTTTATCTGTTCTGATCATCTAGATCATTTTTATTCTACGCAGTCATCCGCTATGCAGGATAAGTTAATCGAGGGCCCATCCGGACTCGAGTCTGTTTCGCTAAGTGAAGTCATCTGAGAACCCTTCTCAACGGACTGATTTGACTATATTAGAAGAGATCATCGATTTGATCCTGTAACTCGTCATTTAGTGTAAATCACCTCTTCTTCTGCTGATTTAGAAATAAATTAGTTCTTTTTTAATTAAATTGGCTCTGACTTTGGTTGTTCGATCGCTACCTCGATCAATACGTTATAATACATACATATTTTTATATATAGATTCAATTCAGGCCAGTATGAAATACCTTTCTGTAAAGAATGCAATACAATTTCGTCTTTAAAAACAAGTTATTGAAGATTTTCTATTTGTTTCTTTAAGGCACTTGTTAAAACTAGAACTTTCCAGCGGACAAACACCAGTAAAATTAAAGAACATTATGTTTAACCTATTCAAAATACTGCAAACGCAGAAATTTTATTCCTCCAACCATATTTTCATGACGGATATTGCCGAAGATGTTTGCTTTCAAATCAGAACTTCCCCTACCAACAAACATAATCGGAGAACATAGAATTTCACGTTATCAGAATTAACAATTTTGATATGGTTCACGATTTCAAGCTAAGTGCCACCTATCCCCCCCCCCAAAAAAAAACAAAAAAAAACTCTATAGATTTTTATATACAATACCTTTATATGTCATCAGCTGATCAGCAGTTTAATGGCCTTAAGTCTGAGGCAATTATTCGACACCTAAATGCGTATGTTAAACTACATAAATTAAAAATTATAAATTATTGCTTCATCCATAGAGGGATGACATACACATAAAAAAATTATAGTTTTTAGACAGTTGATTAACTTCTAAAAACATAAACACAATTCTCTTTCTTGAGGTTTAATTACCGCTCGAAAGCTTTCAGAATGTAAAGAAAATGATAAAAGACAACAGAAATAAAAGTCTAATGACGTCAACAGTCTCAAGGATACCAACTGGCAAAAAGTTACTTTCCCGAATATTTTGCTCTTGGAAAAAAAAACTCAGGCACTAAACCCAAGTTAATATAGATTAGAAAATAATGAACAGAAAATAAATACAATTCAAAACATTACGAACTTAAAAGCAATACTAATGAGAAAATAATGAACAGAAAGTACAGGGTGACAATTATTGAGCAATATGACATAAAAAAATCAAATTTTAAAGTACTACTGAGTTCAAGAATTTTATTCAAATTTGAAAAGTAACAACAGATAGTCGGATTTAGTTTATGACATGTTCGATATGCTTGCCATCAATGGCTATGATGTGGCGCTGACGAAGAGCAAAATTCTGCTAAACTCGCTGAAGTGTCGACACATCAGTACTTTCGATGACCTCCTGAATGGCTATTTTGAGCTCAGCGATGGTTTCGGGGTTATTTGCGTAAACTTTGTCTTTAATATTGCCCCACAAAAATGAGTCACAAGGGTTGAGATCAGAAGAATATGGCGGCCAAGCGATTCCCATTCCAGTGGCCTCTGGGTACCCCAAAGCCAGGAATGCGTTCTCAAAAGTGCTCTTCGAGGACTTCAAACACTCAAACTAAAGTATAGTACCGCCAAGTTTTCGCTAAATCTCGTCAATGTTTCAAAAGTTACAAGTGTTTTTATTTTATTTGTCTAAATTTATTTATTTATTTTTTAAACCTCAATAATTGTCACACTGTATATACCCTTTCAGCGTATTCAACAGCCTTGGAGTTCATAGCATGGTATTGCCCTAGCTATGGGCTAAGAAACGCATAGTGATAAGTACAAATTTCTATTTACTGCCTTGGGTGTGACAAAGACGAAACCGAGGACTATGGCTGCTGGGTCCGATGACGTATATATTTGCATTATTGGCCCCTCATATGAGGGCGTGTTACATTCCTTTTTTAATGAAAGAAGTTAAGGCTATTGTGTACTAATCCTATTGGGTTCGGTCTCTTCAATGTTAACCTGTGGTGAAAATGTGTCCAAGGATTGCAAACTTGGATTGAAAGATTTTTAATAAAAAAAACTTACTACGTAATAGAGAAAAGAATTTTACACCTTCGGCATTTGTGTTTTAAAAAAATAGAAATAATATTTTAAAATTTAAATTATTAGGAGGAAAAAATCGGGTATAGTGTATTTTAAAAAAGTCTTAAATTTCTTTGATGGGCGAAATTTATAAAATGAACAAGGTGCAGAAAAGTTCAGGCTATCTGAAAATACCATTTTTATTGGATTATCAGAATTTATGTAGTTGTAAATAATAGACACATTTTCTCCATAGGTTAACATTGAGGTGAGCTAATCCAATACGGTCAGTACACAGCAGCCTTAATACGTAAGTATATTATTGATATTATTTATTATATCTAAATAACATCACATCAATGTGCTACGATAAATATGGAGTATAGGTTACTTTAAAACTAACCTGCCGTTTTGTTTTCCTCTTAATAAAGTAAAACATGTATCAATTTTGAAATCAGTACTACGTTAGAAACATTGTTTTGTCACTGGAATTACCCATTTTAAGTTCTAAAAATTTTAGGGGGGGTCCGTGACCCGAAATTCTGTCACAAGATATTCGATATACCTTCTCGTGCGTACCAAGGTAGACAAATCCAGTCACAAGGTGCAGAAAAGTTCAGACTATCTGAAAATACTATTTTTATTGGATTATCAGCATTTATGTAGCTGTAAATAGTAGACACATTTTCTCCATAGGTAAACATTGAGGTGAGCGAATCCAATAAGGTAAATACACATAAGCCTTAAGATGAAGCTAAAATATAACAAACATTTTAATTTTTACGCAATAAAAATCAATCCGTCTTGAAAATTTCTCTAAATGTCTGAATAATACAATATAATACGAACTACTTTCCGTTCAAAATCCCTCTGCTTACAGAGTCATTCACTCTAGACATGATACAACGATGTTAAGATAACATGCTCTCTTTCAAGATAATTTCTACAACGCCATTTTAATACTGTTGATAAATTTTCATCCCAATTAAAATGCGAGTTGAAAACGGTATTGAATGAAAAATCATTTTTCCGAGACACGAGGCGATTAAATTACCGAAGTGAGGCGAGGAGAATATTATAATAATACTCAATATGAACCAACAACATAAATATTTAATCAAACTTTGTCTTTTTCAAAGCATAGCAGATGATGATAGAGGGAAAATTGTTTTTTTTAATTTCAGGCAATGGCTGTATAAATAAACACATATTGAAACTAGAGAAGAAAAAAGTAAGAGATTTTTATCGCTGTGAGTGTTTATTAAACTAAATAAGAGACAAATGTAAGCGATAGATTATTTTCATTAATATTATGTGTGGGCGGGTTAAACCTTTATCAAAGAATCGGGATATATATATATATATATATATATATATATATATATATATATATATATATATATATATATATATATGGATGGGAATTACACTCTTGTGACAACACGGATGACGCGCCGCTTGAGCAAACGAGTTGCAACTCAACCGCTGGTACTGAGTGGACGGAGACAATGGAACGCACGCTATGTTTACCGTCGGAGTGCAAACGGCACGCTGTATTATCTTGTTCACGCTAGACGAGCGTTAATGACATGCCAGACGGGTACTGATATTCTGTGTTTTTCTTATTGTGATAATCTGTTGTGATCATAAGTTGTAAATGGTTTGTGTTTGATGAAACGTTTGTCACGAATACCTGTTATTGCATTTTGATATTTCAACCGCGGGAATAAATTTCCCACAATTCTGGTGCCAGAAGATTTACGGACCCTATGGATTGGTTTAGAGATATGAACTAGTGGTGTATGAAGAACGCATGTATTCTGTGTCTTAGAGGAAATCCAGCACTTCTGTTTTCGTTTCCATTTTCGTTTCTAAAAAAATATATGGATATGACTTTTTTGTGAAGACCAGGACTTCTCTGATTACAAAACATTTCGTTTCCGTTTTCGTTTCTGAATAAATATATGGATATGGCTTTTTTTATATGGAGTACGTAAAATTGATTTGTTAGCTTTAATTGATGAGTTAGGACTAGAATCAGCAAAAGGTGCTAAAGTCGCTGATTTAATTAGAATCCTCACTAGTTCAGAAACTAATGATGAGGACTTTAGTAAAAGTAGATTAGATATTATTATTGCTGAGAGGCTAGAACAGGTGCAGAAAAAAGTTACAGATCGGGAGATTGAATTAAGGAAACTCGAATTGGCAGCAAATACTAAAAAAATTAGAGATGTTCTGATTCCGCCACCTGTTTTTAAACAACAGAATTTGTTGAAATTAATGACACGTTATGATATGTCCGGTGATATAGGTGTTTATATGAGATTATTTGAAAGGCAGATCAGTCGAATTGAAATTCCTAAAGAAGATTGGGTCGCATATTTACTACAATTGCTGCTGTTAGAGATTATAAGCATTGTTGCTCGAGAACCAGATCCGTCGGCTAATGAGTATGATCATGTTAAAATGTTGCTTTTGAAACGCTTTAGGCTCACCCCAGAACAGTTTAGATAAAAATTTGTTCAGCACAAGAAGGAATCGTTCACCTCCTGGCGCGATTTCGCTTTTGAACTTAAAACTTATTTTGAAGAGTGGATTACTAGTTTAGAAGTCAAAACATTTGAAGATTTGAAGGAACTTTTGGTTGCAGACAAATTAAAGAGGAAAATGTCTCCTGACGCTCGTAAATATTTTTTATACGAATTGCCTACAATAAAAAATATCGATAAGTTGGTTAATAAATTGGATGAATACGAAGCCCTCGAGGAGTAATTTTCAAAGGGAAACCGATCTAAACATGCATACGGATGGAAATATTGAAGAGAAATTACTGAGTAAAGATTCCGAAAAATCAGCATCAATTATTCGTGCTCCTGATAGTGATATTAAAGCAAGGATGAAATTTAATTATAGTAATAGTTCAAGAAATGATAAGAAATCAAAAATTCACTGTTTTAATTGTAATTTGTTTGGTCATAAATCTTCAGAATGTATAAATAAGACAGAAGGTCCTCGGTGTTTTAAATGCTCAAGGTTTGGACATACCTCCAATATGTGTGATGAAAAGAAAGAATCTCTGGTCTCGATAACAAAAAAAGGCTCTAACAGAATCGAGATGACAGCTGAAATTGAAGGTGTAGGTGTGAGTGTACCGTGTGATTCAGGATCAGAACTTTCTTTGATGGATTATGAATTTTATGTTAAAATTGGATCACCTAAATTAAATTTCAGTAATATATTTTTAACGGGAATCGGAAGTGAGGAAGTTTCACCGATTGGATACTTTCATTCCGAATTATCTTTTGATAAATGTGCAATTGAAACTGACTTTTATGTTCTCAGAAAATTGTGTCATGAAGTAATTATAGGGACATATGTAATTAATAAATTGAATATTTCGATTTATGAGAAAGGCGTTGAAGTCTTGGGAAGAAGAAATGCATTTTGTGTCAGTTACGCTAAGATTAAAAAAGTTTCGCTTAATGGAAAAATAAATGAAGCACAGACTTTCGTTCAGCCAACACCTGCACCAAAAGCAGAATGCTTTGACCGCAAATCTGTGTCTGTGACTGGAGAGTACACATACGAAATAACAGCATGGCGTCTTATCCAGGCACTCGCTTTCCTGGCCCAATGTTTAACCAAAATTTTCAGCGGAACAACTTTATTCCGAATAAAGTTGTAATCCTAGTAATAGATTTAGCAGACAGCCATTTCAAAGGCCTCCAAATCCAGCGTTTAGGCCCTATCAGCCCTCTGGGAGGTATTACCTGGAAATTTTAAAATTGACCTCATTTCTCGAATTTGCCAGAACCTATGGGCCCTCCTGGTTTTAGAAATAGACCACCGCCTAATAATCAAGCGTTTCCTATGAATCCAAGACCTCAGTTACAGAATCGTCCCCGAACGCCAATGCTATCTCACCACCTTGGAAATTTTCCTTTGCAACCGAATAGAAGAGGGAAACTGAAAATCCGATAATTCAGGAAATTGAAGGAGGATACTACTGTAAAGCCATTTTTTGTGATACCTGTGACAGAGCTTTTGTAACTGAGAATGAGTTAACGGACTAATTAATGAAAAATCATAATGACATGAAAGAAGATGTTAAACGGAATGTTTTAGAGTTACAGAAAGAGAATAGAAAACAATTCAATAAGAAGAGAAAGAGATATAATCTCTATAAGTTAAATAATCTCGTCGGAATCCAGCGGACTCAGTTTGGGGCAGGTTTAAAACTAAGATAAAAATTATATAGTCCTTACAGAATCACAGCTGTAAACTCAAATGACCGATATGATGTTGTAAAAGTTGGGTGTCATGACAGACCTCACAAAACTTCCACTGCTGCCAACCGTATGAAGTCGTGGTCAGATGTTTTGGAATAGTATATTCCAGAAAACTCTTAGTGTGCTTTCCAGGAGTTGGATACTTTTTTCTCTTTTTTTATATTTTTAGGTTCATCAGTTTCAGATCACCCAGGACGTCTGGATTGCAGGATGACCGAACATGTGGGAATTACACTCTTGTGGCAACACGGATGACGCGCCGCTTGAGCAAACGAGTTGAAACACAACCGCTGATACTGAGTGGGCGGAGACAATGGAACGCACGCTATGTATGCCTTAGCGGAGTGTAAACTGCACGCTGTATTATCTTGTTCACGCTAGACGAGCGTTAATGGCATGCCAGACGGGCACTGATATTCTGTGTTTTTCTTATTGTGATAACACTAATATACAAGGTTTTGTTATTTTGAAATGAATAAGTGTATCTGAATGGATTTTTTGTGCAGATTCCGGAAATGACCTTCAAAATTCCGTATCATGTCACGTTTTTTCACAAATGACGGAAATGTGAAAAAAAATGTAATTTGTAATGACATCGTTATAGGGCAACGTTCGTAACAAGTGAAAATGTTCTCTGGTGGGGCGGAATGATTGTTTAAGGTATAGATAAACATCAATACCTAGCTGATAGTAGAAATGCAACGGTTTTATCTGCATGACGTTCCGATTTGCGCCACTCACAAAGACGAAACATGAGAGAATTTATCTTGGCATGGCAGTATGACTCATACCTCACGCCATACAAGAACCAGTAAGCACAACATTGTGTATCCCAATATCCCATCTGCCATACGACCAGTGCCCCATAGTGAATCCATTCCTGTGCCATCCCCGTCCAATATCAATCCACCAACAGACATCGTTTCAGACGATGTTACAAGTGAGGAGATGTACAAACCGGACATCATGGATGAAGCCCCAGTGCCATTTACACAGCATGAACTGAATAATTTGGTTCGCGATCTGAATTTACCTAAAGATGCAGCAAAGCTTTTAGGATCAAGAAGACTTCATGAAAAGAATTTACTGTGCCCTAATACGAGATTCTCCTGGTACAGACACCGAGAAGCAGAATTGGTTCCGTTTTTTGCTGAGGAAGGTGGTTTGGTATATTGACGAGACATTCCGGCGGTCATGAAATACTTCAACATCAATTTCAATTCAGGACAGTGGAGGTTGTTCATAGATGCCAGCAAATCCAGTTTAAAAGGTGTTTTATTACACAATACTAACATCCATCCATTCCAGTAGCACATTCTGTGACTTTGAAAGAGATATACGAGAACCTTAAATTACTGCTGGAAAGTGTGCAGTACAAATTTCATAAATGGTCTTTGTGCGGGGATTTCAAGGTGATTGGAATATTGCTTGGCCAACAAGGAGGCTACACAAAATTTCCTTGCTTTTTGTGTGAATGGGACTCCAGAGCAAGGACGGAACATTGGGTTCGGCAGCAGTGGCCAGTCAGAAGTACATTCACACCTGGTGAAAAAAAAAACATTGTTTCAATTCCACTGGTTGATCCCACGAAAATACTATTGCCACCTTTACATATCAATCGGCTTAATGGAGCAATTCGTGACAGCTTTAAGCAAGGACAGTAAATGCTTTCAGTATCTATGTGGTAAGTTTGCATCAATCACGTCTGAAAAAATTAAAGCTGGCATTTTTGTGGGCCCTCAAGTACGAAAATAAATCGCAGACAACAAATTCAAGAAAACCATGTGTGAGTGAGAATTGCGATCATTCAGAAATGTGGTACACAACTTTTTGGGGAACACGAAGGTTTCGAATTGCATTACTTTAGCTGCTGGAATCTTATAAACTGCTTGGTTGCAAAATGAGCGTCAAAGTTCACTTTCTTCATGCTCATCTCAATTACTTTCCTAACAATCTTGGTGATTTTTCGGAAGAACATGGCGAGCGCTTCCATCAGGATATTAAAGTTATGGAAAAGAGATACCAAGGAAAGTAGACTGTACATATGATGGCCGACTATTATTGGATATTGAACAGAGACTGTACGGACGCACACCGAAGACAATGCAAAAAAGGAAGTTTGAAGGGGAGCCCAGTGCTCAATGTTAGGTGTGTTTGCTTTTGAATATGTATTGATGTTTATCTGTTGCTTAAAAAATCATTCCGCCCCTCCATAGAACATTTTCACATGTTACAAACGTTGCCATATAGCAATGTCATTAAAAAATAACTTTTTTAAAAATTTCACATTTCGATCATTTATGACAAAACCTGACGTGATACGGAATTTTGAAGGTCATTTTCGAAATCTGCGCAAAAAATCCATTCAGATATACATATTCATTTCAAACCAACAGAAAAAAGTTGAAAATTTGCAGATCAGTGTAATCTGTTGTGACCATAAATTGTAAATGGTTTGTGTTTGATTAAACGTTAATCAAGAATATGTCTTATTGCATTTTGATATTTCAACCGTGTGAATAACGTTGATATGACAACCGTGGTTATGACATTATTGAAAGGAGTGAGTGATATACGTATATAATACGTTTTATTTGGTATGATGACGTAGTTAAAACAGCCGTATGCAGTGGAATCTTGGTCTATCCTTTTTCAAGGTACTGACTGAAGTGAACGATAAATGCGGGAATATAACAAAGCAATATGATCGTCGGCACTGGGTCACATAAACGACACATACGGGAAAGCGATGATTGGGAGAACGATCGATCGATATTCCTCTGTATATGTATAGTTTAAATGCATGTATCGAAAAATAATATAAAAAATCAGACGTTTTATGAAATTTAAAACATGCACAGGAATAGAAAGTGATGAACACATTGCGAACTATCTTAAATTAGTAACAATATGTAAATCATTATAGTCACTTTAAATTATAATTTGTTCGAAAAAGCTAACTGCTAGTCTAAACAGGTTTATTCATATTTAATTTATTCTGTCAACAAAAAAATATTGAAAGCTTCTACGCGCATCTTACAGATTTCTCTTGTTAGTCAAGGACAATTTACGTAAGCGTGTGTTCCAACTTTCGCTTTGTTGATCATTTTAAACTAATTAATAATTTATTATTATTTGAACTAATGCATAGTCTAAAATAAATACATGAAATATTTTACACTGTGAGAAATTTGATTCATTTCATACGTTTTGGATAAGTTATTTTAATAAGATTTTTTAAAACTTATATAAAGATTTTTCTTCTTCAGTAAATAAAAAGTCATGTAAGTCCTTTTTAAACCTTTATTTATTGTTTTCTTGACTATGATTAACTGGTTTATACAAGTCTGAAAGCATCTATTTCTTAAAAACAAAAACAAATTTCAGGTAGTCTCTTCTAACGAAACTGCCGCGGGTTATTAACGTAGGATTACTTATTGTTATTTTCCTCTTTTGTATGTATATATGTACTGTGGCATCAAAATAGGTGGTTAAGGCTAATCTCTGAGGCTTTATTAAAATTACTATTACTGAATTCATGACCAAGAAAGACAGAGTCCTAATTATAATGATAAGGCCAATTTTAAAATGAAAACTTAACAAGGCAATTTATTTACAAAAAAAATAAACATTAAACAATTAAAACATATTCAAATAATTTAACTGCAGATTCACAGCGTATGCTCCCAGACCCATGGCCTCAAAAGGAGCTACCAAAAAAAAAACACGTTTGCTCAAATCGATGTTACATGACAATCTCCCTAAAATTCTCCAACTCTCTGACTATCTCTCGTGACAACACTCTCGTGGTGTTTTCTTTGTCGGCGACTCTCCCAAATCCTCGAAAATGCATCTGTTTTTCAGAGAGGGGGCCGGCAACTTTGTTGGTGACAGTTCTTCGTTTCGATGCACAGTTAAGCCATCTTTATGGCCCGCCGATGTCAACTCGCATGAAGCTATTACTAAGAAAGACAGCTTTACGACTATGCTGGGAGACGCTTGCTTGAGAACCCGATATGCATGGGCTTAACTTTCAGGCCAAATATTCTGGCGGCGTTCGCTGGTATCGTTTTTTTAATCCGCACACGCGTTCGTTCGATGGGAACTGGAAAATGGTATTCCGAAACATGCAGCTGTGTTCCTGTGAGGTCTTGTGAAAAATAACCCCCGTACTTTCATTACGCTATAGTACGTATGTATTATGTATATATGTAGTATATATATATATATATATATATATATATATATATTGGTACTTTTCTGTTTAGCACTGTTTACTGCTTGCCCAAGCGATTGTGACTGGGTTTGGTGCGCTGCCAAAATTATAACTCGCGACGCAGGACATTTGAAATTTTGCTTTCCAGAGGACCGTTATGGAGAAACGTAATCTTACGTTAAAACGCACATTTTTGTGAACGACTTCCGTTTCACATTCATTGCAAATTCCCAATACATGGAATAAAATAGTAGTCGAACTATAAATTTTAATATAATAAATTTATAGTTCGACTACTATTTCATTCCATGAATTTCTTAAAATAAATTGAAGAATATCATTTTTACTGTCCATTTCAAATTTAAGTGATCTAATATTTATTTTGAAATCATTGATAGCTTTTGTGATTTGTCAGACATACTATTTACTTTCTAAAACACGCGCAATGACAAGATATTTTATTAAATACCGTATTTAGTTACAAATAATTATGCGAATAACTATGCAGTAACACTAGCGCGTTTTCAATAAGCAGATTTGTTAATAGTTGAGCAATTACGTTTTGCGTCCAAAGTGCGGAGGTGTCGGTATAAATAAACTATACTATGGAGTCTGGAAAACCTTGGTAATTCATCGCCTTAACGATGCATATTGATATTCTCATCTAGGTAACACAGCCATCGCTTCAGGAATCCGGTGCTTTCTCTAATTGCATTTGAAGCTCACATGGCAGATTCAGATACGAAGGACGAAGACGCTATCTGAGCTCGTACATCCATGCGCATACCATAGTCTTTTCTCATTAGTAAAAGTTAAATGATAAATTTCTGAAATTTACCTTTAATCGAGAACTAAGTGATGGTAAAACAGATTCTTGGTTCTTTGATTACTGACGGACTTTAAAGGTGAACAAAGAGGGAATATAAGAGTATTTTTATTAGATTATCAGCATTTATGTAGATGCAAATAGTAGACACATTTTCTCCATAGGTAAACATTGAGGTGACGAATCCAATAGGGTTAGTACACAGAAGCCTGAAGATAAAGCTAAAATGTAACAAACATTTTAATTTTTACACAATACAAATCAATCTGTCTTGGAAACTTCTTTAAATGTCTGAATAACACAAATTATTACTAACTACTTTCAGTTCAAAATCCCTCTGCTGACAGAATAATGCACTCTAGACATGACACAACGATGTTAAGATAACATGCTCTCTTTCTAGATAATTTCTTAATATAACTTAATCTTTATCATAGACAGGGTGTAGATGTGTAATTACTCTTTATTTTTAACACTAATAATAAAAATATCAGTTCAATTAACACTTACCATCTATCAAAATGTGTTTACCCATTTTGTCACTCAGTTTGAGTTCCATTGAACTACTACAGTTAACTTTAAGAACATACGAAAAGGAAATGAACATGCTACCACCGATGATAATTTAATTATAAAAATCGAAACCAAATGAAGACGGTAACATCTATCCCAACTGAAACACAAATTACGTCAACAGATTTGTAAACGGATGAAAAATCGCTGATAACTTCCAGATAATTATTATCATATTGTGACGAAACAACACAGCTATAGACATTAAATTTATTTTACATTTACTGGACGAAGGATTACACAACATCAGCACGGACAAATAGCACAATAAATCTTTCTTGGAAAATAATCACAGCACTGAGACCATGGCGGATCCAGGCCAAAGGTTTGGGAGGGGCAATGTCGGCTCTTAGTTATATATATATATATATATATATATATATATATATATATATATATATATATATATATATATATATATAGTATTAGGTCTACGATTAAATAATTTTCGGCTGTGTTAAAAAAAAATCGGCATGCTTTTTTGGGAGGGGTAATTGCCCCTACTGCCCCTCCCTTGGAGCCGCCCTTGACTGAGACCGGAATCGCGAAAACGCACCGAAACTTCTACTTCTGTTTCCTCACTTCACTTCATATATATATATATATATATATATATATATATATATATATATATATATATATATATATATATATATATATATATATATAGTATTAGGTCTACGATTAAATAATTTTCGGCTGTGTTAAAAAAAAAATCGGCAGGCTTTTTTGGGAGGGGTAATTGCCCCTACTGCCCCTCCCTTGGAGCCGCCCTTGACTGAGACCGGAATCGCGAAAACGCACCGAAACTTCTACTTCTGTTTCCTCACTTCACTTCGTTGAGCACGAAAATTCTCCCTTCACTCCAGTTCGTTCAGTTCGAATGTACTTACAATATCCATACATCCGATCGTTAACATGAGATTTTTACGGCAGTATGCACCAAATTTTTAACCCACAAGCTTAACCGTAAGCAAGAGTTAACTGTCGGCTTGGAGAGAACACGATTTTAATGAAATGAAATCCGAGGAATAATCCGGCTTTTGACCCATTTTTTTAAAGCCCCCGATTCGGCAAATGAACGCACGGATGAAGAGACGACGCATGCGCAATTTATGCCACTCCTGAAGTGACTAACATGACAGTAAAGGTCTGTTCACATAACTGCCCGTTAACGGAGCATTCACGGATGATGTCATAGCGCTATATATATTTCAGCTATATGATTGGTTAAAACTCTATCAGAGGCGGTCGTCCATTTTTCTCGACCTTCTTTCACTTGCATTCAATGTATTCGAGTTAAATGAGTAGAAAAGGGCTAGTGCTGCCATCTGTTATCAGTTTAAAGAAGTAAAATTATTTTAAACCTTCAATTGGAAAATTTTTCAAGATTTTATATGTTAAAAAATCAAGAAAAAAAATGTGCACAGGTGCAAAGGTTGGAGATTGTAGCGCCTTGAAAGAGTTAAAATTAAACGCTTACGCTAACGGCTGCTATGTGAACAGGCCCTAAATGTGTTCAGATAAGAGACACCAAATCAAGCATATAGTATTTTAATAGGAATTGATCATACCTTTCGTCTATATGTCCTACGGAAGGAAAATACTGTTATTTTTAAGAATTTTGCTAATTATATTTCAATACACTTTAAATTTTATGTACGAGTGTAAACACCGCGTGAGTAAAATGTCTGATTCCAATTCAATCATATGAATAACGTGCAAGTATTAGTAAATATAAAATAAAGAAATAAATTATTTAGAATGTAGGATTTTCTGTTTGCCATAAACAAAATAAAAGGGTTAAATTAATTATCCCTGCTGTATAAAACTATTTCTTTCCCAGTTTAAGATTCTTTAAACACTAAATTATGAATATAAAGTATTTTTTTCTTAGGTAACTACAGAAAAGTAAAATACGAATATAATTTTTAACGATTCTCATATTTAGATTTTTTTTCAGGCTGTAAAAGAATGGAAACAAAAAACTTGACGTAATTGGAGGTTTTGAAGTGGAGTTCCTGGTTCTTGGCAACTTTATCTCCTGTTTCAAGGTAGTTATTTCAAAGTACATATGCTCAGTAATTAAAATTATAAATTTAAGAAAAAACTTAGAAAATGAGGAATTAAAAATTTAAGAATAATTTAAAAATAACAAATAGTAAATAATTGAGAGATTAGATATTTTAAAAATTTAAAGATTAAAGTTTAAAAAAATGTAAAAAAATAATTTATCAAGGTATTAAAATTGTAAGATAAGAGAATTGGCCCTTATCAGAATACAAAGATGCTAATAAATAAATATAAAACGTACTCAAGGAAGAAAAGATTTTAATTAAAAAAAGGGTTCACATTGAAACAATTGTATAGTTCAATGGGAAAGCTAAAAATAGCGAGAGGGAGAAATTTGGAATAAGTTAATTTGGAAAGATTTTTGAAAAATTCTTAGATTTTTTTTAATTAAATTTTAAGCTTTTTTTTTAACATTTTTTAAAGTTTCCATTTAATCTAACAATCTGAGGGTTATAAAATTTATATCATGAGAAAGAACATAAGAGTTCTTTTAAAGTAAAATCGTTTTCGAAACTTTACCTCTATTTTCTGATTTTGGGGGAATTTTTAAAGATTAATTTTTAGAATTTAATTTATTAAATACTGATCACCAGATTTCTTTTCTTTTTGTGATACTTTAAATTAATTTTGCGACCCCTGCATAACAACGAAATAAATTGACAAATAAAATATTAAAATACAGTAAAAGATAAAATTGAACCACTAAACTAATTGAGCCGGAAGTTTTTTTAAGAATTTAATTCAAATTAGCATGTTTTATGGATATTAAATTAAACCTATAGATAAAACAGTTCCATGACTGACTGACAGACCTCTCACAGACCAGGCCGTTGGACCTAAACGGCTGAAATTTTGCATGGCGATAGACACTGTCTGTAATTCAGATGATGCCGTTAACTATCCGGTAGAGTTTTTTAATTCCTTTAAACCACCGGGTCTTCCATACCATAAGCTCTCTTTGCAGAAGGGCACACCCTTAATGCTCCTTCGGAATTTAGAACCATCGAAATTGTGCAGTGGCACTAGACTACAAGTGAAAGCCTTGCATAAAAATTTTATCGAAGCCATCATTTTAACCGGGTGTGCTCAAGGAGAAAAAGTGTTCGTGCCACGCATTTCTCCAATTCCCAATGACCTCCTCTTTGAATTTAAGAGCCTGATATTTCCCCTCAAAGTATGCTTTGCCATGATGATAAATAAGTCTTAAGGCCAAACTTTAAAATACGTTTGTTTCTCCCATGGTCAGTTTTACGGAGCTTGCTCGCGCTTACGTCCGCGGACGAGCCTGGTAATATTAGTTCCGCCCAATGAAGAAACAGAAAATATTGTTTATAAGGAAATCCTACAATACTATCTCTAAAAAGCAATTTCATTATTTTTTTATTGTAATTAGCCTAAAATGTACTCCGTAAGCGAATCACGGGTATTCAGCTAATAACAGATAAAAGGAAGCTTAGTTTTAAAAATTATTTTTCGTTGTTGTGATCCAAGGTGATGCATGCAGGAAATGGGTAGGTAAATTACTAAACTGAAACGTGCATAAGTACATGTTAAAATTCAGGAGATTTTAATTATCCTTTCTTTCAAGCCTAATTTTATCTCCATTAATTACCTTTAATTTAAGACATTAATTTTTTTTTTCAATTTACTTACTGACATATTTTCAAGTTTTTCAAAGAATCCTTTAAGGATTAACACGAAGAAAGAAAAACACGGTTTAATGCGATGACATTTTATTAAAAGTCTTTTTTTGTAATTTAATGCTTTAAAAGCCTTTATGGAATTCTACAGACTACTGTGAATGAGAGAAAAAATTATGATTCTTTTTACATTCGTTGATAATAAATAATCCATTAAGAGTTAAAAAATAAGCAAAATAAAGTTCCTATGCAATAAAAAACATCTTGCATAATTTCCCGGATTTGAATTTTTTTTTTTTTGGTCAAAAAGAATTTTACAGGATGAAAACTTTCAATATTTTCTGTTACTACCTACGCATTATGACGATTCTCCCACACGTTCTAACATTTTTTCCCATTCAAAACAAGTCCTGCACGTTCGGCATTTCGGGACCACTTCTGTAAAAGAAACTGTATGCAAGGTGTCTAAAAAAGGAGTAAAAAAAAAAAAAATTTGAGAAAAGAAGGTAAAAAAAAATAGGTGGGCAATTTTTATTACACTGCAAATGTCGCGTGACGCGTGAATACAGATAGTTAGATCTTCATATGATAGTCTTCTGTCATTCTGCAGAAATCTTCCACCAGTAATCAATTTCCGCGGCAGAGAATACCGGGTGCCACTTCAGCAACGGGACCTGTGATTCTGCAATGCAGCTATTTCAAGTGGGCTGAAACGAAAAGTTCTGTCGGATTTCACCTCATGATATGCTTTATAGGGCTGGGGCTTAAGGCTGCTATGTACTAACCCCATTGGATTCGCTCACCTCAATGTTAACCTATGGAGAAAATTTGTCTACGGATTGCCGAGTTGGATTCAAAGATTTTTTTTTAAATAATTGTACTCTGTCATAGAGAAAGAAATTTTACATTTGTGTACATTTTTAGTTTTTTTTATAAAATGCAATTAATATTTTAAAATTTAAATTATTCGGCGAAAAATCTGGTATAGTGTGTTTTAAACGCTCATGAATTCCTTCGGTGGACGAAATTTATAAAATGAATCCTGTAGCGCTTTGCAGAAAAGTTCAGGCTATCTGACAATACCAATTTTATTTGATTATCAGCATTTATGTACCTGTAAATAGTTGACAAAAATATAATTTAAATAAAAAATTGGGGGGCAGCGCTTAACCCCCCCCCCATAGAGAGAGAGCCATTACAATCCCTCAAAATGTCAATCCTGTGGGGGATGGAATTCTCGAACTGTCAACTGGACTCCTCCCTCCACAAGAGTCTACAAGAAGAGGAAAAGGGAAATACGATTTTTTTTCTTAGCACATAGCAGCCTTAACTCAAAGATATTGATCACCAGCATACAGGTAGTCTTGGACCTGGTAGCACTTGTTACGTGCACTTCAGCAAGGAATAACCTATGAGTATTCCAACAGAAGGTGAAGGCTAACTCCATATCCTGGACCACGCCCTCTAACACAGTTTCGACGCAGATGACTAGGCTGGAGGGAAAGGAATTCCTAATGCGGAATTTCTCTAAAATTTTACTGGTGACTGGCAAAGTCCTCTCCCTCCAATATACGCACCAGTCCTGCCTTGCGGAGGAGCGCAAAACAAGTACTTTCAGGCTCAAGACTACCTGTATGCTGGAGATTAAATTTAGGCTCTACCTGTTAATGCATTTTGTCCTGGTAATTTGGTTATTTTTCACGTGTCAATTTTGGATTTCAACTTTTAAAAACCTTTCATTCCAAGGTCCAAGGTCACCTGTATGATGGAGATGATGTATATTTTTGTTTCAAATTATGATTACCCGCGAAAGGGAATTTAACAATAAAATCTCTTTATCGACAGTGCCGATCGATATTACCAGTGAAGAAGCAATCCTTCTTTTAATGATATTGTCGGCATTGTTGATAAGGAGACGTTATCATTAGGCATTGTTATATTAGTTTTTGAATTTAGCTATCCTGCGTCATTTTCTGTTGCATGTGTGGGAGTGTATATATATACTGGGTGCGTCATAAATTCGTGCAAAGTTCAAAAATTCATAATAAAAGAAACAATGCTTGGTAAATTTTTCTGTTTGCGCCAATAAGATCAGAGAGACATTGGATTTTTTCCGTGTAAAAAAAAAAAAAAATTCCAAAAGTAACCGAAAGAGGGCGCTCACACGTCATACTGAGACGTTTTTATGCAAATCAGGCAAACTCAAACACAAAATCAAACAAATCACAATAATATTTGACTGTGCATTTATTTTAAAGTAACAGATGTTCAACATTACTACCAGCACAAGGTAATAAGCAAGTGAGGCGCGTCACTAAGCCCATTACAGTGGATTGTCGCATCGATGGCAGCGACTGTCTGCGGAATGACATTTTTCAGTTCCACCAAAGTGGTTTGGGAGCCCTGGTACACACGAAATTTTAAGTATCCCCCCCCCCAACTAAAAATTTGCCGGGGTCAAGTCTGGTGATCGTGAGGGCCACTGGACCATAGGAAATGGGTCGCAACTGCAATTCCTGGGCCGTGAGGGCCTTACAACCGCGACTTATAGAACTCGGTCTTCAGTGTACTATTCCAACAGGAACGTCTTGATATCACGTGAAATGTGGGGCGGGGCACCATCCTGCATGAAGGTAACAACAGGTAACGCATGTCTTTCCTGCAATGCAGACTTAGGGCCTGTTCACATAGGAGTCCGTTGCATGGCGTTAAGGAAAAGATAACGTTGAGACGAAAATAAACCAATCATATGCTTCCAAACGATTAGCAATGAAATTTTTAACGCCTATGATTGGTTTATTTTCGTCTTAACGTCATATTTTCCTTAACGCAACGCAACGGAATCCTATGTGAACAGGCCCTTTAAGTGTTCACGCAAAAGCGCCCTCTTTCGGTTACTTTTGGAAACTTTTTTTTTTATATGGAAAAAAAAATCCAATGTCCCTCTGATGCTATTCGCAAAAACAGAAAATTTTTCCGAGCATTATTTCTTTTATTACGAATTTTTTTAACTTTGCACGAATTTATCATGCACCCGGTATATATATACTAGCTGAATGCTCGTGCTTTGCTACGGAGTGCATTAAAATTAAATACAACAGTCAATGTATGCAACTAATGCCAAATATATATATATTTATATATATATATATATATATATATATATATATATATATATATATATATATATATATATATATATATATATATATATATATATATATATATATATATTGACACGCTGGTTGTTTCACCCGTCTTAAAATCATCTACATGCAGTCATCGTGTCCGTTATTTAGTTTGGGCGAGTGGCAGGCAATGACTCAATCAACAGTCTATGATCTCTTAATCATTCTTTATTGATTTTCTTCAATTAACCACGCTCCAGGCTATTTTCTCCGCTTAGCCATTTTGATAACTTATTCGGCACGCTGGCGCGCGCTTCCGTAGTCAACGAGAATCCCGAGAAATCTGCCTCGAATATCCACTTTCTCCAGAGTTCTTGTCGTCCAGCGTATGTGCAGACCCTCCCATCGAGCATCTGGAAGTCCTTTTCTGCTGACGTTCATTTTTACTCCGCGCCAAAAACCTGTACTATTTTAAAAATAAACCCTTTCGCTAGAATCGCCCGCGTTTTCGACTAGACTGTCGCCGCTAAAAGGAGAATTTCCTCACAGAATACACGCGCTTTGCTAAATTGATTGTTAAATTCTTACTATTTTAACACCCCCCCCAGTACTTCTCAATTATGTTTTGACATATGTGTGTGTATATATATATATATAGAAAGCAGATCTGAACTCTTAACTATGAACTGTAAACTTCCTAAAATGTTATCTGTAAACGCATATAATGTCTGGCGCAAGAGGGCGCCGCTAGCACGAACATTATCACGACCCCTCTACTCTGTTTGTGGAGAACATTAAGACTCTCGCTTTGGATTCCGTCGTAGACGGACTACGTTTTTTTTCAATTCTTTGTTAATAAACCTTAATTGTTTTTGCTATTTACGATGGTTTCTAGTTAGTTGATGTTCTGGATGTTTTACTCCAACCCCGCGACCCACAACTTGGTGTCTGAAGTGCGATTAGGTATGAATTAGAAAGTGGTCGGCGAGCACACGACGTGGATCCCCATCAACGCATTACGATGCAACGGACTCCGAACTAAAGTAAGATTCTTCTATTTTTATGAATTACGATAGTGACTGTTTTGTTTCTTCGAATTACGGCTAATTACGATAATTTTATACGATTTACGAGCATTATTTTATGTTAACGAATAATTACGATTTTTGCTACGATTAACGACTCTAAATGGAAAAAATGAAATTAGCTGATATTCCCCGAATCAAAGCAAACTTGAAGTCTGCTTCTGTTAAATCTATAAGATGTTTGCATAATTTTGTTTATGAAACTAAAGGTGACCGATTAAACCGGAAACGGTTATGAGAATTTTCTGGCTTTGACTACCAGAAAAACGACGAACATTATGAAAAGAAATTAACTTTTGTTGTGAAACACGTTAGGCTTGCGAATTTAATTACAATTTGCAATATTTTATGTATTGATTGTGACGGAAATGAAACTGTTCGAGTAGCCAGTTGCAAGTTCTTCGAGTAGCGAGAACTCGCTACTCGAATTCTCGATAGCCTATTAGATATTGAAACGCTTAAAAATGATAATTTTTAATCTGATAGCGACAATTCTGACGACGAACATGTGAATGAAGAAATTCGTAGCGAAGTTAGGGAATTAACCCGTGTAGAACCATCAGTAGATAAATTTTCTAAATTTACTATTTCCTATCATGATATCGAAGACAATTTGAGAAAGTTTGACGGGAAAAATAATTATTCCATCGAAAAGTGGATAACTGATTTTGAAGAAACGGCGGGTATTTGCGCATGGAATGATCTTCAAAAATTAATATTCGCGAAACGATCATTAACTGGATTAGCGAAACTCTTTATTCAAGGTGAATCTGGATTAATTTCGTGGGCTAAGCTTAAATTAGCTCTTGAACAAGAATTTGCCTCGAAGTGCACAAGCGCCCAACTCCATAAAATGTTGACGAAAGGTCGTTTAAACAACGAAGAATCTCTGCAAGAATATTTTCTGGTCATGAAAGAACTAGCAAGCAGAGGTAACATCGAAACAGAATCCCTAATTCAATATGTTATAGATGGTATTCCCGAAAAACCGTCTAACAAAGTAATTCTTTACGGTGCGAAAGATTTAACATAGTTCAAGGAAAAATTAGGTATTTACGAAAAAATACGAAATCATACTACGATTCCATCTGAACCACAAACGACAAAAAAGAAAAAACATTTCACCCCTCTTTCAGACGTGTCTCCCCGCTTTCAGCGTTGTAAAAACTGCGGTGATAAAAATCATAGTGTTTGCCCATTTAAAGATCGCGGAAGAAAATGTTTCAATTGCAACCAGCAATTGAAACATTTGTACGAATGACCACGTATCTGCTAACTGTCCGGTGAAAAATAATAAAACCCCAAGTCAAGCCATGAATATCAGTCGCAGTGTTCCCGAAGAGAAAAATTCTCTTGTACAGATAAGCGTCAAGTTGAACGATAATGAGCTAACGGGTATTTTCGACAGTGGTTCCAGTTTGCAAGTAATACGATCCGCTTGCTATGAAAGACTGTGTCTACCAGCTGATTCTCCCCGCCATAAATCTAGTAAGACTAGGCTCTAAGAATGTGTTTACCAAGGGTTCTTTTATGCATAGCGTGGACATCAACGGTCACTCCTTCGAATTGCTGTTTCACGTTGTCCCGAACGAAGCGATAACTTTTGACCTTATTATTGGTACCCCTCTCTTAGATTTCGCTGACGTTATTTTGAAAAAAAGATTCTTTAATCATTCAGAAGCCTTCCAACACGAACAACTTTTTATTGTTGATGGAAAGTTTACCGAAATTTGTTTCTAACGAAATAGATTTAAACCACATTAAAGATAAGCAACGAAGAGACACTATTTTTAAACCTGTATCTACATATACACCAAACAAAACCGAAACCGTAGATATTTCTATGAAGATAACGTTAGACGACGATATATCCGCCAAAATTAAAGCTGCCCAAAAACGAGACGAAAATATCGAAACGATTAAAACCTTGATAGAAAAGGGAAATGATGAAGAACATTTTGTCAAAAATGGAATTTTATATAAGTATAAAAATGGAAGAGAACTTTTAATGGTGCCCCAGGAAATGGAAAAAGAAATAATCAAACGAATTCATAATAAAAATCATTTTGCATCATCCAAGACCGAAGACGTTTTAAATCAAAATTATTACATACGTAATGCCAGAAAACAAATTGATAACATCATTGCCAACTGCATAGAACGTATCCTATGTAACAGAAAACGTGGCAAAGGAGAAGGTTTACTTAATCCTATCCCAAAAGAAAATTCACCGTTGAGCACGTATCACGTTGACTTTATAGGTCCTATGCCTTCTACGAACAAGAATTATCAACATATTTTCACTGTCGTCGATGCCTTTACGAAATTTGTATGGTTATACCCAGTAAAATCGACATCGTCACGCGACGCAATAAAAAAATTAAAGCTACAACAAACTACCTTTGGAAATCCTTCACGAATTATCAGTGACAGAGGAAGCGCATTTACTTCGAATGATTTTGAGACCTATTGCGTAGAAGAAGAAATAGAGCATATTAAAATTACAGCAGGAATTCCCCGTGGTAACGGTCAGGTTGAAAGGATGCATGAAACTTTAATTTCATGCATCCTTTCTAAACTTTCTCTAAACTTTCAATTTCCGATCCAACGAAATGGTACGAATACGTGTCTATGGTTCAACGGATAATGAGCAATACCGCTTCTCGAAGTACTAAATTCACACCATTCGAACTGTTGACAGGCGTGAAACTAAAAGGCATAAACAGACATACGAGTGAAAGAAGTCTTAGAAGAAGAGTACCTTAACGCGATGATGAAAGAGAGAGATAAAATGAAGGAAGAAGCAAGGCAAAATATTCTTAAGATTCAAGACGAAAACCAGAAATCCTTTAAGAAGAGAAAAAAATCATATATAAGAAAATCATGTGCAATTAAACGTACGCAGTACGGAACAAGAATGAAATTTAGACCGAAATTCCCAGGTCCCTACAAAGTGACCGATGTCAAGCCCCACGACCGGTACGGTGTCATCAAATTCGAACAACATGAACGTCCTAACATCACGTCTTCTCCTGCCGCCTACAAGAAGCCAGGGCATCCCTACTATCCTGATTTAGACGACTGGCATGACATCTCAAGTATCCCGATTTAGACGACTGACGAGTCATCCCGCCATCCGATGTCAGCACAAGAGCACCCCCTGCATGGTCCCGTGTACTCGATGTCAGCACCAGCGCATCCCCTGCATGGTCCCGTGTATTGTAAGTGTGTTCCGTTTTATTTCTTTTTCAGAGACTGTCAGTGCCTATTGCTTAATGTCATCCGAGGCTGCATGACAGCTAGGGCGGCCGATCTATAGAAAGCAGAACTGAACTCTAAACTTCCTAAAATGTTATCTGTAAATGCATATAATGTCTGGCGCAAGATGGCGCCGCTAGCACGAACATTATCACGACCCCTCTACTCTGTTTGGGGAGAACATTAAGACTCCCGCTTTGGATTCCGTCGTAGACGGACTACGTTTTTTTTCAATTCTTTGTTAATATACCTTAATTGTTTTTGTTATTTACGATCGTTTCTAGTTAGTTTATGTTGTGGAGGATTTGCTCCAACCCCGCGCCCCATATATATATATATATATATATATATATATATATATATATATATATATATATATATTGTAAAGCAATCTTTTTAACAGTGATTTCTGTTCTCGAAGCATCCGACGACAAATAGGGGTAGAACTTTGTTTGATGCTTCAATCTATTGGATTTTTATTCACATCGCAAGAAAATCATTTCAAATGTTTCGATTCGCTATGAAAAGCAGTATTAACAAACAGCAAATATACATTTTCACCGAGGACAGGAATTTATAAGGATTCACAATTTATTTGTATTTGGAAACGGAATTTTTGTTGAGATATTGCAGGTGGATTAAAATTGAAATAAGATCTGATTTCTTTTCTGAGAATCTATCGCTGCAGTTTAGGGTTGCTCTGCTCGCTTCGAATTCCGTTATCTGAAGAAAGATATAATATGAATAAAGAACAGATAGTCTCTGGGTGTTAGTAAACAGAAAGATACAATATTCTCGATGATCGAACGAAACAGTGGTACACATGGTCAAGTTTTTATACAATCATTCGACTGTCCGTTTCCTCCCTTATAAAATAAAGTGCAGTTTAATATTATTAGTTTCTCGAAAAAATAATTACCTCTGAAACTATTCCGTTTCTGGTAGATTACTCGAAAACTGAGATTTTTCTTCTGTAATTCAACAGAGTGGTATCGGTAGAGTCATATTTGTAATGCTACAGTAGTGCTAAAATGATTAGAAGCAAAATTGTCATTGAAAATAAGCCGTCGGATACCGAGATATTCAAATCATTAATTAGGTTTTAATAATCTATATATTTAAGTTGCTAAGCTGACTTTTTGGGCAATCCGTGAGAGAAAACTACTGCATCAATTTACTTCATTTTGGTCTTAAACAAAAGATTGTAATCCTTAGATTTGTCAAATTTGGTTTTTGTAACCGCAATTTCTATTAATTAGCGATAGTTTACAATTAAAAATTGATTTCTGCGCATGCTCAGTGGCATGTTTAAATCTGGCTTTAGAAACTCACTGTTTCTGCGCATGCTCAGTGACATGTTTTAATGATAAACTCGAATATTCCAAGGAGTCTCTCTCTCTCTCTCTCTCTCTCTCTCTCTCTCTGCCATTTTTATTTTTATGATAATTATGTTTGTGAAATATAAGATTAAACCTGATGGAAGTTGTTTATTTTGCGTTGTTTAATTAGCGATAATTTACTATTAAAAAATTGCTATGTGCGCATTCTCAGTGACATTTTTAAATCTGGCTTTAAATATTCACTAAGCACGAGGCCGCTTAAACACATTAATTTGCTTCTGCGCACTATTGTGATTTCAACATTTCGCAATAATTTCTTGAGTATAATTTGTGTATTAGTACATTTATTTACTATCTAGCCGTCATGTTTTGACGGGTACCTACTAGTATATTTATTGAGTTCAATTTACTCCGATGAAAGATCGGTTCACTTAATAACTCAATGCTGTCATCTGTCGGCTGAAAGATGAATGCTTTGTTTATGGCGAAATGTTTCACTGAAATACCTTTTACGGAATTTTCCGTAATAACACGGAAACCATTTCAAGGAATAAACAGGAAATCCAACGTAAATAAAGCACAAATAGCAATAAGATTCAATTATTTTGCATACGGCCGTTTCGAAGCTACAAAGGAGCTTCTTCATCAGTGCAAAGAACTTAGTGGCAGCTCCAAAAAGCCGAAAACTAAGCCAATGGCTTAGAAAAGGGAAGCGTCCGAGAATTTTGTAAGAATGCAAATCAGTCAAAAATAAGGCATCAAAAGCATACTTCAGAGTGAATATACATTCTCAAAATAAGGAACAGTAATTAGTTCCTGAATCATGAATGACCTAAATGATTGAATCATTTATTTAAAAAAACATTTCTTCCAATACTTTTTTAAATTCTTCATAATCAAAGGAGTGTTGGTAACCCAACGAGTGAGAGAAGATTTGTGAACAATAAATCTCTCAATATATGTACACTTGGAACGTTAGAATTAAAAGTCCATTTCTATTATTACTGTAAAAATGTTGAACTCCTACTCGTATTACCCTTCAATAGTTACATATATTTCTCCTCGCGAATATTATTTTTTCTTTAAACGATATTTTCAGATTGTCTCGTCTGAAACTGATTGAAAGAATCCGAAGCCCGATGGAAAGCTCCATAAAATAGATACTCCTACGCAAAACTCCTTTAACCAGAATATACTAAAATAAAGGAGTAATATGCACATAGAAGGAAAAAAATGTGTAACAGATGCTATGCTGAATCTGAAATTATCTTGCTCTGAGTAGGAAAAGATAAAAAAATATATATCAGTCTTTCCTTGGTAGTAAAATAAATGCAATTTAACGTTGGAGTTAGTCAACCCAAATATTTTGAGAACTAAATTAAAATCTGTGAGGTGAGAAACCAGTTAATTTTATTTCAAACTCTGGGAATGAAAATTTTAAAAGCAAAATTAAAATATGCGAATCATTTAAACTTTATTAAATAGGTGTTCCCGTGACTCGAAATTTAGAAATCGGGCATATATATTTTTGAAAAGGCGAAAAAAAAATGGATGATTAGTTGCATGTTCTAGTTCTCACTTTTTTCTTTTGGGATTAGGTCTTAGCCTGGAGTGAGGTTAATTATGTAAACTACACAGCTGGATGAAAGATTCGTAACTGAGACACATTTTTAAATCTAACGATTTACCGTGAGTAGGCAGGGCGTTAAATGTGCCCTAAGCGGAAATTTTTTTTACCGCTTATACAATGTATTAAAGTTCAAGCAATTAGCAACACATAGCAATTGGTGAACATAGATGGTGAACTGACGCCTTTTTCGATTTACCTTTTTAAACACTCACTTGCTGATACAGTGCACCTTGATCTCGAGCATACGAAAAATTCACAGTGTGAAAATGATTCACACATTCAGTTATTAAGAAATTTGCCAGTGAGCCTTATTGTAGATTAAGGGCCTGTTCACATACGAGTCCGATGCGTTGCGTTAAGGAAAAGATGACGCTGAGACGAAAATAAACAAATCATAGGCATCCAAACAATTAGCAATGAAATTTTTAACGCCTATGATTGGTTTATTTTCGTCTCAACGTCATCTTTCCCTTAACGCTACGCAACAGACTCCTATGTGAACAGGCCCTAAGAATTACGTTATGGTAACAACGTTCTTGTGCAGTAACATCTTCGTATGCGCCGAGACTTAAGGCCTGTTCACATAGTAGTCCGTTAGCGTAAACGTAAAAGATCAACGGAGTGTTCACGGATGATGATACGTGAGTCAACGGATGACGTCATAGCGCTCAGCTATATGATTGGTTAAAATTTAACGCTTACGCTAACAGACTGCTGTGTGAACATAGGAGTCCCGTAGCGAAAGCGTTAAAGTATTGAGGTACTTTGGGATTATCCCGTCGACCATTTTCGCCAAACCCGAAATTATCACCAAAAGGTAGCTTTTGCGTCAATAACCGCAAATTTTATCACATTTACTGTGTAATCCTTGACTACGCGAGTTAGTGTTCTTTAGCGTGTTGAAATATACTGTTTTTTTTACTCCGCTGCAAAATGATTCGAATTTAGAATTTGCCTAGCACCGAAGAGAGTGCAGTGGCATATTTTCAAGAGTATGGAATCATTTCTTATAAGAAAATGTGCGTGAATGGCGACTGCACAAGGATAATGACTTGTTTGTTTGCGCTTTAAAAGCTATCAAGGACTTTTGGCCGCCGAAATGATTGATAATAACATATATGGTTAGATTCAAGAATAATTCAATGTGTAATTATAAAAAAATAGAGGTTTTTACTTTGTTTTGATTATTTTTATTAATAATGTGTTTTAATATTATTATTGTATTAATAATAAATGTAATGTGTTTTGAATGTTCATTTTGGAAATTGCTTTTCATTATGATGGCGCCAAAGGATTTGCGTATTTTCGCGAGCGTTGACAGGTCGACGGAATAATCCTAAAGTACCTGTATTGAAATACATTTAACCAATGACAAACCTCCAAACGATTAGCAAGGAAATTTTTAACGCCTATGATTGGTTTATTTCCGTCTCAGCGGCGTCTTTTCTTTTACGCTTACGCTACTGGACTCCTATGTGAACGGGTCCTTAGACCCAAGTCTTGGGTATGAGAGGATGCGAAGAAAAGATTGAGACTTTTGTTAGTGTTTTTTGCCATATAAAACTTTTCAATTCTACTAAAATCTAAAGGTACAAAATTATCATTGATTATAGCGATTTTAGAAAGAAAAAAATTTCAGGCAATCTCTTCTAACGAAACTACCGCGGGTTATTAACGTAGGATTACTTCTCGTTGCTTACCTCTTTTTTTACAATAAAATTCCTTCATACGAAGAGAAGATGAGTCATAACCCTATGCAGAATAAGTCAATGGTAAGAAAAATAAGTTGAATATGTCAGAAAATAGGGGGAGGGGGGAATGTGTCGTGTAAATGTTCTAAATAATATTCTGCCACTCTTGATTTATAACTCGCGACGACGGTTTTAACGTCTGAAATTTTGCTTTACCACTGACCGTTATGGAGGAACGCAATCCTACTTTAAAATATACTCCGTTTTGGTTTTACATTGTAAGTAAAAATAGTTATTCCTTTATTATTAAGCTTTAATAAGATATTAGCTCTATTAAGATATTGAGAACAGTCCCCCCAAAATGTCTTTTATACCCCAGCCACAGAATAGATATTTTAAGAACAAGACTCTGTGATAAATATTACATAATTTGACAAGAAACAAAGATATGCATGGAAAAAGAAGCAGTTTTAAAAAGGGGTTGAAATCTTTACCATAGAATTTTTGCCATCCAAAACAACCAATTTACAGTCGACTACCTTAATAACTTGCTTACTGTTTCAAAAAAACTGAAAAACTGAAAACTTCAAAATAGCTTTCATTAGCTTCTGCCGAAAGTTTCACTATAGAATTTTTAAATATTTGTTTCCTAAATGAATCGCTGATCTGTCTTTGAGGATTTAGCTTAGATGGGTAAACACTGCTTATTTACAAATGTTCTCAATATATCTAAAGAACGCCGAAAACTATAGAATTAGCTAAATTCACCACTTAACAAATATATAGCTTTTGTGGTAGAAATCTATTTTCGAATTCTCACAAATGCCACTTTGTGAAGTCTATTTATTGTTTTGAGAAACATGACTATTTAGAATTTTTCTTCAGAGACACTATTCAATACATAATAATAAATAAATCAGTAAAACGAAAATAAAATTCAGTTATTTTGAAACCACTGACAAATATATCGTTTTTATAATTGAGAGATTTTTTTTTAAATTTTACAAAAATTGCTTTGAAATGTTTATTCTTTCGTGAAACACAGAAAATTAAAATTTATCTTCACAGAGCATATTTAAAAAAATAAAACCAAATGATAATTAAATAGTTTCCATACGTAAAGAAGAAAAAATAGAAAAAAAAATATTAGCTATGCGAAGAAAAACAAATAGAAAGTGTCCGCTGACTTTAAGAAATGCTTTTAAAGATAATATAAAAATACACTAAGTAAAAAGAGCGGAATTATGTTTGAATTTAATCTTTTTTTAACAATTATTTTCTCTCTGTGAAATTAAAAAAATCCAACATTTTTTCATATACAGGGTATATATTCATTCCCAATTAACACTTAATCGTCAGATTTCATGATTACATCATACATAAGAAATGAATATTTTGAAAACTTTCGCTGAATTCAAAAACAAAAATTGCAGTTAATCTACATTTAAAAGACCTCAGAGAAAGTTCTATAATATTTTGCTGACCAGTAAATTTTATTTAAAAAATTTAAATCTGAATTTAAAGTTTCAGTCAAAGAAATTAAAAAGCAGTACCTGAAGTTATGATGTCCTCTCAAATCAAATTAATTCATCAAAAATTTTTTTTTCAAATCTGGGATTTTTTTAAATTCTTATCTTTTAAAAGTTGATTTGAAGTTAAAAATAAATATTTTAAAAAGTTTATAATTAATTATTTTTAAGAATTTGATCAAATTAATTAACTTGAAATAAATTAATTTGAAATCAAATTAAATCATCAAACCCATACAATTTTTTTCCAATCTGGGTTTTTTTAAATTTTTAATTTTTAAAAGGTGATTTGAGAAGTTAATAATAAACATTTATAAAAATTTTATAATTTACTTTTAAGAATGTGATTAAATAAAACTAAATTGAAACTAACAGAAAAGAAAAATCAAAACCTAAAAAGTGAAGGCGAAAGTTAATATCCAATTTTAAAAAAAGTTTTGGTGAAGCAACATTAAATTGTTTTGTTTAGTTAAATATTTTAAAAAAAATTGTAAAGGAAAAGACTAAACATAAAATCTGAATCCGAAAATTATGACAAGCCCATGAACCTAAATTAGTTTTATTTCGACCAAATTGATCTATAAAAAAAATCTAAAATATTTTTATTAAAAAGGGTGAAGGCTTATGAATAGAAATCAAAAGTTTTAATAGAAAATTCATTAAAAATTAATTCGGACTTATTTTAATGATCATGGAAACAATTTACGGGCGATCAAAAGATCTTGATTATGACATATCTTCACCCATTTGTTTGCGTCTGGATTTAAAGTATTCTTAAAGAAAATGTTTCAAAGAAGAGAGAACAACTTGCCTATCTGATTAGAGACGGGACTCCGCAGCGAACATTCGATTAGTGAGAGTAATAATCGAACAATATTCTCCGTCCTCGCTACGCCCCTCTATCCGAAAGGAGAGTCATTTCGAAAATGTTGAAATAACCTCGAAATAGAATTGTGCCTGTATTTGCTTCTCACGATCTAGGAGGCGCTCGCTGCAAAGGGAATGATTCTCGAGAGAAAGCGCGAAGCAGGTGGTTCTGGAATGTGAAAGGAGGGCATTTTAAAGAAAAGGATACTAGGCCAATATTATTCTTTTAAATGTTATACTTAAAAAACGGATTGTAGAGTTTTTTTTTTAATCTAAGTGATTTCATTATTATTTCTTTCATTACAAATGTAAATATTTGTTTTAATTCTGTTAAAACTTTTGTTCAATATTTATTCATAGCTTTTTTTCTCCTCTTTGATCACGATAAGTGCTTGGATATAATTCAAAGGGCATGGAAATTAGGCATACATTTCTTGTATGTCAGGGAGCATTTTAACTGCATTTCAACTTCTTTTAAACATAGTATTAATAATTTTATGTTCTGAAGATGTCCTATGTTCCAAAATTATTTGACTTATTATTCACATGTTCTTTAAGTAACTTGACTTACGATATCCAATTATAAAATGCTGATCTTTGGTGTGGTTGCTAATGCCCCCTGGTTGGAGGTTCCATTCACCAGGTCCTAATAGGCTATTGGGCTGAAAGGGGCGACTCCTGTTTTGAATTAGCACCACAAAGTTCGGAGTACTATTTGGCTAAATGACCGGTCCCGTAATTTTGAACCGAGTCAAGTGACGAGACCGGAACACTTGGCCCCGCACTTCCAGAAATAAATTAGAAAACTCGGAGGACATTGTAACCACGACCTATTTTAAGTGCCCCGGCCACCATTAATGAACACGTTGGCGGATTTACAGCTACGAGCATCGAACCAGAGGCGTTCAGATCACTGGTCCGCTGCTCTTGCCAACTGGGCCACCGCACCCAATGCTGATCTTTACACTGCTACAGCAAGCGGTATTCCCGGTCTAATTTTCGGTCTAAATTTTGATGGCAGTTTTCTCACCGACAGGGATTCAACCCTGGAAGGCCGCAGTTGCTATGTTGGGCATTGGAATATATGTCTTAGCCCTCGTGTAGCAAAAGATGACCGTTACACTATCAACCATCCAACCTACACTTCTACAGACGTAATGCAAGGTAAAAAGTCTCATTTTTTTCACTTTTATGGTTAGAAAAATTATAACCATAAAAGTTTATAATTCTTTTAATTAGTTAGAATCGTACATCCGACTTGACCACGTGAAGGTATGACTTAACGACGCAAGACTTTTCGAAAAGGTGCGGCATGGCGAGATACACGCATTACACTGACTCGTTTATAAAAATAACTTTAATGTTCGACACGTGTGGTTAAAGGATAATTTAGTTGTTTAGTCAACTATCAACTATCCAACCTTCACTTCTACAGAGGTAATGCAAGATAAAAAAGTCTCATTTTTTTCACTTTTATGGTGGCCTTTAGCAGTTCGAGTTATCTCGCAAGGACTGACTGCTATTATTTTAACGTGAGGAAGTTGACCTAGCTACCAAATAATCTCGGCGACGATTAGAAAAAAATTTCCATTTTTAACTTTTCCGAATAAAATTCTTCGGGGATATATTATACTAAGAATATATATGATATACCCCCGATATACTCCCGATATTGCTTAATATATTATATTAAGCATTCAAAAAGTCGAATGGTTAAAAATTATACTTAAGTTTCTGTAATGGGTAAAGAAATGACTGCAAGAAAACAAGAAGAACCCCCCCCCCCAAACCCCCCCCCCCCCCAAAAAAAGGAAAAATTCGGTTCGAGATTTTTGAATATGCAACAAGGTGTCATAAGGTGAAGGGGAAAGAATTCCAAATGCATAATTTCTCTAAATTTTTACTGGGGCTTGACAAAGCGTAGTCATCCAGTGTACATAGGGAAGAACCAGTCTGTCCCGACCAATTCACGTTCAAAATTTACAGTGCTAGAAGAAAACAAAATGCATGGAGTACGCCCTCACTGGTTCCGGCGATGAGGAGGATGCCTCATGCATTTTATCATGTTTCTGAGAGTATCATTTATCTGCCAACTGCGACTGTACCAAAAGATTACTCGAGCACCAGATACCTCAACGTAATTTACGGGATTATTTTCCGCTGATTCAGAGACCAGTGGCGTTTGCACCGTTGTCACTAGCTTATGAGAATAGGAGGATCGTAAAAATCAAGGGTGAGCATCTCCAGGCGGTCAGGCTTGTGGGTGGAAATTGTTTTCAAAAGGTTTCCTGTGATGGTTTTTAACAACGATCTACTCTGACATGGGGCCTCTCGTACTGTATGGTTGTTAACGTCTAAGGCTTCCATTGCTTGACTCTAGCTCAAATTTCGGTCAAGTCATGCATGTTCTTTTATCGTCCCCTCATTGGAAGCAATGCTAGTCACCTAAAAGTTGAACCCTAGGTATAAGTAACCGACAAAATTCGCATTGTGCACGGGTAAAAGCTCTCAGAATAAATGCTAGTTACATTAGGAAAATCTTTCACATGTTTGATATTTTGCGCAGTATCTTAAGTGAAGCTTCTCATTTGAACTGTCTCGGCCCCCTCGCCCTGATTGCGAAGTACGTCATAACTTCATATTCGAGCTTAAAGCTCCTACCGTAACTTTTAAGTAGTGATGCGACATCGATAACAAAACATCAATGTTTTGAAACATCGATATTCAATATTAAAACATCGATGCTAATAAAACATCGCCCAAAAACCATCGATGTTTTTAAACATCGATGTTTTAGAACATCTATTTTTTAAAACTGATTTAGTAACTTCTAACATTAATGTTACTTCGGTTAGTCGTGTGTGTGTGGGGGAATTTAGTTTTACTCTCTCATTGGGCTGACACAAATGACAAAAACTTGGTTGCTTTTGCCTTGGGCTACATTGATCAGGCTACATTGAATTCTCGTTGTAAATATCGCCATGTTTTGCCTTTAAACGTCCAGATAAATTCGTGGTATTGCCAGAAGTTTTGAGGGACTTAAGGCAAATATTGCATTTTGCTAATTTGTCAGAGGTTTTGCAAAAATACACTGAAGTGCCACTGAATTAGGGATACCTACCTAGTAACGAGCTGGGCCTCCTCTAGCCTTGATAACGGGTGCCACACGACGAGGCATAGATTCAACAAGTTTCTCGAAACGTTCCACGGGAATGGCTTGCCAAATATTGGCAAAGCTTTCCATAATTCAGTAAGGTTCTTTGGTGCTGTGTGATGGCCTTTCACGCCTTGTTCCAAAACATCCCAAAGGTGCTCAATAGGATTTAAGTCTGGGCTTCTAGGTGGCCAATTCATGACATAGAAGTCAGAGGAATGCTCATCCAACCAGCCAGTAGCCAACCGGGACTTGTGAGAGGTACAGTTGTCTTGCTGGAAAACTCCATTACCGTGCGGATAACAGAACAGCATAAACGGATGGAGGTGATCATCCAGCAACTCTACGTACCGAATTGCATTGAGGGAGGTTGGTACATGTAGAAATCGCTGCATACATCCGTTATAGTAAGTGCCTCCCCGATAGACTCTAAAAATCATATTTGACTCTATAGTTTGCATCTGCTTTTGGGTATCGTATGTCAAAATTGTTAATATGAAACTGATTCTAATATTAATAGCTCTGACAAGTTAATTGAAATTTGGGTTATCAAATAAATGTATGTTTAAGGTCAAAGCGTTGTATTCCTTGCTTATTCCAACCCATGCATGCATCCATTGCTTCTAGGTAATTAACTCCTACAGTACACGCACCAAAGATCCCAAACTGTGCCACGAAAAAACACCCCAGACCATGATTGAGCCACCATGCCCTTGTACAGTTCCACCCAGGCATGCAAGATCCATGACTTCATGAGCCTGACGCCATGTTCTCAGCCTCCCGTCAGCGTTAAGTAGTCGGAATCGAGACTCATCACTCCATGCTACTCGTTTCCAATCCTCTACACTCCAGTCTCTGTGCTCTCTTGCCCAGGCAAGACGTGCAGCCTGATGACGAGTATAGAGCAATGGTACTCTCGTAGGTCGACGGCTCCCGAAACCCATACGGTGAAGCGAGCGTTGCACAGTCCGTTTACTGACTGTACGACTGGCACCGTCATTAAACTGGGTGGTAATTTGAGCTAATGTTTGGCTTCGCTGGCTACGTACAATACGCCTGAGCCGTCTCTCAGCACGCACTGTCAAGGCTAATTGTTCTTTGCAGTTTGCCCGATCGCTAGTTTTCTTTCCACCATCCATGTATTCTTGGAATACTCTTGACACTGTCGACCTTGAATATCCTAGCTGTCTGACGATTACGGAAATTGAATGGCCCATGCGTCGCGCACCTACGATTTGTCAGCGATCGAAGGCGTCTAAATCAGGCAGTTTACCCATACTGGCAATTCCAACAACTAATTCAGAACAACCACAGTACGTGCTATATATGCAGTTACCACAGCGCCCTCACTTGTGCATACATGATGCGCAGCGCTTTCCAATTTGCATAGGCTTTGCTATCCCTAATTCAGTGGCACTTCAGTGTATTTCTAAACGGTATTTTCAGGAGGCATCCTACTAATAATATTAGCGTCAACTTATATAAAACCAGAACAAAACAAAATCTAAAATGGCTGCTGTCGTGTATATACTATTTATAAAATAAAACCCCATCGAAGGTTCTGGAGTGTCAAGAACATTCCAAGCGCTTCGATTGGTTCACTGGTTGTTAATTGCCATATTTCTGTTTGCTAAGGAATCGTTCCTCATTATGTATTCATCCTTTAGAGAATTCAGACTTTCATTTACTGAGTGTGAAAATTATGCTACGTGGTAATTTTTTTTTATTATGGTACTTTTTCATTAAAAAAAAACATCGAGACAAAGTAAAACATCGAGCACAAAACATCGATGTTAAAAAAACATCGGCTTCAATAAAGAACATTGATGAACATCGTTTAGAACATCGATGTTTTGAAAACATCGACATCGATGTCGCATCCCTACTTTTAAGCATTTCAGTGGAGTAACTGTGTCACACTGTCGAGGTACCAGGATGTTTTGAAAACGGTAAGGCAGGTGCGCACACACACACACTCATATATATATATATATATATATATATTAATATATATATATGTATATATATATATATATATATATATATATATATATATATATATATATATATATATATATGTATATATACATATATATATACACTCAAGAGCCAAAACATTATGACCACCTGTCAATAACGAGTTGGCCCACCTTTGGCGCGCAACACAGCTTTAACCCGCCTTGGCATGGATGTCACAAGTCTTTGGTATATGGCCGGAGACAGATTGTACCAGATATTTAAGCAACGGTCACGCAAATCCGAGATATTGCGAATTGGTGGTCTTTGAACTCTGAACTGCCGTCTCATGACATCCCAAATGTGTTCTATCGGATTGAGATCCGGTGAGTTAGGCGGCCAGGACATTAACTGGAATTCAGCATCATGTTCCTGGAACCACTCCAACACAATTTTAGCCTTGTGACACGGGGCGTTGTCCTGTTGGAACATTCCATTTCCAGCTGAAAAAACAGAGGCCATGTAAGGGTGCAACTGGTCCGCAATGATGTTCAGATACCCTGTAGCATTCATGGTCTGCTCTACCACAACCACAGGTCCCAGAGACGCCCAAGAGAACGTCCCCCAAAGCATAATACCTCCACCACCGGCCTGTGTATGACCTACTGTACATTGAGGGAGCAACAGTTCGCCTGGAAGACGGCGTATCCTGACACGGCCATCGGCGTGATGAATGACAAACCGTGATTCATCTGACCAGGCAACTCTCTCCCACTGATCCATGGACCAGTCGCGATGTTCCCGGGCCCAGCGCAGGCTCAGTTGGCGATGGCGCTTGGTCAGCAAAGGCACACGAGTGGGACGTTTGCTGCGTAGCCCCATATCCAACAGTGTGCTGCGATACTATTCTACTTGGTCCTGCATTGTATTGGGCTGTCAGCTGAGCCACTGTCTGGCTCCGGTTTCGCTTCACCATGCGAGACAGTCTCCGACGACCTTTTTCTTTTATAGCGTGTGGACGTCCAACACCATGCCGTCTACTGCTGGTTTCACCGTCATTCATCCACTTTGCATAAGTACTAACAACTGTAGGTCGCGAACAACCCACGAGTCGTGCAGTTTCGAAAATACTTGTTCCGAGCCTTCGAGGCATTACAATCTGCCCTCTATCAAAGTCGCTTAGATCCGCAGCCTTTCCCATCACACACAGAAGTAAGTGAAAGAATGATTCTTCAGACTCTCCAGCAGCAGTTAAATACCACTTCCACCTGATCACTTGCCTTCCACGTCATCCAGGCGAATTCATTGCAATATATATATATATATATATATATATATATATATATATATATATATATATATATATATATATATATATACGTATATATACATATATATATATATATATATATATATATATATATATATATATATATATATATATATATATATATATACATACATATATACATATATATGTGTGTGTGTGTGTGTAAGTAATAACTTTCAACCATACAGGTACATGTGAGGGATTCACACACAGGTAGTCGTGGTCCCTGTAATAACCACTTAAGGAAGTCATTGAAGAGCCCGCATAACACTGATGAGGTGAACATTATTTTATTCCGTATTATTCTGTAGACATTCCAACAAAGCACAGGTAACTTTACAGCAGGGCACACACAAACAATACTAGTTGCCACCGGAATCTGCCGGGACAGTCAGAAGCCGTTAACATCATAATATATTAGGAAGCAGCACGCGGACAAGGGACACAAGAACGAGAGTGTGCGAGCCAGAAGGCAAAGTAGGGCCGACAATCGCTGCTCAACGTTTTCCTACTATGGAGGTGTTAGGAGTTTATAATTCTTTTAATTGGTTAGAATCGAACATCCGACTTGACCACGTGAAGGTATGACTCAACGGCACAAGACTTTCCGAAAAAGTGAGGCATGAATAGATAGATGTATGACACTGACTCATGTCTAAAAATAACTTTAATGTTCGGCGCATGTGGTTAAGGGATAATTTAGTTGGTTAGTTCGTCTATTCCTAGATCACAATTTGAAACAGGGGCTGAGCTTTATTGAGGTTGAAAGGAATTTAGATTACACGTTAGCTTTTCAAAGGCAATTAATAATGATGGGGCGTTATTATTACACACACATATATATGTATGTATGTGTATGTGTGTGTGTGAATTGAGAATTGGGATGACTTTTTTCATCGAAAAACAAGAAATCTGTCTGTCACTTGAAGGTAACTACTAATGCGTAATGTATTTTGATAAACACTCTAGTTTTGAACAAAGTTGGCTCAAGCAAGGAAGGAAAATATAAAATATCTTATATTCGATGAATGAGATGAAATCTTTATAAAAGAAATTTAACTTACATATGGGACTTAAATTATAAACTATTGAATATCTTAGTAACCATTTTATTAAAAATGGCTTACCTAAAAAATATTGTTCACAATAAATTCCTTTTAAATTTGTAGAAGAATGAGATATATATTATGTATTCAGAAGTAGGGATGCCGTAAGAAAAATTTATTAAGGAGGGGTAGGGGGTTGCCACTAACAGAGAAAAGTTGAATAATACTGTTGATCAGGGATTCCCACCCATTTAACGTTTGTTGCACTCCTGGGAATATTGGAAACTTTGGGCACCCCTGTTAAAATGTTAGTTTTTTAATTAAAAAAAATAAAATTAAAGTGGAATATACGTATATCAGGAACATGTTAAATTTAATTTCAAATAAATACATTTTCCATTGCTTATTTTATACATTTATTGAAAGATATAAGTAACAAACAGCAGAATATAATAATATTAACACAGTTTCCAAAAAAACGCCATGGGTTTCAGTATAGTGTTAAACTAGAGGATTACAATGGAAATCACTGAACAGAGTTTCGTTTTAATTATGTGAGACTTACGATTGATGCTTAGTACACAAAAGTTTGATATCAGGCATAGCAATCGTGGGCGTGAGAGTAATTAATTCAGACCCGGGAACGATATGTGTGCATCGATACGTGTCACAATATGTCGAGCGTGGGAGTAAATAATTCAACTTAAATTATTCAATATGTATTTTAAATGGGACTGACTAATAATTTTTTTGTGTTCCCCCCAAAATTGTCGAGGCACCTGTGGCCGATCTCATGGAATCCTAAAGTGCCACGGCACACCAGCTGGGTTTGGATTGGTTCAGGTTTGGTTTGGTTGAGAGCACTACGGTCATTTTTTTTTGGCTTCACGAGGGCTAATTAGACCGGGACCTAAAGCTTAAATACGATACGGCCACAAATATCCATGCTCGTAGTGGAATTCGAACCCACAGACTCTGGTACCGAAAGCCAGCACCATAGTCATTCGGTCATTCACTGCTCTAAATACCAAGCTTTGGATACTGAGGGTGCTCGGATCGAAACCCGACAAGCTCAGTTAAATACCTTCGTATCTAGGCCGAAGAGGGGCACGCTAAATCCGTAGAACGGAAAGTCCTGCTATGAGGCCAGTGGCTGAGTGTGCCTATGAGGTGAGGCCAGTCCTGCTATGAGGCTGGGGAAGGTACGATCTCCCCCCCCCCAAATGTCACCCCTGGGGTGCACGGTCAAAATTATGGTGGCATCTAGCCAAATCGGACTCCGACCCTTGGGGTGCTATTATAAAGCTGATCCGCACTACTTAGCCAGAATCCTGGACCTTTTCTGAAACTTCCAGCCAGGGGACATTAGGAGCAACAACACCAAGCAGTTCAGGAAATTCATGAGGGTTACATGAATCAAGAGTTGCATGAATCAGGAGTTACATGAGGGTTGATGTTTTAATCTAGAGTGCGCAGGTTTTTAAATTATAATTATTCTAGTGATCAGTTTTTGCAAGGCATTAAGTTATTGATGCCTGCTGCAGGAAAATCGAAATTGGTTTATCTTAAAATTAAATTAAATGAAAAAGATTTTAAGAAAAATTTCAGTAGTCTCTTCTAGCGAAACTATTGTGGGTTATTATCGTAGGATTACTTATCGTTGCTTACCTCCTTTGTATGTATATATGTATGTATTTGTTATGTATATATGTATCTATATACATGTACGTATGTATATATATATATATATATATATATATATATATATATATATATATATACATATGGATGTCAAAATTTTGACGCATTTTGGTACTTTTCTGTTTAACACTGTTTACTGCTTGCCCAAGCGATACAGACTTGGTTTCGCGTGCTGCCAAAATTATAACTCGCGACGCAGGGCATCTGAAATTTTGCTTTCTGGAGGACCGTTATGGAGGAACGTAATCCTACATTAAAATACGCGCATTGCATTTCAACATCTATTTAGAAATGCTGATAAAAGAATTTTTTTTTTAAATCTGCATTTACCGATATGCGATTAGAAAAATACCTAGAAAACAGTTCCCTTACGATTAACAAGAACTGAAGACTTGCGAAGTCTGCTTATGTACCGCCTTTAGATGTGAGAAATTCCTTTAAATGAAATAAACCTAACAATGACATCTCAAATCAAATGCGTTTTAGTTCCAGAAGCAATCTCTGCAGCTATGGGAAACGATTTTTCGAAGTGGCAGGCGATGTCTTTGTTTAATGATTTTATTCTGGCACTGGACACACACACCTCTAGAGTTCGCAGAATAATTGTTTGAAATCGATATCACAAGGGAAAGGTGTATTTAAAACTCTATACAATAACCTACTGTGATTAAATTTTAAGCCTCGTATTGTTAATAAACAGGTAAGGAAATGAGAAAATTGCATATTGCCTAGCAGTATTGAAACTTGATTGTTGTCTACGTATGAATATGTAGTAGGTTTAAATAAATAAATAAAGATATTGTTCTAAAAAGCTGTAATTTTTCTAAAAATTTGTGAAGATCCTTTATTTCTCATCAATTTATGTTTATTTTATGTTAAATACCATTTATTTATTGTCATTGAGCGGTAGATTTCAATATGCGACCCTTTGGCGATATTTTTTAGAATTTTCGCGAACCAGGCTACAAGTTTGGCAACAATTGGCGACTTTTGGATTGACCGGAGAGCAAGTCAGATTTCACCTAAGTGGCGTGGTTGTCGAGTTTTAGAATTCTCCATTTCTACAAGAACATAGAAAATTTCCAAGGGTATATAAGCGTTCCGAACTCGAATTCGAGAGGTTGGGGGTGGCATTCACTCCAGTTGAGGCTCAAATGCTCTGAGAGAACAGTGGTCCTGTTATTGTTCCCTTGTTTATTATGTCAAATCTGAAGTATTTCACAGAACCTCGCTGCAGTTCTAAGTGGTTGTTTAAAATAATATTTGTGTCCTGCTTAAGACCATAAAGGAATAAACTTGTATCGCTGTTATTTGGAGTCGCCCTTCGCAAATATAGTCCAACGAAACGCAACAATATATTGCGCTTGAAAGTTATCATGAATGTACGTATATGTACGTGAGAGTTTTCTGCAAGATATTCTAATGTCAGAATATGTTGTCTAATGTCAGAAGAGTGATCCTGGAGCCAGTCGGTAACAACTCTCGACGTGTGGGGTGTCGCATTGTCCTACTGGAATTGTCCAAGTCCGTCAGAATGCACAATGGACATAGAGTGTAGATGATAGGACAGGATGTTCATGTGCCCATCACCTGACATAGTCGTCTCTAGACGTATTAGGGGTCCTATATCACGCCAACTGAACACTCCCCATACCATCACAGAGGCTCCACCAGCTTGAACAGTCTCCTGTTGTTGACATTACGGTCCATGAATTCTTGAGGTTGTCTCCATAACCTTGCATGCCCATTCACCCGATACAATTGGAAACGAGACTCGTCGAACCAGGCAACGTGTTTCCAGTCATCAACAATCCAATGGAGATGTTGGCGGGCTCAGGCGAGGCGTAAAGCTATGTGCCGTGCAATCGACAACGGTACACGAGTGGGCCTTGCGGCTCCGAAAGCCCATATCAAAGACGGTCCGTTAAACAGTTCGCACGCTGACACTTGTTGACGCCCCAACATTGAAATCCGCAATAATTTAAGAAAATGTTGCACGTTTATTTCGTTTTAGGATACCATCGTAGACGGTCCCGTTCATTCAAGGTCTTTTACTGGCTGCACCGCTGTTGGAGATTTGATGTTTTATAGGATACCTGATATTCACAGTACACTCGTGAAATGGTCGTGCGCGAAAATCCAAATTGCATCGCTACCCCGGATATGCTATGTCACATCTCTCATGCACCGACTATAACGCCACTTTCAAAGTCACATAAATTGTGATATCCTGACATTGTAGCAGTAGGAACCGATTAAACAGCCTCGCCAGACTCCTGTTGTCTGCGCTGCCGACCGTATCGCGTTACGCTGATTGGTTGCCTATCTCTATTATTTGCATACGCACGCCTGTACCAGTTTTTTTAGCTCTTCAGTGAATATCTCTCTCTCTCTCTCTCTCTATATATATATATATATATATATATATATATATATATATATATATATATAAAGTGTCTGTAGCTTTGACCCAGATTCTTTTCCACGGTGTTCTGGGTACGGCCGCAGTGGTGTCACTTGTACTATCTCTTCATAAACGCTCCGCTTCTCATCCATTTTCTCACGCTGTAGCTACATGTATGTCACGCTAGCATGTATGTCTATTTACAGTGTCTATATTAATGGCTAATGATTCAGTAATGCGCAAACACACATACGTGTGTGTGTGAAGATTATTTAATTGCTCAGGATTACGTATTCGGTAAATCACAAAAGAAAAGTTTCGTATGTTTATCAACTGTTCCCGTCATGCCAAAATACATTCAAAATAGCGATAACTAGACGTTATAGATTTTTACTTAATTTTCTGAGAATTTAAAATCAAAAGGTACTGCAGTTTAAGGATTATGGTTTCATTTTGACCGCTGTCATTTTTTGCTACAAGAGGGCCAATTAGACCGTGACCTCCTGCTTAAAGCCTATTCTGAACTCCTACAAACATCCATGCTAAGAGTGGATATTCGACCCACATTCAGATACCGAATGCTAGCGTCCTATCCTTTTTGGCCATCGTCCGGCAAAAGGATTATGGAACTCTATACAGAAGTTTAGAACACGCCGTAGGAATGGGTAGTCTTATACAGTTTTTTACCACGTTTTTATTAACTCGCTTTCTTGTTTATCCAGTACAAATATTGCAATCGATTTTTAACTAACTTCCCGACTAGTTAGACATTTGAAACTTTTAGAATAGCTCAGAACACGATGACAATGCATTCTTTTAATACTTTTAGCCGAAAAAATCCGCAAGGTGGCGCTTCGATCGAATTCAATGTTTGAATTTTTGCGTAATGGCGTTTGACGATTTTGAAAACAGAATACATGTGAATTTATTTTGTTTACAAAAAGTGTGTGGGAAAAATTTTTAAAAATTATAAAAGTTAGCAGTTTATAAAGTCTGTGGATAGTGGAAACTACTAAAAAGTGATTAAAGTTAAATAAAAGAAAGTGAAAAAGAATAATTAAGTGAAGGTTTGTACAATTAACCAAAATTAACAAAATTAATTTTGTATAATTTTGTTTAGAAAAATAGTGTGTGAAAAATTTTTAAAAATTATAAAAGTTAGCAGTTTATAAAGTCTGTGGATAGTGGAAACTACTAAAAAGTGATTAAAATTAAATAAAAGAAATTGAAAAAGAGTAATTAAGTGAAGGTTTGTACAATTAAGAGAGAAAAGGAGAGAAAAATAAAAATAAATACAAGTGAAAAATAATTAAATAGGAAAATATTAAAATTGTGATTTGGCGAAATAAGAGATCTTTCCAGTAAGTTTGGAGCAGTAATTTCCAAAAATATATGTACTCGTTTTCTTCTCTGTTTTCTTTAAAAATGGCTTTCAGATTAGTATCATTCTTAAACTCGTTAAATTCATCAAATAACTTTACATAATCATATCCGAATTCAGCTAATTGTGTTATAGTTGCTGTTTCTAGGTGCCAGGGATTTTCTATAAGCAACAAACAATTCTTGATACAATGTATGTCCTGAAACCTTGTCTTAAATTCCTTCGCTAAGGCAGTTAAATAATTTCAAAATATCTCATAGTTCTTTTGGGAAATATTCATTCCATCTTGTTTAGCTTTTTGTTACGGTTGGAAAGTTGAGCAATACTTGGTTCTTTATTTCTTCGTGATAGATGTTTAATTTTTCTTCCAAAGCAAATACTTTATTCGCCAATTGCGAAATGATTTTATTTTCACCCTGTAACCCACGATTAAGCTCACTTAAGTTTTTCTGTGATGTCGCATAGAAAAGCTAAAAGACACCACCATCCATCATTATTAAGTTCGCTGTATATTTTGTTGTTTTGCTCTAAAAGCAAAATAATTTGTCTTAAAGAAAAAAATCGCATCAGAACTTTTCCTCGGCTTAGCCATTTTACTGAGGTATGTAAAAGGACATCGCTACAGTTACTGTTTAATTCTTCTAAAAGAATTTTAAATTTTCTGTGGTTCAATTCTCGTGCTGGGATATAATTCACTATATTTATTACGGTCTTCATTAAGGCATCTATTTCGCAAACAGAGATACTTGCTGCTAAGTTCCCTTGGTGTATGATACAGTGAAAAGACAAGAGATTTGTTAAATTGTATTTCTTTTTCAATAGGGCAACAAATCCTTTTTCAGATCCGGTCATTGAAAAACATCCATCCGTGCATATACAAACTAATTTTTTATAGCAATATGATTGTTCTCAAGGAATGTACTAATATTATAGAGATAGTCCGTGCCCCTGGTTTGATTTTTCATAGGAAGGAATTTCAAAAAATCTTCGTGAATAATATTTCGTTCAGTACAGAATCTAACGAAAACGGAACATTGCGATGTCGCTGAAATATCGGTGCTAGAATCGAAAGCCAAACTAAAATATTTACACTTTTTCAAGTCTTCTAAGATGCGATTGAAAACGTGTGTTGCAATATCTTCAATGCGTCTAGCGTAGGTAGAATCAGAAAGCTGCATGTTTTTCGTTTGAGTTATTTGGTTTTTATTCCTAAATTTATCAAATAATACGTTGGAAGCACTGAGAAAGCATTCCCTCACAACTTCTGCGTCAGTAAATGGTTTCATATATTTTCCAAGTATGTAACAAATTTCATACGACACTCTTGTCACCGATGAATCTTGTGAAATCGCCACTGATAGAATATTTTGTTCTTGTTGCAATGATTTCTTGACAAATGTTAACTTTTCACTTCTTATCAAAGAACCGCAAGGAAAAGTGTCATTAAATGCTTTGTGTTTCGTAGTATAATGACGAACAATGTTATATTTTTTTTAATATAACATTCTCACGACAGATCAAGCATGTGACCAAATGATTTTTATTTTGAACAGCGAAATATTCTTCTTCCCAATTGTGTTGAAAAACTCTCTTTCCATCAGACAATTTTCGTTTGCCGTTTGAAGAAACTCCTGCCATTATGGGTATTAAATTATAACGAAACAAGACGTTCAAAACGGTGAAGCAGGCTGATCCGTTTCGCGTAAAAGGCACTTAAAATAAAAGCATAAAAATATCACGCATAAACGTTATTACCACAGATAAATATCTAAATATCATATTACTTTAGACATGTCATCATAGGGCGGTAGTGTTTTCGATGAAAGCGCAAGTTTAGATGTAAAAATCTTTTTGTTGGCCAAGAGCCAAGACCATGGAGTTTATAGTTAAGTGACGCAAGCGACAGTTTCAGTTAGATCTCAACGAGAGATGATTGTTCACGTTATTATAATACTTACAAAAATATATAAAAATATATTAAAAATATAAATAAACTTAAAATGCCAGTTTTTTTAATTACGTTTCTAATAATGAAAAAATAAAAATTAATGTGTTCTGGGCCGCACATATTTGGGGACCACAGGTTGAGTAGCACTGCCTTAGAAGGTTGATAATATTGAATCGTTTGAAGGGTAAAAGGAGTAGTCCATGTCTAGGCTTGCCATCCATCCTCTTTTTAATGGCGTTCGGTAAGGATTTTTTAAAAACGTGTTTGGGTTTTCAAGAATGCGTGGTTTACTATTATTTTAGTATTTACAGAATAATTTTATGTACTGACTGAATATATCTTGGGTAATCGGCGATTACAAAGTATCTATAAATCACCATACGTTAATTATTTATTGAGATTTCTGAGTTAGAAGAAATATTTTTATTTTTATTTTATAAAATGATTCCTTTAAGACGGCAAATATTTTCTACTAAAAATGTATAACAATAAGCATTATTTTCAATGAATCTTTATCTATACATTTAATGGTAAGTCTTTATTAAAATATTTTATATGAGTACAGGGTTACGAACGAAATGTCCAGGTTTCTTCGCTCACGACTGCTACTTTTCAAAAATTTATTAAGACTGCTGTGTACTAACATTATCGATTTTGCTCACCTCAGTAGTTTAACCTATGGAGAAAATTTGTATACTATTGACAGCTACATAAATACTGATAACCCAACAAAATTGATACATTTTCAGATAGCCTGAACTTACTGCACATTGAAACAGAAATCATTTTATAAATTTCGTCCAGCAAAGAAATTTAGGAGCGTTTAAAACACACTATACTCGATTTTTCTCCGAATAATTTAAATTTTAAAATATCTGCATTTAAAAAAAGAAAAACGGAACAGGCCGCAAGGTGTAAAATTTCTTTCTCTATTACGGAGTATAATTTAAAAAAAAATCTTTTAATCCAAGTCGGCAATGCTTGGACACATTTTCTCTATAGGTTAACATTGAGGTCAGCGAATCCAAAAGAGTTAGTACTGTAACTCCTTCCGTACAATAGCGAATATTTTGTTTGTGGAAATTCCGGTAAGACCAACCAACGTGCGGTTTGTGCACATAATTGATTTATACGGCTGCAGACAGACAGTCGCCTGGCAACATAAAGGCCAGAAGTGCTACCAACGGCTCGCGGAACACTAAACCAGCTTCAAAAAGAGAGTGGCCAACCGAAGGCGCCTAGTCGTGTGGGAATGTAACTGAATAAAGAATGGCGGCGTTTTCCAGAGTTTTCGGGAACGTTCAGCGGAGGTATATAAAGTCGACGAACGCGAATTCAGAGATTCGGAAATTCAGTGATGCGGTCAGACAGAGTGACGGTGGAGCCGGAGACAAGGAGATACTGCCGGGCCTAGAAAGATGAGAAAAGAAATCACGTGTAAATTCACGCAGCTCGTAAATGTGAATTTATAAGGAGGATTTACAATAATGCATTAACTTTTCCCTACCTGAAATTTGAATAAGAACTTGAGCCACACTCACAAAACTTCCCCCACTATGTATTTGAGTACGACGAATGATATTTATTATTAATATAGAAATGTTCCCAAACCCAGCAATTAAGGCGAAAAAATAACAATTTTTTAATACCGCGAAGAGACAGTAATAACCAGCACAAGTTCAAAAATAACAAAACACTATGGCAATGAAACGAAAATAAACCAATGATAATTAACGATTAGAATTTCCACTATCCCCTCTAAATCCACCATCTTCCTATCCCACGACAACGACCCCATTGAAAGGAAACCCCGTTTGATCCTGAAAGTGATTTATTTAAAGACGTAATTTGTGCAAGACGGGGATCGAAGGCTTTTCGTGTCCCGAGGTTGCCCGGCAACGTAAACCAGCCCACCCAAAACCGCAGATAACGAACTAAATTCCTCAGCATTCTCATAGATCATGCCTTGGACATTCGAGGTTTACTTCTTACGTAAGCCACTGTTTTAAAGAGAAAGAAAAAAAATATTCGACTCTTTCGTTCAGCCGTGGGCGTCGCTTTTTGCAAAATCTTTATCAGTTGGAAGACTGAGTTATTTTATAGTCATTATCATGCAAGCTCTCATTAGTGATTAAAAAAATTTAGTCATTAAGTGAACTCACAAACAGATTTCCCATTAATAAATGTAAAGAAAAAATTTAAAAATTTATATATATATATATATATATATATATATATATATATATATATATATATATATATATATATCTTTATATATATATGTATATACAGAGGCTGTTCGCACATTTTTTAGACGATTTTGGTAAGCGGTAATAAAAAATCGTTTGCTGCAAAAGAAATAATTGCTATTGTACTATGTTTTTAAAAGTCAAAATTATCGTCTGCGGCTTGAATGTTTTGTTTTTATTCAAAATGGCGTTTTTAACAAAGCAGTGGTTCGAAGGCTACATTTATGCTCTTTCCGAAGAGAAATATGCATACTCCGTTATCCAAAAACGATGTGAGAGTCATGGTTTTGTGATATCTAAAGCGTCGATAGGTAATATCGTCAACAAGAAAGGGAAAAAAACGTCAAATTGGAGCCTCAAGTGGGACAAAAATTCCAAACAAGTATCCAAGGAAAAAACGGACATCTTCGACTATTGCAAAGGTACGTTGCTTAATGTTAAAAGAAAATCCCCCTAGTCAAAGGACAGTTGCAAAATCATTAAAATGCTCGGAGTCCACTGTAATCAAAATGATAAACGTTGATTTAAATCTTAAGAAAGCTAAAAAACGCAATGTGCATCGTCTTCTTCCAAATCATATCGCTGAACGCAGGACACGCTGCAGAATTCTATATGAGAAACACTTATCCAAAGAAAAATGGAAAACAATTGTCACAATGGATGAATCATGGGTGTATTTAAATGACTGCAACAAAAAAAGAGCCATTTATTATCATAAAAGGGGAGAAAAAAATTTAAGTACATGGTTCAAATAATCGAAAGAAAGTTTTTCTAAGGGATTCATGATTGTTGCTGGTTTTTCTTATAATGGCAAGTTAAAAAATAAAGAGAGTGTAAAAAAATGTCAAGATTAACTCCAAATACAATCAGGAACATATTTCATCGCCAATTTTTCTGAATGAAATACCATCGCTTTACCCACAGTGCCATCAATCTGTGAGACTCCATCAGGACAAAGCTAGCAGTCACACATCAAAATCCACTGTAAATTTCCTAAAAGAAATGGAACAAAAAAACTGGTATCAAGACCATACCCTTCACTGATATCCCTACTAAATCTCTCGATGTATCACCTATGGATTTTTGTGCTTTCGGACTTTTAAAATCTGCATTATCCAAACGTCGTCCCACAACCCTTACAGGACTCTAGAAAGCTGTTCAGGAGGAATGGGATAGAATACCTCTTCTCACACTTCAAAAGGCATTATTATCCTGGAAGTTGCGGTGTCGAAAGACAGTTCAGAATAAGGGATGTCAAATAGAACATTTAAAACGCAAGAATTTTATGTAATTTAGTTTTGTGAATACAATATACATCGTCTAAAAAATGTGTGAACAGCCTCCGTATATATATATATATATATATATATATATATATATATATATATATATATATATATATATATATATATATATATATATATATATATATATATATATATATATATATATATATATATATATATATATATATATATATATATATATATATAATCTATATATATAAAACAGTTTCGTGACTGACTGACTGACTAACTCACTAAGAAAGATTTTTGAAAAATTCTTCTTATTTTTTAAAATTAAATTTCATGCTGTTTTTGTAACTGTAATGATGCGCCTTTGAATTATATGAAAGGTTATATTAAAAGTTGAGAAGAAAATGATCAAAGGCTTCAACATTACATTTATTGATAGGGATGGGAACGCCGACTTAGAAAGACAATTTAATTACAGAGGAGAACGGTCTTTTTTTATGACTTAGGCAGGAGAAGACGTTTACGACAGCGGTTTGCTTGTGGGTTCTGATTCCAGACAAGATAAGAGGAGCTTGGATCCGTGGCTGACACTATACCACAATACCTCTTTTAAGAACAATTTATGGCAGACAGGGTGCAGTGTCGAAACCGCAAGTAACGTGGGATGTCTGGTAATTGATCTGATGTGGGTGTGTAAAGTTTGAGGGGGGCATCCAATCAGAAGATAAAAATGATGGCCAGGCAAATAAGAATATTTCAGTGTCTGGAATGGCTGGAGGAATTTATGAGAAGGCGGGATCAAGGCATAGAAAGGGTATGAAGAAATATATATATGATTGAGTAGAGAGAGTGTTGGAGGAGATGCTGATTTTGTCGTGTAAAGCTGAAGGTTCCCCGCACCCCTGAGTTTCGGAGAAGGATTTGACAGATTCGTCGAGTGGAGACAGCACAAACAACCCGCCATACGACGAGAAAGGGTCCCCAGCTTGAAGTAAGGAGTGACCTCCCCATGCCAAGGATTCGAGCAGAAGCTGTTATAAAACCTAGAAACTTTCATGGAGATTTTATTTTTAGCGTACTTGCTCTTGCTAATCAGAATGTCATCGTTACGATTAACAGATCGAGCATTTTTAGTAAAATTATTTTACTAAAACGATAATTCAGCACTAGTTGCTCTACGAAAATTTCGGAGTTTGAAGGGGATACGAAAGGTCCATTGACTGTTAAAGGTCTTCAATAAATGGTGGCCAAATTTGAAGAAACTGGTTTTTTTAACATTCGTCCGGAAAGAGGAAGGAAACCTGTTTCCGCAGAAGCTGTAGAGAAGGTTACGCTTCAGGTGGAAGAGTACAAAGCTTCCAACGAAAAGGCTAGTACCAGTGTCCGTCGTGTGGCAGAAGCATTGTATCTGTCCCGTTCAACTGTCCAGAAGGTCATGCGGAATATCCCCCGGTATTATCCGTTTATCTGTACAAGCTTCAATTTGTGCAAGGGTTGCTTACACATGATTTCGAGACTCAACAGCGGTTCTCACTTCATTTTCTTCCTCGCTTTGAGGTTGATGCAGAGTGGCCTTGGAATATCCTCTGGACAGACGAAGCACACTTTTATTTGGACGGTTCGGTGAATACTCACAACTGCCGAATTTGGGAACCAGAAAATAAGCGTTTAATCTTAGATGTTCCGATGCATTCACCAAAAAAACCGTATGGTGTGGATTTTCTGCATTTTTTATTCTCGGCCCGTATTTCTTCGAGGAATTAAGTCCTAGAGGTCCAGTAACATGCTTGGTCACCGGGGAGCGATATGCATCCTTGTTACTGAATAAAATTGTTCCGGATCTACAATCACGTCAGTGCCTTTCGCGCACGATTTTTATGCAAGATGGAGCTCCTCCACACATTCGCCTTCGTGTTAAAAACATTTACAGAAGAATGTGTCATATCTTTTCAAACGTAAAGCTTTTTCAAACGTAAATTTTTTTCAAGCGTAAAGCTTTTTCAAACATTAAAGCTGGGAATACCAGAAACAAGTGACAGTTTAGAAGGGCAGATTGGAAAAGCTTTGAGGTGGACCTGGAAGAGTCGCTCTGCTTTTCTGTTCCCAAGGACAGAGTTTCTATTGACGCAGCTTTTTATGAATTTTGCTCTATTTTAACCAAGGCTGCAAGAAAATGAATACCTAGGGGAAGAGTCAAGAACTTTAAGCCCTTTTGGACCCCCTTTTAGAAAACCTTTAACGAAAAGGCATCCTGGCCCGCCAACTAGCCGATAAAACTGGGAACATTGAGCAGGTACGAGAATGGAGAAGGCTATCCGCATTGATCAGAATAGAAATTTACACGGCTAATCGCAAATGTTTTGAGGACTTTATTTCCAATATTGATTTTAGGATTGTGGGAAATAGGATTTATGGTTTTATTAACAAGCTTAAAAATTTTAAACCGAAGCAATCGAAAGAGCCTATGATAATCACTAATAAGGCAATTCATGACGATAAGGACATTGCAAATATTTTTGTGAAATTTTATGCTGGCTCCCAACGCCTGGATATCAATCGTAAGAGACTCTGAAGAGAGATTAGAGGTAGGCTGAAGTCCTCTTTGTCTAGAAATTCTGGCCATATTATTTTTAACTCTGACTTCAGTTTGAAAGAATTGGATCAGGCTATTGAGTCTCTGCGTAATGGGAAAAGCCCAGGTCCTGATTATAGCCATCCTGAGTTCATAAAACACTTGGGCCCGAACTCTCGCAAAGTGCTGCTTAATCTTTTCAATCTTTGCTGGCCCTGTGATGTTCCTTATGTATGGTGGAATGCAATTATAATCCCAATTTTGAAGAGTAATAAGGCGAGTAATCAGCTTAATAGTTATATTCCAATTTCCTTGACCAGTGTTTTGGCAAAGACCATGGAGCGCATGGTTCCCTCAAGGTTAACCTGGTATCTGGAGAGTAATGGCCTTCCTTCCTCTTCACAGGCTGATTTTAGGAGATACCATTCCACGGTTCAACAGGTGCCATACTTTAGCCAATACGTCAAAGATGCCTTCGACAATCGAGATATACCTTGGCTGTATTTGTGGATTTTAAATCAGCCTATGACAGAGTTTGTCATCTAAATCTTATCCAAAAGCTCCTTAATCTTGGAATTGATGGAGACATGCTCGTTTGGATTAGGAAATTCATTGCCCAAATATATATTATTGTGCGCTATGAGAACGGAATGTCTACTTATAGGCAAACTAAGACTGAACTTCCCCAGGGAGCCCTCATCAGCCCCATTTTGTTTAATGTTTATATCAATGATTTTCCTGAGACCCTGACTTCCAACCGTTCAACCAATATAGCACATTTTGCAGACGGCCTTGTTTTCTGGTGCAGTGCACCAAAGAAACATCTTCAGCGTTTGAAGGTTAACCTTAACCTTTCCCTGGAGAGACTAGTTTAAAGATATATCTAGTGTAAAGATAATAATAAGTTTTTAAATTTGGATAAGACAATTGCCATTATTTTACCTTAAACAGACAACAATTTTAGCCGTAACTTTTTTTATCATGGCAGGAGTGTCAATGTCGATAACAGCACAACCTTCTTGGGATGTGTGGTGGACTTCAAATTGAACTGGACCGAACATGCGACTTCTGTCGGAGAAAGGGTTGAGAGAAGACTTCCTATTCTTAAGAGGCTGACTGGCTGTAAAGGGGATTGTAACAGGAATACTCTTGTTGCTACTTATAAAATGCATATAAAACTCGTTTTCAAGTATTGTAATGAAATCCTCGTAACTGCGTCTGATAAGACTATAAATAAACTACAGAGAATTCAGAATCAGGCCCTGCGTCTGATTACGGGAGCAGTTAAAACCACTCTTATTGCATCTATGAATTTGTTAACTAACTTAACTTCAGTGAAACATGACACACATGGAGATGCTGGAATTTCATTGCAGAAGCTTCATAGAATACCAAATAAAGATTACTGGAGAAACTACAACTATAATGGTCGCAGAGTGTTGAAAACCCAAATTGGATTCAACCAGGCTAGTTACAATATGTGTGGAAACTTGGATATTATTCAGGCTGCAGAGTTTTTGATTGGGCTTTGTTTCCCTCTAGATTATTGTGACATTCAGATACACCTTGAACTAGATCAAAAAATTGATTAAAAGGAAATTAGCCATCTTGAACTTCGTGCTATCGCTCTCCAGACTATTGAAAATAGGTATCTTAAAGATCAGTGAGCAGTTATGTGTGCATTTATGTCTCCATATTAGATGGAAATGTTGGTGCGAGAACTGGTATCCATAGCAAACTTTTCTCTTTTTACAATGCGGTTGGTGGCAATACAACAAGCTTTGGTGGTGAGGTTGAGGCTATTTCTATGGCCTTAGAACAGATTATGGCTAGAAGACGCATTTTTAACAAAGTCGTTATTTTTTCCAATTCTAGAGCTACCCGACACGTTATTTACAGTAATAAATTTTGCGACTCGAAGCATATCTATTCCTATCGCTCACTTTTAAAATTTTTGTCTGGATCTATAGCTCTGTGTCACGGTTAAAGAGTGACATTGTATGGAGTAAAAGGATAATGAATAAACCTTTGAAAGATGTCGGAAGATGAAACGAACAGGGGAGAAAGAATAGACCATAAAAGAGGTTAAAATAGAATATTGATGAATACAGGAGATGAATAGGCAGTCGATTTAGCTAGATCCTGAAGAAGTAAAAAGGCAATTATGGTATGAAAAGAGACGCCGCAAGGTGACGCCCAGGTGGTCCAGGTGGGCCGGAGCAATTATGGCACAGAAAAGAGATTGCAGATGGGAAACGTTTAAAGATAAGTCTTTAGAGAGGTATAAGTCTTTCCTCTTAAAGAGAGGAATGTGAATAGATGAGCATGAAAGACGGGGAGAATATGACTTAGCCGAGATAATAAGAAGTCTTAGGCAAGATGACAGCGGAAAAGATCAAATGTAAGCCCGAGAGGAGTTGTGATAATGAGATGATGAGACACGCCTGCAGCAGGGCGGGATGGAAACTTCCAGAAAAAAATAAGGGTCCAATCGAGAGAAAATGGGAGGAGTTAGTTGCTGAAACAAAAGATATAAAAAGAAGCAAGATATGGATTAAGTAAGGAGATTTGTTTCGGCTAAAAAGGATGACGGAGAATCCAGAGACGTGATGATAGCCCTGCCCAGACGAATGACAGTTATCGTGGAAGGAGGCGATTCCCGACAGTTTACCGCTCGACAGAGAATGAAAACCATCTCCCCAGGGACCTAATGAATGCCGGCCCGATAGCAGCACCCCCAGCCTGAACCGTAGCCGAGTGATGTATGACGTGATCCAAGACGCGTGCCGCTATTTATAAATGAAAATGTCAGTGAAGGTACGTCTGGCAGTTCACAATTGATCCCATAATTCAGTGTTTGCCTGTTTACCTCTCATCCGTAGTCAATTAAATGATACCAAAGTTAAATGAATAAGTCGAATTGTAAAAATATGTATGTAGTATAATACCTCATTGATAAAAGCATTACTGATAAATAAGTTACCCATATTTAATTGAGTAAAATAAAAGTCAATGTATAATTAAAAGGTATAAGGACTAAATAAGGTATTTAAAATAAGGTATATATATATATATATATATATATATATATATATGTAATAAATTAAATATTAGGCCCTCCATTCTATCAGTTAAATTCCCTTTCCTAAATCCAATCCCCAGTAACATTACTTTCGCGCTTTAAAAACCCATAGCAACAGGACTTCCCATAAAACAGCAAACGTTGCATTTCTACACGTGTATACGTCCCGAGAAAGGCGTGAGTTCGCATCGCCAGCCCGAAATTCCGCTGACATTTCAAAACAACAGCCACATGTACCTCGCTTCTAGCGCGTAAGGTTGAAAGGTGATATTGCACTTCGCTCCGAGCATCTGAAATGAAAGGACGTATGTTACTATCGCTCCTAATAAAACGATTCGACCCGACTGCTTCAAAATTTTAATTCCTTTCAGGCTGAGTCTAGCTTCAGCCATGTAAATTTGAGCTAGTTTTCCTTTTCAGGTTGCATTTTAAGAACGAGATGTAATGATTATATTACATAGAGCCGAAAGCGATTCTTCATGTGCGTGTCAACCTCAACGGACTTCGAATCCACTGCCTTGGACTATGTGTGTGCGCGTGAAATACCGACCTTGAGAGAAGCGCAATAGGAGTTCGCCACTTGAAAATGAAATGACCTAGTTTTGATTTCCCTTTTCGAAAATGACATCGAAAGATTTAAGTAAAAAATTGGCTGATCATCGTGACTCTGACCAACCTGAAGAAAAACAAGGGGATAATTCTGGAGTTTACGACAAACAATTATTGGAAAACAGTGCTATATCTTCACCAAACAATTAAGTAATCTTCCGAAATTTAATCCTGGTGGAATGGTCAAAATTAATAACTGGTTGAAATTCTTCGAGAAAAAGACTATTGAATTGACGGAAGAAGAAAAACTACAAATATTTCCGGATTTTCTATCGGACGAGGCTTTGGAATTTTACATCGAAAACCTAATAGAATCACAAAAGTGGGATGAAGTTAAAATAAAAATCAGTGACTATTTCTCAGAAGAAAAACAGTTTTCATTCGAAGATTTCAGCAGGTTGAGCCTTTCTGGAAGTCAAAATATAAATGATTATTTTAAAAAGAAAATTAATATTGGTAAAGCATTAAAACTTGAAGAAGAAATTATAATTCAAGGTCTCACAGACGGATTGCCGACAAGATACAGGGATTTATTTTTAATAAGTAACATTGGTACAAGTACTGAGTGGATTTCCCTTGCGAGGAAAATGATCAACAGCTACGAAGATAGGAGGAAAGATCACCATAATAGAGACATGCACAATCAACAGTCCGGTTTTCGCAGACCGTTCGATCGGCGAGATGACTATGACAGATTCCCACAACACGAGTCACCTAGATTCCGGCACCAACAACCGCGACCATGGCATAGATGGCCCCAGAATTTTCGAGAAGAGGAACGTCCTAGGACTCGGTTCCAGTCTCCACAACATGCAAACAACTATAACAGCAACATGACAGAACAGCGACAATGACGGATGTTCACCATACACCTAAAAATCGGTACTGAACTGATTATCGGCCTGATAGATACAGGTAGCACCATTAACATTATTTCTCGAACTGTATATGATAAAATTAAATATTATGTGAACATTCTCCCACAAGACAATTCTCAAATCAGTACCCTTGCAGGTAAAATCAAAACTGATAAAATAATTTCTACAAAGTGCCGAATCGGTAAGTTGAATAGATTTGTGAATTTTTATGTTATTGAAACAAATTTAAAGTATGCAATTTTATCGTCGGAAATTATTAGTCTATTTAAAATTAATTTGGATTTTAAAAATGTTTGTGTTTACCAAGGAAAAAATAATATTTCATCTACTTTGTCTTTGGAAAATGTTACTAATAATTGCTATATATTTTTAACATATGATAATCCTAATGTGCCACATACTTGTTCTCATAATACTATAAATCTTGATACTAAATATAATAGAAATTGTGATACTCGTTTTTATAAAATTGAAAATGAAAATAATGTTGCTGATGATGAAAGTGTTCAATTGAGCAAAATATTGAATGAGTATAATAATATTTTCCCGAAAAATAAATATGATGTTGGATGTATACGCCTTGAACCACAAAGAGTAATTTTGAATTCTGAACTACCAATTTCCCTTCGTCCATACAGGGCGTCGCCAAAAGATAATGCCGAAATTAAGAAGCAAATAGACGAGCTTTTAGCTGCAGGTTTAATAAAAACATCTCATTCACCCTATGCTTCCCCAATTACTTTGGCTTACAAGAAAGATGAAAATTCAAAATCCAGAATGTGTATCGATTACCGAAAACTAAATAGTATTACAAAAACGTACTCGGAACCAATTCCCCGAATCGACGCAGTTTTAGATCAACTAACCAATGCTAAGATTTTCTCCACCCTTGATCTCGCGAGTGGCTACTGGCATATTAAACTAAATGAAAAAGATACAGAAAAATTAGCTTTCACCTCAAACTTTGGCTTATATGAATGGAAAAGATTACCTTTTGGCTGGAAAAACGCTCCTGCCATATTCCAAAGAACACTCAGACAAATTTTAAATAAATACCAAATTAAATTTACGCTCAACTATTTTGACGATATAATTATGTTTTCAGACTCTTTCGAAGAACACTTAGAGCATTTAAAAACTATTTTCTCGATTTGTGAAAAAGAAAACATAAAATTGAAATTTTCAAAATGCCAATTTGCCCAAACAAAAATAAAATTTTTGGGATATGAAGTGGAAAAGGGATGTTATCACCCGAGTAACGCTAATATAGAAATTATTAAGAAACTTCAACCTCCCAGGAATGTTAAAGACTTGCAAAGATTTTTAGGTAGAGTAAATGTTTATAATAAATTCATTCCCAACTATGCTAAATTAAGAGTACCATTGAATAAATTATTGAAGAAAGACACTAAATTTGAATGGACGGATGATTGCCAAAAAGCTTTTCAGGATTTAAAAGACGCTCTAATACCTAAACCTGTTTTATCTATTTATAACCCAAATTATCCATGCCATATTTTCGTGGATGCGTCCGGACAAGCGGTAGGCGCAATTTTAAAACAACAACACCCTGATGGAAGTTTTCATCCCATAGCCTATCATTCTCGAAAACTTAGAACCTATGAACAAAATTATGCCATTACCGAGCTGGAATGCTTGTCAATTATTGATGCTGTTGACAAATATTATTGTTATTTACATGGGACTCATTTTACCGTTCATACGGATCATGCTGCACTTGTCTGGTTAAAAAGTATTAAACACCCAACTGGACGATTATTCCGATGGTCACTTAAACCGTCCATGTACGATTTTGACATTAAATATAAAAAAGGTTCTACAAATTATGAAGCCAATATGTTAACAAGAAACCCAATTTCTCACCATGTAACTTTACGTGAACGTGACCCATTGTTGACATTGCAAGAAATCGAGCATCATCAAAGTTTAGATAATGTAAACGGTAAGAAGTTTAAAAAAGTTAATAATGTATGGACAATTAAAAAACAAGGTTTAATGAAAATTGTTGTGCCCTTCTCTTTACGTTTAAAATTATTAGAAAAAGCCCATGTTAATTATGGACATTTAGGAGTTTCGGCAATGTTAAATCTGATATCCCCTCAATATTATTGGATTGGAATAACTAAAGATGTGAGTAACTATGTGAAACATTGTGAAGTATGTCAATTAAATAAGAAGTCTAGACAAAAAAGATTTGGTCTCTTACAAATGTTACCCCCTACCAGTGAACCCTTTGAAATTCTTGCCATAGACACTGTTGGTGGTTTAAATTATTATAGGTCTACAAAGAAATATTTACACATAGTTATAGATCATGCCACGAGGTATATATGGACCTTTGCTTCTAAAAATGAAAATACAGATACTTATATTAATTGTTTAACACAAATTTTTCAACACCGAGTACCTAAGAAAATTTTAAGTGATAGAAATAGTGCTTTTACTTCCTCCAAATTTAAACATTTTTTGAGAAACAATAATATTACTCAATTGCTAACTACTTCGCATAGACCACAAACAAACGGAAAAAATGAAAGAGTAAATCAGACCCTGATTACTAGGCTTAAATGTAAATTAAATTCACACCCTGGTAAAGTCTCCTGGAAAAAATTATTACGTGAAATAACGAATGAATATAACGACACACCCCATACCGTAACAAAATTTCCCCCTTCTTATTTAATGCATGGAAAACCACCCTACAAAAATTTACTTGATGATCAAGACATCTACCCACCAATTGAAGAAGCGAGGAAGATTGCTAAACAGAGAACTATAAAAAATCATGACGTAAATAAAGAGAGATATGACACTCGTTTTGAGGAATCTAAATTTAAGGTAGGTGATATAGTAATGTACGAAGAGTTTCGTTACCCAAATACTCCTAAACTTACTCCCCCTTATTCTGGTCCATATAAAATTTTGAAACAAATTTCTAGAGTAAATTTTGAAATTAACAGACCCAATTCCCTCACTAAGAAAACCTCGGAAATTGTACCCAAGTAACACAAAACCGTTGGCAAGTCGTTGGCCAACCACTTTCGGGCATGGTTGGCCAACGGTGGTTTTTGGCCGTTGGCGCGAGGTTGGCCCAACGGTTGGCGTTCAGTTGGCCCAACGGTTGGCGTTCAGTTGGCCCAACGGTTGGCATTCAGTTGGCCCAACCATTGGATTTACAGGATTTGGCCGTTGGCGTTCTGTTGGCCCAACGGTGGGATTTGTAGGGAAACGGTTGGCGTTCTGTTGGCCCAACGGTTGGATTTAAATGATTTGGCCGTTGGCACGAGGTTGGTCAACAGTAGGCATTCAGTTGGCCCAACAGTCAACTTTGTAGGTAAGCCTACATTAAATTTATTTAGGGCTATTATGCATTTTTCAACCCAGCCAACAACTCTTTGTTCATCAGGCCAACAGTGATAGGGTCAATAGTTTTGACATTTTGCTATTTTTCAGCAGATCGTTTACAAAGAGGATTTCCCCTTTTTAAACAGTTTATTAAGTTCTAGTATTTAGCCACAAATAATTTATATAAAAATAGTATATTCGAAATTCTATTTTGAATATATAAAATAGGATATTAAAGTATATTTATATAAAAATAGTATATTTGAAATTCTATTTTGAATATATGAAATAGGATATTAAAGTATATTTATATAAAAATAGTGTATTCAAAAATGCTTTTTTGAATATACAAAAAGGGAAATCCCCATTGTAAACGGTCTGCTGAAAATTAGCAAAATGTCAAACTATTGACCCTTGAATAGTTTGAAAATTGGCCCAATGAACAAAGAGTTGTTGGCTGGGTTGAAAAATGTATAACTCTTTCCCCCAAAAAGTAGTCTGAAAACTGCAAAATTCACTCTTTTATGAAATCAAAAAGTTTCCATAGTTAAATATTAAAATGTACAAAAAGCAACAATACATTTTAATTTTAATGTTATTTTTAACAGTTTATATTTTGCTTGACATTGTTTATATAAAGTGTTTTGTTTTAAACACTTTATATCTTTTTAAAGAGAATAAATCTTATAGATTATATCCTTAGTGATATTATAAATCTCATGTCACTATATATATATATATATATACAATTTATAATATCAATGCTACCTGTTGTTTTTAATCAGTCACTTTACTACATATATAATTTTTTTTAAATAAACACCTTTCCATTATAATCAACTGGTGTCAAATTGCACACTCATGCTGAGTTAATATGACAAATACTTTTTGCAAGATTACCTTTATATAAATATTTTTTCCATTATATATATATATATATATATATATATATATATATTTATAAATACTTTATCTTCCGATTTGTCTTCGGGTCTGATACAATATATACAACTGAGGTCTGATTTTTTTTTAAACTTTCCATAAAACTTTTATATCAATTTTTGGGCTTACCTTGTTTAATATTTTAAAACAGCATCTTAATAAAGCATGTTATAGTAATTTTAATAAAACACAACTTTTCATCAATTTTTTTTTATTTTAACAAAAAATTTAATAAAATTTAATTTTACATTGTCAGAAATACACAGTTCTTTTATCTCTCCCTCCTTCTCTGTCTTTCGAAAAATGGAAAAATCCCTTTATTAAGTCTTCAACAAATTTTTCCGTTATGACTTCTCCCTGGTGAGCCAGTCCGACAGAAGCTGTTAATAGAAAAATAAATTAGTACAGTAAATGAGTCAAAAGAAAAATAGCTATATATGCACCAAACAGTCAAACAAAAATGCCTGATTAAGTTAGTTTTTTTAATTTTTTAGAAACAAGTTAACTTATTATGAAATCTAACCCTAGCATTTACTTCATAATCAAAAATTTCTTCATGTTGCATGAACTTGTCTTAACTATTACTTCAGGTATGTATCAGTAAAGGTTTATTTATTTGCTAAATTATCAAAGTACAAAATAAAACAACAATTTCAAATATGCAAACTAAATTAACATCAGAGGTAAATTAGACACTGCACAGATCTTTAATAATTTTAGTACATATTTATTTACATGAATATATCAACTCTCTGAAAACTTACTTAAAATTTAGACATGAAAAATTAAAATATCAAGAGCTATTGGCAGAAATTTCTTTACATTATAGGAACTAATCATCTTAAACTGCTTGTATGTTTTTAGCAAAGTTTATTTTCATAAATTAACAGAGCAGAAAATTAAAGAATAATTTGAAATATTTGAACCAAATTAAAATTAGAAAAATAAGACATTGTAGTATATGATAGATAAGATTAATTTCCACATATATTTTACCAATACAACATTGAAAAAATTAAGGTGAAATTTTCCTTCTCTTAACCACACAGTAAACAATATTTTCTCAGTAAAAGTCAAATTAATTCTGTAGCATCAAAAGCCCAACAGTTTGTAAATGTATGTTTGTCAACACAAAGCTTTTTATTAGCACAATATCTTTAAAAAAAAACCAACACTTTAATAATTTTAGACAATATTTATAACTCCACGAATATAAAAAAAATTACAAATGTTTGTACAAAATATCAAACCTACTAATGCCTTTCTATCTACTGAACATCACAGTATCTATATATTTAAGTTGCTAAGCCAGACCGATTCTTTGGGCTGTCTGGGAGAGAAAACTACTGCATCAATTTATTTCCTTTTGGTCTTAAAAAAAAAGATTTTAATCTATAGATGTGTCAAATATGGTTTTTGTAACCATAATCTCTATTAATTAGCGATAATTTATAATCTAAAATTGTTTTCTGTACATGCTCAGCGACATGTTTAAATCTGGCTTTAGATACTCACTAAGCACGAGGCTGCATAAACTACTGCATAAAATACTGTACTAATTAGATATAACTAAAAATTTAAAACACATTAACATAATGATTTAAAAATACATATTTAATAAAGTGAATCAAATAATACTGGTAGGAAACAAGGGAAAATAAAAAAGAGTGAGGAACAAGACTTCAGTTTATACAAATAGGCCAAGAATTCAAAGCAAGTTTTTACCTAGATTCAATCATTCATAAGATGATAACCACACTTCCAGTTCTTTCATCTATAGTACTAATGAGATCAGGACTGGCAGTCAAATAAAATTTCCAGAATTTTCAATTCTGCATACCAGTTCCTTGAATACATGATCTTATAGACAGCTAAAAATAGAAAAATAAGTCATATACCATGGGATTGTCAAAATACAGTCTTTAATATTATGTACAAACTTTATAATATATATTGTTAAAAATATTGCTAAAAAAGTAAATATTATAATAAGTAGCAGCTAATCAAATTTTAAAGACAAGTGAATTATTTTAATGAGTGATCAGCTTACTTCATAAATAGTCTTTAATATTATGTACAAACTTTATTAAGTATATTGTCAAAAATTGCTTAAAATGTAAATATTACAATAACTAGCAGATAATCAAATGTTAAAGACAAATGAATTATTTTAATGAGTGATCTGTATATTTCATAAATACTTTGTATTGATATTTTACTTTCAAACAAAATATTTAACATCAAATACCTGTTCGAGTCTGAGACAGACAATTATTTTAAACTGAAATAAAATACAATTGCTAAGTTGATAGTAAGGAGAGAAAAATTACTGAAATTTCACCAAAGCAGACAGCTAATTCTATTTTATCCTTGTATTCATAAGCTAGTGATTAACTGACGCTTCTTTATAAATTTGACTATTTAATAGAGTAGGTTTTCTAAATTTATGAAGTAAACTGTGAGATATAAACTTATAAACAACTTAAATACACTCAGAATAAATGTTCAACTTCTTATATAAAATGTTCAGTAAACTTTAATAACAGATATTTGAGCATAAATAAAAGTTTACCATAATGTTTTTATTATAAATACTCTAGTTAGAAATAATCTTACTGAAAGTACAAGGTAAGAATCATCAGTAAACACCAAATTTGATCAACTATTCAATTTAAAACTTTCTGAACGATCCGATTAACTAAAGTAACTCAACCATTTAAAATAAATAACATAAACACATCCATGATTTCAAAAAGTTTAAATACAACCATTCTATAAAGGATTATAAATATACAGATTACTTATTGTGTTCTAAAAATAGAGAAACAGCAAATACAATTACAGTAGTTAAATTTATTATTTGAGGAAAGCTTTGGCTGTTTTTATAGAAGTTTAACAAAGCATTTTACTTAAATTTACCAAGTTACGCTTCATTTTGATATGCATTTTAGAAAACTACTTGATGCTACTAATTAGCCAAGTACATCATTTTGTTTACTAAATAAAAGTATATTACTAATAAAATAATATACTTACTCTGGAATTCTTCGTAATATTACAATCACGTGGAACATGGAATGGCCGACATCCATTTCTTTTTACCGTTCATTTCTTCTCCACACGTGCAAACAATTCGCCAAACCAGTTTCTGTCGTAGTGAATAATGCATTCTGTAACTGTTGGCCCAACAGCTTTAATTTGCAGTTGGGCCAACCATATTTTGTAACCGTTGGCCCAACCGCTTCCATTTGCAGTTGGGCCAACCATGTTTTGTAACCGTTGGCCCAACCGCATCCATTTGCAGTTGGGCCAACCACATTTTGTAACCGTTGGCCCAACTGCTTCCATTTGCAGTTGGGCCAACCATATTTTGCAACCGTTGGCCCAACCGTTTTCATTTGCAGTTGGCCCATCTGAATTTCTGGAATTTCTGCCAACGGCAACCATTCCCCAACGATGCCACGAAAATATGCGGTTGGGCCAACGGTGTGTGTTACTTGGGTACATTGTACCAGATTAAGACCTTTCAACCCTGCAGATAATTTTCGATTAGCAACGAGAAAAAGTAAAATTCCTATTTTAATAACAGTAAACCCCAAAACGCCCAAGATCCCAAGTAAAAATTAATTAATAGTGTTGGAAAAAAAAACCCTATCTGTGATGATTAAGATTACCCAACTGTGACTCAAATAACTACCTGACTATGACTCCGATAATCCTACGATATTTTGATGACCTAGTGAAGATTGCTGTTGACGCATGATGAAGATAACCTAACTTTGATGGATTTAGATACCTACCTAAATTTCGTAGTTAATTATATTTATTTAGAGAACTTTTGATGCTAGTTTGCCTTCCACAAATTACCATCTGAATTATTTTAAAAGAATATTTATTAAAAAGAAAATGTTGATGTGCTAAGTTAAAGAAAAATTTTGTCAATGTTAGGGCTAACATGACATGTCACAGGTTACCCCTAATTTTGCCAAGTATGTTGATGATCTGAGTTGTTATTTTTGTTGACACCGGACAAACCTTTTGCCAGCACAAGGGGTAGTTCCTCCCGCAGAGGGATGAGCCTCTTGCTGTCTTTGCATCACAGCACCCTCGTGATCACTAACAATCTTTCACGTTGGACATCACAGAGGATAGCCCATTTCACCTCCAGGTTTGTCACTGATGTCATGATTGGTACCAATGATTTTAGAATTTGAATATTTTGAATTGAAACTAGTGACGATGTTAAAGCACATAATGTTTTTGAAAATTACCTAATGTGAAAATGATGCCCATTTACTTAATTAAGGATTTATAACAAGATGTTTTGAATTGTTTAATTTATGATCTTATGTATTGTTAAAAAACTTGACAGGTATCTAAATCTATGCTGTAATTGAAGTGAAACTTTCAGAATAATATAAGAAATCAATTTTGTAATAATATTGTCTAAAGTAATGTTGTTTTGAACTTGAACTTATTGAAATATTTTCTGAATTATATATTGTGAATTATTTTAAAATTTGTGTAAGTATTCGAGATTAGGAATATGAAAAATGGAGATCGATGTATAATTGGTGTAAACGATGAAATTTTGAAATCATGTGTAAAATGTAAACACTGAATATAAACCACATACAATAAGGACTTATTTGATAAACAATGTATAACGACTTGAATTTAAACTGAGCTTAAGGACTCCAAGAATTATACGTTATTTTAGGACTCATTATTGAATGAAGAACTTTGATTTAATTAAAAAATTATTTAGATTATATTAGCCAATAATATTTCAGTTATTTGAATTTCATTGCACATTGTATAATAATTATAAACTTTATTGCATACTATGTTAATTCCATATATTTTGAATGTTCATTATAAATTTCATTGTATATTTCTTTAATTTTATATATTTTGTGTAATGGTGCAACGAAGTCATAAGAGTGACTTTAGCATTATAGTAAAGATGCAAAGATTTAACTTTGGTTTTGTTCGGTGAAGTTAATTTATGATGGGTTATGGACAAAGCTCTTGACTCTGTAACCTTGATGTGTTCTAATTCTCACCCACCTTGCTGTTTGTCGTGACTTCTTTCCACCAATGTTGCATTCAGAGACATGTAATTGTATAATGTAGTTAATTTTGATTATATTTGATTGTAATTGTACTCACTTTATTATATAAGAGTTCATCTGTATTATGTTGTGAAAATGTCACCTTTCAACGTGACGATTTTCCCTTTTACGGGGGGGATTTGTAATAAATTAAATATTAGGCCCTCCATTCTATCAGTTAAATTCCCTTTATTAAATCCAATCCCCAGTAACATTACTTTAGCGCTTTAAAAACCCATAGCAACAGGACTTCCCATAAAACAGCAAACGTTGCATTTCTACACGTGTATACGTCCCGAGAAAGGCGTGAGTTCGCATCGCAGGCCCGAAATTCCGCTGACATTTCAAAACAACAGCCACATGTACCTCGCTTCTAGCGCGTAAGGTTGAAAGGTGATATTGCACTTCGCTCCGAGCATCTGAAATGAAAGGACGTATGTTACTATCGCTCCTAATAAAACGATTCGACCCGACTGCTTCAAAATTTTAATTCCTTTCAGGCTGAGTCTAGCTCCAGCCATGTAAATTTGAGCTAGTTTTCCTTTTCAGGTTGCATTTTAAGAACGAGATGTAATGATTATATTACATATATATATATATATATGTATATATGTGTGTATATATATGTATATATATATGTGTATACGTATGTGTGTGTGTGTATGTATATATATATATATATACGGGAGGGGGGAATATACATTTTAACGTATTTTTTATCGAAGAGAAGCCAAAATTTATTTCTCTGAAGCCAATCAAACGCAGATGAAAAAGAAGTCGCATTCGAATCCTCCAAAAGTTGAAAAGTATGTTGGAAGAGAAATTTAACGTGACAGCCTTGTCACCGTTAATTTTGTTTTTGAATTTCTATCTTTTTCACAGCTAGTCTTTTCATTTCGAAAGTCCCTTTCGTTGGCAAATAGGAAAAAAAAAATGATCAGTGCACGATGCTTTTTAGATGACTGTCCTCATTTCACAATCGAGACCACGAATGGATAAGTAAAAGGATTCCTCTTAGACGAAAGTTCATTTGATCATATATTTAAATTTTTATGCCATGAAAAGAGCTCGAGTTTTGATCAGTCAGTCACAAACAAAACTCTTCTCCGAATATGCTCCCGTTTCGAAACGTCCGAGTATGGGGTATAGATTGGAAAATAAGCGGAAAACATAGTAATATGGTTATATTAAAATTGTAAGCCTCAATTAATGTTTATAATGTTTGTTGAAGCTTACACCTGATGAATGATGCAATGGTTATTATCATAAAACAATGTCCTTCAATTTTCGACATTATCATTATATGGCTTTGTAGACAACGAAATGTCTATGGTGCCCGGCATAAAGGACTGAAGATTTGGATCGTTACTATAGTTATAATCACACCAACTGATCTTTTAATTAATATACTAATTTCCGAAACTGATTTTCCATATTCTAGATATGAATCCATTTTTTCTCTTTCGTCCTCAGACAACACCTTTCGTTTACCAATCGTGAAAAGTATGACTGAAACGTGTTGTTTCCAATATATAACGCTTTTAATGTTTACTACGCATGTCACGTTACCTTGTTTTATGCAAATTTTTGTCACGTTACTTCAGAATAGCCAATGAAATGTGATATTTCATAAATCAATTTCCATGTTTGTATGTTACGAAAATCTAATGTTTGACGTTATGTTTTTGTTCCTTATCATGTATTAAATTTTATTTTTGTAAATCATTTGTTATACATAGCATGTATAATGTATGAAATTTTATTCATTTTTAATGCATATTAAAGAAGTTTTTGTTAAAAAAAACCGTGTTAAGATAAATAAATTTCCACCACTGTATTTGTTCGTATTGATAAAAAAAAATCTCTTGACTTGTATAAGAGGCTTAAGTCTATCAATTTTGTATGCAAAAGTACGTTTCTTTGAACAAAAGACTCAAGTCGAAATCGTATTTCTGTGATTGGTATAAAAGCCAATAAATTTGAAGTGTATTTAAATCAATCTTGTTGACTTAAGCCCTTTGTACCGGGCATGATAGATATTTATCAATAAATTTTAGTTCGAAGTGTACTTTTTCATTCAGACTTTCTTCATGTTTTTAAGGCGACAATGGACCTTCAGATTGACAAAAATATGTCCCCAAAACGTTTTTTTTTTGTTTTCAGAAAATTATTCTGCAACTCATCAGCTTCAAATTTAAAAAAAGTATGTTAATCCGATCATTATTAACCGAGTTATAAGTAATTTTTTCAAACGTAAACAATGGTAATGTTAGTCAAATTAAAACTTTAAATGCCATTTTCTCAAAACATGTTTTCATGTCGTTTCGGTAAGTTCAAAATGTTCCATGCGCCATAATTTTTCTTGAATTTTCATAAAATTTCATAAAATGATTATTTATATATGTTAAAATAAAACTTAGTAATCAATTAATTCTACTATTTTAAAACAACTTAAAATTTTTACAATAAAAAATTTTATTTAATAAAATTTTGCATAAAATGACCCATATTTATCGATTTCTTTTCTAGTTTTTATAAATATGACTGTAAATCAAAAATCGCTACTAACTTTTATTATAACTATATAAAGCTAGCTTAAGAGAGAAAATTAGATATCTGAGACAAATATTAATGCGCATGGAGCATTTTAAAATAAAGTAATTAACAAACTGATTTTAATTAATATCTTAATTAATTACATTCTGATTTTTTTTAATTTAGAATTTCCATCTCTAAATAACACTGTATAAGTATACCATATTTCATAGAAATTGGTTAATAAATAATAAAAAAGTTTTTCATGGTCCGTTGTCGCCTTAAGTGAAGTTTCAGGGGGTCGCAGACGCTCTCAAAATTAGCCTCAAGAGCCCATAGTAGTTTTCTTGGATTAAAGCTTCAATTTTAGAAGTTTACAACTTCTAAAATTGAAAAAAATATATATATAAACAACATGCTTCGACGATGATTACATTGTCACTCTTATTCTGTATTGTCTACGCTTATCTGTTCTTGAACCTTTCAGCCGTGGTGCGCTGCCAAAGTGGCGTTCTACTTGTTCTGTCAATTTCAGCGGGCCGCACTATTGTAGCGTCTCTTTCATTTTTTAGAGTATCTAAGCAGTGGAAAATGTTATTTCCCCGTCGGATGATTTTTTTTATACGGATTTGAATATAGGGAGACATTATCTTACCAACTACGAGTACGTTTCTAGGGAGTACTGCCTCTAAAGAAATGCGCATCATTCTAAATAATATTGCTTCCAGGAAATGATTTATTCTCAAAATAAAAATATTTCTTTTTTCCCTCGGTTTTGGTTATTGTGGGGTCATTTATTTTATTAATATAATTTTATATCTTTGTGGACTGTATAAGAATCCATTAATAAAAATATTTAATGTTCTTGTTTAAGTGCAACTAATCAATATTCTTACTTCTTTTAATAAAGGTAATACTGAAATGGTTTACCTTTAACATCCTCTGAATAATACTTGAATAATAAGTCAACACTAAAAAGTTCAGTATCATGCATGTATCCTTAAAATGCATTTAATAATTGTCTTCATTTTAACACATAACTGTTGAATTCCTGACACACTGAATAACCCTTCGGAATTAGGTTTTACAAAATGAATAATTGACTGCAAAATGTCAACAGCTTGAACATTAATCTGCAGAGTCTTTAATAAAAAAAGAATAAACGGAATCGAATCCAACATAGCGATTTTTGAATTCTTACATGACATTGCTTAGAATAGAATATACACCACAACAGATTAAAAATTTCTTAGCCATTTGCTTGCCATTACTCAGAATCGAATGTGCAGCAACAACAGAATAAAAAACATTTTAAAAAGCTTTAAAATGTTTTAAAACATTTTAAAAAATAAAAAAACAGTTACATAGTGATGCCATCTATTGACCAGAAACACAATTAGAATACAAATTACAAACAATATGATGAATCAAATGAAACAATTATTATAATGAATTATTTAAAATTAAAAATTAAAATAGTAAGTGTTTCATGAAGACTGAACAGTTATTACAACTATTTTTTTTCTTTTTATTGCATTAAATTGTTTATGATAAACCCATGCAAAATATAAATTTCCCCTACGGTTTTGTTCAGAAAAAAATAAAAAGTCGCTGGAGGGTTTTAGCCAATTCATATCCGATTAGAATTTTTCATGATTTCCCATCATTAGACGGTTGTTGTTATTCCTAATCCCTCCTAGTATAGCGGCACTAAACCAGGTACATAGAGTCATGTGACATGGAATTCGACTTTGTAAATATATTTTATAATCTCATAGTCTTGATACAGCATTGATTCGGTTCCATGCACATTTTAGTGTATCTGTTTTATTATGTATGTCCTAAGATGTATGTGTGCTTGGGATCGCGCCTATGGTTTATTTTGTACCGGTTTCTGGAAGAAAGATATGTACCTCCCGGAAGCAAATTTAGCGTATCCTGTAGAAAGGTTTTGTGCAAAGAATAAAAGAGTGACTTGCCACCCCTTCTCGGCTGTAAAGGGGTCTTAGCGTCCCCATAGCAACGGCCTACCAACATCTTTTTAGCCAATGAGAGCTGAAAGGTGTTTGTTCGAGGACATAGCTGACCTCTGCTCTCCCCGGTTCTAAAAAAGTTTGAGAAACGTTTTCTTAGTGGGTTGAAGAATAAGCAGCGACAGGAAGAGGACCTCGTGGTGGTCCGATCTAGAACTATCCGCCATTTTTTTCTTGCTTTGCCGATTCCGCTGATCGACTTAGTAGAAACGATGAGATGCTTCTTCTAAAACGAGGGTGGTAGTAAGTCATAATTATTTATGTTATATTTATCTGGCGAGAGCACGGTACTTAATTGAAAATATGTAACTTGACTTTTATGTGTTCTAATAATTGTTTTAATGTATGAAAAGAATTAATATGATGATTTCTGTAAAAGTTTGTAATCAGTGTTTAAATTAATGTTAAGTAATATTAAGAGAAATTAAATAGTAACATTAGATATTAAATTTGAGTTCGTGTCCTTTAGTTATTCTCAGACATGTGTCAGAGTGTATTTCTAAAATTAGTAATTTAGCAAAAGAAAATAAAAAAAACCACTATACAAAATATTATAATTATTATATGTTCTAACTTCATTTAATAAGTCACTAAACCAGGATCCCATAAATCCTCAGGAGGTCCATTTATAAGTATGAGTATCAGTATTAAAGTAAAGTCTCTAGATAAATTTAAGCAAGTTGGGAAGCCCAGTATTACACTTTTAACAAGCGGGAAAAGTTTTGTTTCGTCGATCCAATTTTAGGCACCTCAATTGGCCACTGGTAAAACTAGAGATTGCAGTCTGCACAGCTCTATCATCCTCGAAGATAAGAGCTCTGCGAGGGCAGACATCAAAGTACCAGTCATGGAATGGGAGAGATCTCCAAGTACTCTGAAAGATTTCCTGAAGGAATCGATCTCCAGATAAGTAAGAGACGAAGAAGTTGGCAAACGTTCAGCGGTACCCTCCTTTGCTAGGATGTCAGCCATCTCATTGCCAAACAGGCCGACATGAAAGAAGACCTACTACAAATGCATATTATCGTTCACAAAGACACGACCTAGATCATAATTCATTAGAAATAAATAATTCAAAATTCTAATTCATTAGAAGAATGTGACTCAACTTCCTCCCAGGGTATCGATACAAAATATGTACAGGCATTCTTTGTTCTATTTTCATCCAGCAGTTTTCAAGATTTTTCACTTGGAATTATTATTCCGAAAATAATTTCTTAAAAACAATGATTCTGAAGAATGTATTCTTTCCTTTCAAAGTGACTAAAATCTTTATCCTTTTCGTAAAAGATTGTGCCAGGAACATGATTCCTCTTTCTGCCGACAAATTTCAGCAGAGAATTTTGAAATGAACCGATCTTTCGTGTCAAGGTGGATTAAACTTGATGAATACATCAATGATCTTTCATCTTCTCTATGAACAGTATAGATAAAATTATGAAAATAGGGCGATGGGATGAAGCGAAGATTCATTAAATCCCAAACATTATTTACATTTTAAATTTTAAAATTTTTCTTAAAAATTTTACTTCGAGATTGCTTTTTAATTTCAAGTATTTTTATGGGTATAATGATATATCTTTAAAGTAGATTTTATGAAAAACAAATCATTACAATATGTGTGTCAATAAAAAAAATAATTACATTATGTAAAATACTCACACTTGAGAGAATATGTGACATTTTGATTTTACTTTTTGTAAATTTACTTGGTATAAAATGGCATTTGTATTTTTTTAAAATTAAATTATTATATTTACCCGAGACAGTTAATAATTTTCAAAGGAAATGCGAAGTACGTGGAAGTAGATGTTGCTGGTAAAATGCAGCGTAATCAGAGTGGATGGCTGCAACTGCGTCCAAGTTTCGACAAGCTGCAGCAACGGGAAATAAATTAAAGTTCAAAGGAATCCATAGAAAATCATGAATATAACTAAATCTAATCTTTAGAAAACGGGAAGTCAAAATTTAGAAAGGAAAATTTCCCGTAGGGTAACACAGAGCGTAGTTGATGGCTTTAATTAGGTACAAGTAAATGCATCTTGAAAGGTAACTTTTCCTTCAACTGCAAACCCTGAAATTAGGAGGTTGATGAATACATACATTTATACTATATACTATTAAAAGGTTCAATAAAAGCTTTTGAAGCAATTTTAATTCTTGAAATGTCTGATGTTCATCCTGTTGCTTATGTAATGAAAAGGCTTTCAGCACTTATAAAAGAATAAATGTGCGAATCCCGGTCCCGCGTAAAAATTCGCAACATAAAAGAGTTAGCTGAAGAAAGAAACTGCGAAATCTGAGTTGGAGGAAAACTTCGTATTTGGGGGTGGAATTTAAGGAGCGAGTTAATTATGGTAAATGTATAACAGTTTAAACTTAAAATACATTTCCATCAAAACTGAATTCAGTAGTTATGTAAACACGTGGAGCAACTACTGCAATGATAACACAATATTTCACTATCCGATTTTGTATTTTTAACTTATTACTTACAGTTTACACTATTTTCAAGGGCAAGTACTGAAGGAATTTTGATGTAAGGATACATTCTTAATTAAAGTCTGTAAGCCGAATGAAAACATTGTAAAACTGCCGACAGTCTTATGTTCATTCCTTAATCATTTCTAAAACTTTATTTTTTTTTTAAATTTACCTTTTAAGACATCCATTATTGAAAAAATTTAATTATAAAATAACTTTCTAAAATATGGTATGATATTAAAAAAATACATTCTAAAGCTTCCAAATAGCTTAGTATTTACTCTTTAATATTTCCACCTCAAATAATTTCTTTTTATAAAAATATCATTTATTAAAATTCGCTTAGCTTTTATTAACCTTCAGCTTACGGAGCCCATTTTTTCGATTCCCTCTTTAGAACGGAAATTTCATACCCCCTATGTAAGAACGGCCATTAAGGGGGTTATATAAATATATATATATATATATATATATATATATATATATATATATATATATATATATATATATTGTAGTAAGCCGTCTTCTCCCACCTCATATTTCAATCATTTGTTCACCTGTGTGACGTCTAGCTGCTGACTAAGCGTGGCCACAACTCCAGAAGAGAAGTTTTTGCCTTGAATTGGGCACTTTGTGACTTTTGGCTTGCAGACGAGGCCGGAAGTAAAGATGAACTCATAATGTTAGGTGCAATGCTAAGCGACGGTCAGGGCCGTTCCAACCCGTGGGGGCCAGGGGTGTGGGGCACACGGGTGGCAAGTCAGCCACCCGGTTAAAAAATTTAAAACTAATTTATTAGTAAAATAATTAATATAAAAATATTATTATTTTGCTAGGTAACTACTTAAGAGTTAAAAATCCATTTTACAAGTATAACCGGAAATAAAAGCCACATTGGTTTTAAAAACGCTACTCCACGTCGCAACCAGTTGGGAAATACATTGTTCGTTTTTGTTTTAACACGTTTTAACCCATCATCCCATCGAAATCGCGTTGCATCGCTAGCATCGCGTCGGTGCGGACAGTTTTTGTCAGGTTGCATGAAAATACTCGTTTATGTCCTGAGCCTATAAATGCACTGACCGGGGTAATTTGCACTATATTAATTTTGAACGTGTCATTCTCAACAACTGATAAACAAAGTTTTGTGTCTCTAATTTTTGTGATTGCTGACCAATAAAAATATTTCACTGGTGAGTAAACTTGATGATATTTTTTCTTTTCTGCGATTAGCGGTTAGAAATTGAAATAATACATTTATGGTTTGATATTATTTTTGTAAAAAGCTAGGATTCATTATTTAATTCTATTTTAAATGTTTTTTTATTTTGCAAATGTTAAACATATACTACAGGAAAAAGTGTAAACTTGGATTCTTGAACTGCATCATCTTATTTTTTTAACACGTGCGTGAAATACGGCAATTTTTTTCAGAAATCGGGAAAATACGATTTTTTTTATTAAAGTAAACGTAGGGGGAATTGTATTTAAAATATGAACAAAATTAAAATAAAATCTATTTGGAACGTTTCTTTGCAAAAGTCAATCTTTATCGAGCAATAGCTTAACTTACATTGCGCCTTTTTTATAAGTTCTTTACAAAAAGAACCTCATTTTTTTACGGATGTCTGATAATCGAAAAAAAATTTCTGGGGCCCAATACGGAAAAAGAAAACTTGAAAATCCATACGATATGAGGGAGGGGGACAAAATTATTCTAGCACACGGGAGGAAAGCTCTGTGTCGTTCCTACATATCCAAGAACTTAATTTAACAAACTCTTTTGTATTCCCGCTCATCCAATTCCTGACTTACGGCCCACTATAATATATATATATATATATATATATATATATATATATATATATATATATATATATATATATATATATATATATATATATATATATATATATATATATATATATATGTGTGTGTGTGATAATAATCACATTTGGAAAATGTAGCAGAAGGGAATTGATGCACAGAACTTATCGGAGATGCAGTCGGGTGAAGTGTTCATCCAGGAAAACACTGATGATGTTTAGGAGATTAACACACGCGGAGCCATAGAAAAGGAACACAGATTTCAGACGATATCCAGGAGATCACCTGTATTTAATTATGAAGCATCGCGAAGGCTTCAGCGGCCACTGGACTTGTCCGGCGTCCATGCCAGGACGGGACGTATTAACAGCAGTGTTTATATGCCAGAGTTAAGAGAAAAGCGTTGTCACCACCGGACTGTGGACAGCAGGTCCGACAGCAATGAGAGTTAGAAACGAAGAGAGAGAAAAGTCTTCTGTTCATGCAATATTAAATGGGTGTTTTGCGATATTTACGCCAGAGGGTCTAAACTACTTAATATTTTAATTGGGCGTCTTTAGTTTCGTGGAGTTCACGTGTCCACTTCAGTTTCCCGGGGATTGATAGATCCCGCGCTTGTTAGAGCTGTGACCTATTGACCTGGGTGTAGGATAAGTGGCCATAAAGTTCTTGTAAAGTGTGGTTTCAACATTAAAAAAGGCATAAATCCAGAGTGGTTCGAGGGCTCTTCAAGAATTTTGACATTACACTGACATTCGGAATCTCATAAACTTCTAGCACTCATATCTGGGGATGTTATTGAGTTCAGATAGTTCACATGCTTGATCTTCAGGGCTACGATAAATTATCTTATTTTACTTTTAGGTTGCAAATTTGGAAAAGGGGGTCGTGCTTTATTAACAAGAGAATATGCTTTAAAGTAAAGTAATTTAGGAAGACGCGTTATCTTTCTTGTTACATATATATATATATATATTCATTCTTGGGATACATGCTATTCCACCCCGTAAGGAAAAAGGTTAAGAGAATTTAAATTCTACATTCACTTTCTAAACTATAGTCTCCTACATCAGTGAAAACTAGCAAAAGCTTTATGAAGTTTTTATTGTAGCATTTTTTGATATTTTTGAAAATTTCTTTAATTTTATAAAAATTTTGTATTTTTGCATAATCATGGGAATGTATTTAAAATGTCAATAATTAATCTTCATTAACATTAATCAAAAATATTGATTCAATCAGTTCTAGACAATATTTTTTCAAAGTGTTCCTAACGTGATTGGGCGCCTTAAAAAATTTTTAAAAGTTTCATTTTTTCCGCCCTACAGTGGCCTGATTAAAAAATTGAAAACTTTGGGTGAGGATAAATGTCTCGAATCCAAGTGGTGAAAGAAGTGTAACTCCAGGCTAGGGCACTCGGTAAAATGGTGTTAGAATCGGCACCTCGACATATACAACTACAGAAAAATTAGCCAATCGAGTGGGAGGAAAACCCTCAATGAAGCTACTGCAAATAAGCGTAAGCTAAACTCAGTTAGATTTCTGAAGCAAATTCAGCTTCCCCAGCCTTGGATGACTGTGTAAGCGTTCTCGCTTAATTTGCTCCCGAGGAAGAAAGTTCTTTGGAAATTTGAATCAATCTTATTTTACTGTAAATTTCAGAGACTTCATCAAGGTTCCTCTAGGGATGTATGCTCGAGGTTCTTAAAGTTAATAACTTATCAAATGAAGAACACTTCAGGAAAAAGAATGCTATAAAATGTACTTACAGTTAGAGCGAATTCACATGAATAAATATACATATACAGGAGGACTACACAGAGCCATCTGTAGCTCGATCTATCAGCCAGAATTCCACCAAAATTGATAGAGGGACTAAAGACGACATGGAAAAGAGTTTTCGTGAAAAAAAAGCTCTATAAGTCGCCGATAGGGGAAATATGGTGCTGTAGTTGTCGGCGCACTCGAGAATCTCAATAAAACGCAAGTAAAACATCAAAATGCAAATTCACGACTACGTAGTCGACAGCAGCGCTAGCATTTCGGGCTATAATAGTCCAGTCAAATTAGGTTTTCATTTCGCACTAAATAAAGGGGTTGAGATTTTTTCAGGAATGTGTAGGGGTTGGCCAACTTAACAATGACTAATAAATTCCCCTCGATTTCGGGCGCCGCGGGGGGTGGTGGGGGGTCCCAAAGGTAAGTTTTTTCAGTTTTTGGTGTTTATCTCGAAAACGGTGCGTCGCACAGAAAATTGTCAAATACAAAAATTAAAGCTGATAAAATTCCCTTTCAAATGGTGTATCCATGTTTGTATCTAAGTGTTACCGTTTTCGAGATATGAGCCATTGAATATAAAACATTTTCAAAAAAAGTGGTAGCGGTTCAAGTATCTCGTCAAACTTCCTCTTCTAACTCTTTCCCCTTCCATTTCTCAGAAAACTCGTGATAGAAAAAGTTGTAGAGTGAAAATTTTCCTTCAAAAATGTATAGATTTATGCTAATTTATCTTCACCCGGTAAATAGTTACAGCGTTTTGAAGTTTAGGGGTACTTTTCAACATTTTGCTAGTAAAATGCTCGTCACTCAAGTTTCGTTTCCAAGGTCTGTAACTCTTTTAATCACTTTGTATGCTGTTTAATTAGATACGTATAAAATTTATAACTAGCATAAATAATAAATTATGTATACCTGTACGTATAATGTATATCTCATATTATACAGAAGAACACATGTAGTACAAAGGAGGAAGTAAGAAAACAAACCAAAATGTATAAAAGTGGTTCATATAATCAAAAAAATGGTTATCAAAAGTAGGTTCAAACAACACGTACTTACATTAAATAGATTATATATAATTTATTTCATCAACTGCTTTCCTATATATTAAAACCGTCAATCTGATACTTCTGAAAAAGTTTCAAACAAGTCAAAGTTTTCACTATCATTTTAGCTTCTATAGAATGTCCGAAATTTTAACTGATTTCCCACAAAGGCGGCATCTCACTATAATGCCACGATCAAAGTCACTAAGCTCTTTTGACCCACTCATCGTCTCACAAACGCATAAATATGACCTGACAAACCAGTACCAATAGTTTCAGGAGTTTCAGGAAGAGTAATGGTAACTACAGTACATGGTCCGGACCCTCCACTGTAAACTACCAATACTTTTATAGCTTTCGGTTACGCATAAAATTACGTCACCTGCTAGATCCATTTCTTTAAGGGGGTGTCCGGATACTTTTGGCCAGATAGTGTACAACGTATTATTGACTATTAATGAATTATATAAATTATTAAATTTACTTAATGGGATCAGTACGAGCAAAGAAAAAGGAAAGGTATCTGTGGTGATTGAGATCATGCTCATTTGGCGGGGCCTGGAACATGAGCAGGAACATTCGTTCTTCAGCTCCAGCAATGTCTCCTGGTGAAGATTTGGAGTCATAAAAAACTTTGTTGTTTCATTGGCATACCGCTGGAAACATTGAACTATTGCTGCTTTGATTTTACCATAAATCGCTGACATAGTGTCACATCCTGAGAAACTATGGATGAAGAGAATGTACTGGCTGAATGATAAGACCTGAAGATGTTGTGAAGAGTAGAGCCTGTTTTCTGTGTTGCCCCATCCAGCCTTCATGAAAAACACATTCGTGTCTCATGGGGTGAGTGCCACAAGTAAGACGAGCAGGTCCGTCTTCACCTACTATCACCATAGTTGAATGAGAGGTGTTTTGCCACCCACCTCTGACAATACTGCAGTCAGCATCTCCTTTGGCTATAGTAGACTGTATTGTATACCTCTTGCACCCAAGGCCTGAACTAACATAGTAATGAGCTTGGTTTTGCTCTTTTCATTGGAAAGGAAGTTTTCCTGATGAACAGTAGCCACCATGTTCTTTTTGAAGTCAATATCCACTGATGTTTTACTTGGTGTTCTCCGATGTTGTTCGTCTCTTTCCGTGGAGTTCGTGTCTTCATAACGATCAAAAACCACAGCTGAACTGCTGCCGTAATGGTTGAATATGTACGATACATATTGATCGCAGATGGAGGCGAAGGTGGTGTTGGTGTTCCCCTTTACTCTATAAAGTAAGAAGCCGCCATCGATTGCCGTGAAACTGTTCTTCACATTTATCAGTTGATTACATTTTGGGAAAGCATCATACAGTGCTGACTTTTTTATTCCAAGGCCTGGTAGCAGTTTACGTTACTTGTTCCAATTACTCCCGTTGAAAGCGACATGAAACAATTACGTTCAGCAAAAGGCAGATGATCAGCCAACCATTGAGCAAGCTTCCTTCTGTCTAGATCATCTTTGGTTATGCGTGATGCTCGAAACTCAACGTGTTGTTCTCCGCTTGCAGTATGGATGCCACAAAACATCTCAGGTGAACTACATATTGCTGTAGCTGTGCGTGCTCCCACAACCCATTTCGCCAACACTGAATCACTAAAGCCTCGCCCAATTTAATTAATTCTCCTGTTGTTAATTAATCCTCCCAATTGTTAATTCTCCTTCACTCTTCATGTCACACATGAGTGTCACCTCATTTGCCATGTCAGACACATACCAGCCATTGGTGTTCCAGTTACGTTTACAGTGAAGTATCCACGATGTATAAAATCCTGTTTAAGTTGAAGGTGGCGAGTTGTTAGTCCAGGATGTCTTGTACATATGGGTGAGTTCACTTTGCATAATGAAAATGCTCTTGTTACAGACCTTGGAAACGAAACTTGAGTGACGAGTATTTTACTAGCAAAATGTTGAAAAGTACCCCTAAACTTCAAAACGATCTAACTATTTACCGGAGGAAGATAAATTAGCTTAAATGTATACATTTTTGAAGGAAATCTTTCGCTCTACAACTTTTTCTACAACGATTTTTCTGAGAAATGGAAGGGGAAAGAGTTAGAAGAGGAAGTTTGACGAGATACTTGAACCGCTACCACTTTTTAAAAAAAAATTTCATATTCAACGTCTCATATCTCGAAAACGGTAACACTTAGGTAGAACCATGGATATACCATTTGGAATGGAATTTTATCAGCTTTAATTTTTGCATTTGACAATTTTCCTTACGACTCACCGTTTTCGAGATAAACGTCAAAAACTGAAAAAAGGGACCTTTGGGACCCCCCAACCACCCCCCGCGGCGCCCGAAATCGAGGGGACTTTATTAGGCGTTGTTCAGGGAACCAACCCCTACACTTTTCTGAAAAAATCTCAACCCCTTTATTTAATGCATGATTCGCCGCCATTTTGAGCTAATTTGACTGGACTATAAAGGTAAGTGGTGAATACCGAAAAAGTTGTAATAAGCAAACAAATGAATAACAAAGAAATTTCACTGCAACACCGCTTTATTCAGCAAAATCAGTTCTCCCTTCTTCAATGGACCATCGTCCTGGTGGCGACACATTGCTTCCTGAATTTTCAACGGCCGAGCGTAACATGTCACCAGGAATGTTCATCATAGGCCGGGATATGTTGTCCCTTAGGGCCAAGTTCGAGACTCCACCAAGATACACCTCGGACTTTAAATAACTCAACAGAAAGAAGTCACAAGTGGGTAAGGTGCGGGGAGCGAGGTGGCCATGCAAGTAGAAAAAAGCTACTGATGACCATTCCTTCTGTAAAGCGATGGCGCAACAGATTCCACACTGATCTTTATAGCCCAAAGTACTGACGCTGCTATCGACTATGTAGGAATGAATTTGCATTTTGATGTTTTAGTTGCATTATATGCAAATTCTCGGGTGCGCCGACATATCATATCTTCCCCTAAGTACCATATCTTCCCCTATCGGCAACTTTTGGAACTAATTTTTTCTTCCTACGGAAACTCTTTCCCATGTCGTCCTTATTCCCTCTATCAATTTTGGCGGAATTCCGACTGATAGATCACGCTACAGATGGCTCTGAGTAGTGTCAGTTTAATAAAAATCACCCTGTATTACTCTCTCCTCTGTAAGCTGTAACCGTTGGAGATTCGAACTGCCTGCATATGTAGTTACCACTCCTCGTATCCTGTGGCTTTAATCCATCACTTGCATGAAACTTATCCCTATGAGATTACTACGCACGCTACAAAAAATTTCAATCAGTATTTTAAGCTCATAAAAATGCGTGTTCCACTGGCTCATAACTTCCATTCCAGAAGGTTGGTTTAAGATCTTTCTATTAAAACTGAGATTCTATATGAAAGCTTCTTCGATATATTTACATTACGACCGAATCCTCAAATTCTTTATAAACAGCTCTGTATGTCTCTTATCGAAGTCTGTGCGAGTCCTTTATATGCTGCACGGAGATTAGTTTGGAAACCAGCACACTTTCCCGAAGGACTTAACGACTCTTTTGTATGATCTCGGTTTCCCTGATAGAAAATCCGACGCGCCTGCAGGAAATTAAATCCCTTGCAAAATATAGCGTTCGCTTCATTCGATCTACTTTTAAGCGACTCTTTCTCGGCAAAGTACTATTTTACTGTAAACATTTCAATTGCCTCCTCTCCAGAGTTATATTGTGCATTTATCCTCGTGTAGAAAAGGAAAAATATGAAATCATGTTTCCAGAGAATTTTTCGATTGTTTAGACTCACTATTTTAACAATTCATATATTTGTAGGATCAGAATAAAGAATAAATGGGGAGAAGGTTGGTTGGACGTTATCAGTTGTAACAAGGCAAATACTGATAGCGATCCCAATTAGCAATAGGGCTTGAAGTAGCCTAGTGGTTGCACGTCGGTTGTCGGAGCCGAGGGTACTCGGATAGAATTCCGACAAGTGTTATAAACTGCCGCCGTATCTAGGCTGGATATGGGCATATTAAATTCGTAGACCGGAAAGTCCCTCTATGAAGTCAGAGAGGGTGGTAGAAGGTACGATCTCCCAGATGTCACCCCTGGGGATGCTCCGTCAAAATGGAGGTGGCACCTGGCTAAATCGGACTCCGACCCTTGTGGTACTATTATAAACTGGAGCCGCACCCCTCAGCCAACTATTCTATATGGAAAGAAAAGATAAAACCTTTGTGCTCGAGGAATATACAGGAAATCCAACATAAATAAAGCACAAATAGCAGTAAGGTGCAATTTTGCATACGACCGTTTCGAAGCTACAAAGAAGCTTCTTCATCAGTGCAAAGAACTTAGTGGCAGCTCAAAAAAGCCGAAAACAAGCGACTGGACACGTGCGCATGAACGTGTCTGGAGAAAACTGAAGAAACAAACTGAAGAAAGAAAACTCAAGAAATTATAGAGTGTTACTGCCGAGCTATTTACTACCGACAGACTCGCAAAGAATTTTGTTGTCAAGGACAGTAAATAAAGTTAAATTTATAAGATTTCTGTCAAGTGTTAGAGAACGATGTATCTATTAAGTTTTTCAGTAACATCATTATATTAAGTTATGGGAAGTTAAATGCGACGTTACAGACTGGTTCTACCAAGTGTAAGAGAAATGGGCCTTCAATAAATTTCTTCGTGCTCGATTTTTTTGCCTCGTGAGAATTACTTAGGAGCGAAACTCAGGCTGTATCCCCGCTACATCTCCAAATGTAAACGGCAACGTTCATCACTTGCATCGTTTCGCTAAATTGTATGTAGCTAGGAAACAAAGCACATGTGATCAGTTACTCGCACCGAGCTCTGTTGTTGGGGGCATATCAAATGTACAATATAAAACTTAGACAGAGCTGTAAATAAACCATCTGTACTGATTCTCGGCTAATTCTTGATTCGGGGGGGAGGGGGGAATTGAGATGGGTAGCTAGTATAAACTTTTGGCATAAAAATTATCTGACTCTCCGACTGGATTTTGAAAATGAAGTTTAGGCATACAAGCAAAATGATTCCTTAATTTTGTCGGTTTTTAAAATTATAAAGTATTTAACTAAATTGTTGTTAATTCATCCAGAAACTAAGTCAAATTTGTGGTGCCCATGTTTAAATGACCAACAATATTCTTGCATATCATGGACGTAATACCAACTACGGGCAGCTGCCGAGTGATGCCATTATTCTACTTATGACGTAATGGTCAATTCTTCGAGTAATGGACTTCATTCTCATCCCGTGTCCAGACTTTGAGAATTGCTTGATATGCAAAACCGCCTGGAGGTTTTCAGCATAAATGCAGGTGTCAGAAGGAGGGCAAGTAGACCGGGTCATGTACTGTAGTTACCACTACACTTCCTGAAGCTCCTGATGACAAGTAGTTCAGCCGAGACACTCAGCCAGTGCACGGGCTAACTCCTGCTTGAGGGATTTGTACCTCACTATTCGTTAACTTTTTAGTTTTTGCACGTAAATGCACTTTAGTTATGTTAAAGGTTAACATTGTGATTGCTCGTGGAATTATTCACGTGCTGATTCTCTTATTGAACAAATCTTTATTTTTAATCATGAATAACTTCATTTACGCCTTCGGCAGGCTGAACACCAAAATTATTTAGTATCTGGGCCCTTTACCAAGGTGGAGTATACAGATAGGTGCACTTCAAATTTAATGCTTTTTTATGATATAGATTCAGGGCGAGGTATCTATACTGCACGTTGGCAAGTTCGAATGCAAATATTCCTTGCTGAACAGTAGAATCTAGCCGTTTGTTTATTTGCCACGCCATGACGTCAGTGATCCAAGTCGTATGGAACGGTTTCTTATAAGACAAGTATGAGAAGTCGTTGTTACTATTAAGGTTTTCATACACGAGATTTCACAAAATGTTGAGTGGCAATACTCAAGATCGATATACCAAGCTCAAAAGAAATGTGTCAGAGTAAATTAATACATTGATATTTAGTATTTTACCAAGTGACATTTAGTTAGGACCGGAACCAAAAATGCATTTAGAGCGGAATGCGAGTTATAAAAGTACTGGGTCGTGACAAAGTTTATCTAAAACGGCATTTCCATAAGATCTATATAGCTAGGGGCAGCGCACTGTAAAACTCCAAATTATTCAAATACTCGCCATGGGCTTTTAGATAAGGGCAAAGCAAATGCTAAATTTTGAATAGTGTTCTGGATAATCAAGTAAAGCTAATGTTATTACTATTAAGATCTTCATCGGGGTCATTCATTATGTGCTATGTAGTTAGAGATAACTGTGAAGGCTGGTTCCACCAAAAGTGCGAGAAATAATTCAAATTCCCATGTTGACATTATTTTCACCAAGAAACTTTAAGTTAGAAACCTAACTGCCACCGTGTTTAATACTGTATTCCTAAATGTAAAATAACTGGATTACAACATACTTCGTGAAAGTGGGGGGGGGGGGGGGGGCATTTCACCACGTGAAAATATAGTCAGGGACAATACAAAATTTAGGTTAGTGTCACTGAACGATTAGAGAGCTACATCACAACAGATTTCTTCACGGACGTCCTGAGAAAGGTGCTCATTATTTAAAGTTAATAACAACACTATGCTTAGATTAGTCTCCCCGAAATTCGGAATATTATTCCAAAATGTGAGGGTTTGCTGTACATCTTATCCATGCTGAATCGACTGTTTTAAAGACATTCGACATCGAGTTTCACTGCTGCGTTACATTTACCTGTCCCTTGTGCTTCCCCAAACATATCGCCAACGCTATTTTCGGCGGCTGGAATTTAAGAGGTGAATAAAAAGACAAACAATAGTCTGAGTGGAACAAATGAGACAGTCCTTTATTGAGTACAATCAGAACAATTTAAGCTGTGTGTGCAGAGATGAAATAAAAAGAATAGCATGAGTGTTAGACAGACCCTTCTGTGATGATCGGGCTTGTGTGACGCGTCCATTGCTGGTCTCCTCATCTGGATCGACCTGCAAAACTCAGCGTATGAGTAACAATTTACGTTACACATTTGAGCATAGTTAACGATTGTAGAATAGAATTATACAATAGTAGGCAAAAAAAAAACCAGAGCAGGATGTAAATAAGACGCTCCTTGATTTATTACAAGAATGAATTCCCTGGAAAACAGGAGTGTGCAATGTCACTTGATCTCGCAGATCTTCTATCCAAACGTTAACCTTTAGCTTGCAGAGCCCATTTTTCTGATTCCCTCTTTAGAGCGGGATATTTCATACCTCCTTTGTAAGAACGCTCATTAAGGGGGTTATATATATATATATATATATATATATATATATATATATTTGGGCCGTATTCTTGGGATACATGCTATCCCATCTCGTAAGGAAAAGGTTAAGTTGCAAAAGATGTTCCTCTTTGTACATTTCTAATCACAGAGTGGCAAATTCATATTTTTGATCATCATTTTTCATCATCATTTCTTTGATGCTTGAGTCCTGCATATAAAGGTGGACATTCAAATAAACAGACAGCGCTTAATTTGTGTAGATTTTTTTATTGGATACGCCAGAAAGTACAAAAAAAGGAATAAATTTTTCCGGGTGACACAAGCTTTAGATGTGATACTCTCTATGGCCAATTCTTCAATTTGGAATTGGTTCATTGTCCGTAGAAACAATCCTACCAAATGTTCCCTTACATGTTGAATTATATTAATAAGTTCGAAACGAGTTGTTGATCTTAATATACAGGGTGTCCCAAAACGACCGCATAAACTCTGCACAGCTAGATTCCTCGTTGGGAGTACATAAAAACTGCCCAAAGAAGCGTTCCTGTACGATCCATAGTTTACGAGAAAAATACGAAAAACAAAGTATGACGTCACTGCCAGTGCAAGAAAAAACACTTTATTGAACATATCAACAGCATGCACAATTTAAAGCAGATGTTCAAAGTGTCCGCCGTGCATGTCGAAGCAGGCTTGAGCACGCCGTGGAATGGCTGTCATCACACGTTGCAGCATCGCGGGGTCCACCGAAGTACAAGCAGCATGCAGACGAGAAACTAAGTCCATTTGTGTTGTCACTACGTCTTGATACACCAGGTCCTTGAGATGGCCCCATAGGAAAAAAATCCAACGGTGTAAGTTCTGGCGAACGTGGCGGCCATAGAACCCCCACGTCCGATCCAGCGGCCGGGGTATTCCATATCCAGTCAACCACGTACAGGAGCACAGAAATGCGCCGGAGCCCCATCATGCTGGAATCAAAGTCCCTGTTGCCGCTAATGGTATGTCATCGAGGAACTCGGTTAAGACCTCATTGAGAAACACCAAGTACGACTGTCCCGAGAGCCGTTCAGGCAAACAGATATGGTCCAAGCAGGCTATCCCCGAGTATGCCGGCCCACACGTTAAGAGACCAACGTTCCTGATGTTTCTGCGGCCGGATTGCATACGGATTGACCTGGGACCACATATGGCTGTTGTGATTGTTGAATACCCCATCACGAGTGAAATATGATTCATCAGTCCACAGGATATGTGCAATGAAACCATTATCTGTGTTCTGTTGCTGCAACAGCCATTCACAGAAGGCCACGCGTTTCTGAAAGTCATCTGGTTTCAGACCTTGCACGGTTGTGTACCGAAATGGGTGTAGCCTCTCAGACCGTAAAAGCCTGTGCACAGTACTTTTACTCGAAGTCATCTCACGGGCTAATGCACGTGTGCTTACCTCGGGCGTCTCTTCTACCCGCTGCAGTATTGCATCCGCCTGTGCTACCGTCAGGCCGCTCCGTGGTCTTCCAGTATCGTGAAGATTGGCTGTTGGCAAGACGCTTCCCGTATTTCGCAGTCTGTCGTCCAGCCTAGGGATGACGTTGACATCGGGAGGACGGCGGGACGGATATCGACGGGCATACTCCCTAGCAGTTCGTAAGGCATTTCCATTACATCGGCCGTACATCAAGTACATGTCGCAGTAGTCACGAACGGAGTACATTGCCACCATACGAAGACTACCTGTAGCTGCAAGATGCAGCCTTTTAAATACCAGTTCAACGGCGGCTTAACGTCATTCCATGGCGCGCGTATGCATGACGCGATATCCGCGGCGAACGTTTTAAACATTATCGTCTGGAAAGATATGCAAATATTGTTGTTGATATGTCCAATAAAGTGTTTTTTTCTTGCACCGGCAGTGACGTCATACTTTGTTTTTCGTATTTTTCTCGTAAACTATGGATCGTACAGGAACGCTTCTTTGGGAAGTTTTTATGTACTTCCAACGAGGAATCTAGCTGTGCAGAGTTTATGCGGTCGTTTTGGGATACCCTGTATACTGTGGATTTTAGGAAGCTGTGTATTCCTTTTTTGTGTAATCCAGTAGCTTTATACTGACAGAAATTTTCATGACTGACCTTGGAGTGTTACTTTCCTCACTGAGTTTGTTTTCCTCCCGTATTTTATCTCTCACGATTCTACTTATCTGAAAGTATGTAATATTAAGATACCTATTGTTTAAATATTTTTTATCTATCTCCATAATATCAGGAATATTAAGGATCATACCGTAATAATAACAGTAGTTCCAATAAAAACTTTTACCTATAAATAACAGGGGTGGACTATCGTTTCTAATGATGCAATCTATTTTCAGGCTGTAAAAGACTGTCTGTATAATCGGCTTTCTTGCAGTTAAATTCCCAATGAATATATATTACTGGTAAGAAAATTAATAGGGTGCTTGCTTTTTAAACCCGAATGAGTAGATTGTTATGCTTGTTGCACCTAGCACTCAACTTTTCATATAAATTTGCTGTTCATTTATAGATACATTTCATTTATAGATATACTTTTTTATCTTGATCTCTTTCAGTTTATTTCCAACTGCTACAGGTCATTCAAAGTCAGCTTAAAAATACTAAAGGTGGTTACACATCTGATAACAGAAACCTCATGTTGTCCTAATGCTTACATTGCCAAACAACACACTTTCATGCACGACTGTCTAACCGTACTTTACGTCTGTATTTTAAATTTATTGATCTCGGAAATGAATTTTTACGATACGGCATTTTGAAAAGGATGAATTTCTAAATTTCCTTACACCGTATACCCATGTTATCTTCTACAGCGTTCATTCGTTCTATTTTTCATGTAGAGTTGAACTTAAAAAAAATACTGGGGAAAATGACTTTCTTTAAGTGATTAAAATCTTATAAATAAAATTTTTATAAGTCCTGTAGATAATTTGTTTCGAAAAAAAATTTTGTGCACTTTACAAATGTTGCTGTTGGTTAAGCAAATATATCAAAAACAAAAAATGTGTTAAATTTTGAGCTTAAAATTTTTAAAAAATAAAATTTTAAATATTTCAGGTATTCTTTTATATCCATAATAATATTTTTTAAAAGATGCATATGTAAATAAAAATTTTACACGTTATGCATAAATATAGATGATAAAATTTTGTCCCGGTTCTCCATCAAGATTTAAAAATCCATTTATTGTAACATCCTGTACAAGGCAGGATCAAAAAGTTCCAGGACTAATAAATTTAAAATTATAAAACATGAAATAAACTTTGAAATGAACATACATTATAAAGCCTGATAATAGTATTAATATTTTCCCCTAGATAGTTTTTTGTTGCGCATTCCCATTACCCAAAGTCTATTGATTCATACAAGCAAGTAAAACTAAAATGACAGACTTTGAGAATGTCCCAATTTGAACAGCGGTTATCCGTAAAATTCTGTGTTTCATTAGGAAATAATGCATCAGAGACTGTAGGAACGATAAACAAAGCTTACGGCCACAAATCGTTATCAAGACGAATTATTTCTGAATGGTTTAAATTTGGCCGAGCTTCTATGGAAGATGATGCAATGTTCGGATGATGCAGAATTCAGATACACAAGTCCAAAGGTGAGGTCATGCTGGAATTGTTTTTTTATCACAGAGGTGTCATTCATTTTGAGTTTATACCTGAAGGAGGTACTGGAAATATGTACAGGGCAATATTAAGGCGTCACAGGGAGGCCATCAGAAGGAAAAAACCGGACTTGTGGAAAGAAAAAAACTCGAAATTACTCCATGATAATGCCCCACCACACCGATCTGCAGTCGTGGCTGAATATCTAGCTAAATATTCTGCAATTGTCTTGACACACCCTCCATACTCACCCGATCTTGCACCATGTGATTTCCTTTTTTCCCAAAGACATAAAAATGTCTTTAAGGGAACCGCTATTCAAGTGCAGAATAAGTGACTTAATGCGACGATTGTTGTGAAGGACATGTCAAAAATTGGATTAGAAACTGCATTTTCACAATTATACAGCCGCTAAAATAAATGTGCAAATTGTCAAGGTCAGTATTTTGAAAAAAAATGACCTATAATTATATAAAATAAAAAAGGAGTCCTGGAACTTTTTGATCCAACCTTGTATGTAAAGGAGAATGAGACGCGTTTGTAGTTTTGTTCATCATTTCATGCATATCTGTCAAGAATTTCCTACACCTCGCCATTTTTAAAAATTTCCTTAATCATTTGGAAACAATAAATACGGAATTAACTGGTGAAAGAATGTCACTCACACAGATTTTTGCTTCGATGAAGCTGTAAATATGATAAACGAAATGACTGTGAATGTATGCCCGAAATACTTAAGTTGGTAATACTTAAGTTGGTACTTTCGATCCCCAACTCGATCATGATTCGTTTTCAGGGGCCCAATAAGTAAATGAATATCAGTTGATAAAAAGTGTTGGGGCATTTTTTTTTTGTTCCGTATTCATACGAAATGCTGCAATTTTAAACGCAGGGAACAGAACAAAAGCCTTCTTTCTGTCTGTACATACAGACAGTCACTAAGACATTAAAAAACAACTCGATGTTTATGAAAAATAATAACCATAATTTCAACCTTTGGATTCTGAGGCGGCGGTCATCTCCCGAGCATCGTCCACATCGTCATCGTCGGGCCAATGAAGTTCGATCGCCAGTATGTAGAACCACGCTCCTATAATGCAGCCAAGGTGGGGCCCCAGCAGTCCTATCCACCAATAGCCGTAGTTTCGGATGCTGTTGGGACAAATAGATGCAAAATTAGGTCCTCTGAAAAACACTGAAGAGAAGCAGTTAGCGTAAATCGATAAAACTTATGCTAAAATACCTAGGATAAAGGACCATGAAATCATGTCGATAGAACGAAAATGGATTTTATTCGATGCTAGTGGCTTAAGAAAATTTAAAAAGTGCTTGCTTTTTAAGCATGAACGGGTAAATTGTTATGCCTGTTGGCGATTCGCCAACAAACGACTGTACGAGTGAGGCTTTGTTCACACTGCCTCCCGAGAGTGTCAGGAATAAAGGTTTTAGCCAATCAAAGAGCTCGACTCAATGACCCTGTGATACGTCAAGCCAATCACAAGTCATGTAAACAATCTTGGAGTCAACGGAGGATAGCAAGGCCATGCTCTGTGAGCAGTGTGAACGAGGCCTTAAGTATGGTTTTCATGAAGTAAAGAATTATCAGTTTCTGTGTATAATGAAGATTTATTTCTGTTATTCGTACATTCGTTTTCTACAATATTTATATATTACACTAGCTTAATACCCGTACTTCGCTACGGAGTACATTCAAATTAATATCAACGGTCAATGTATGCAATTAATGCCAAAAATATATATTTATAAGTACAACGATCAATGTATGCAACTGATGTAAACAAAAATATATATATATATTTATAAAAAATCGTAACGGATATTTTCATACACAAAATAATGTAGAAGAAAATATTCAAATTAAATACAACGGTCAATGTATGCAATTAATTTGTATGTTCAATATCCATAAAACATAGTAATTTGAATTAAATTCTTTAAAAACTTCCATCTCAATTAGTCAAGTGGTTAAATTTTATCTTTTACCGTATTTTAATATTTTTTTTCAGTTTATTTTGTTGTTACGCCCGTGACACAAAATTAATTTAAAGTATCACAAAAAGAAAAAAAAGCTTGTGATCAGCATTTAATAAATTAAATTCTAAAAATTAATCTTTAAAAATTCACCAAAATCAGAAAATAGCGATAAAGATTCGAAAAAGATTTCATTTTAAAGGAATTTTTATGATCTTTCTCGTGATATACATTTTATAACCCATTATTATTATTTCAAATGCAAACTTTAAAAAAGTTATAAAAACAGCTTAAAAATTTAATTTTTAAAAAATTTAAGAAGAATTTTTCAAAAATCTTTCTTAGTGCACCCCTACACTATAAGAAGAATCGCCATGCAAAATTTCAGCCCTTTACGTCCAGCTGTTTGGTCTGTGCGTTATCTGTCAGTCAGTTACGGAACTGTTTTATATATATATATATATATATATATATATATATATATATAAATATATATATATATATATATATATATATATATATATATATACATATATATATATATATATATATATATATATATATATATATATATATATTACATTGCAACTATTTTTTTCTTACAAAATCAACAAAATTAATTTCCAAACAAAATTACTTTCATTTCAAGTCATGTGTTAGTTCGTATGTGGGTAGATTTCTGTGAAGGTTTTTAAAACGGGGAACAATTTGAGGCATTATTTAACTTCCCTCACTTTAAAAAATAAATAAATAAATAAATAAATAAAAAAATTTTAACTTTAGGGGGTCAAGGAACTCTATATTAAGTGTCCAGATCGTCTGAATTTCATATAAAGCGTATAAAGTAAAGTCTACTCTGAAAATCCTTTCTTGGGGCTCCGTTTTTTTCTTTATTTTTTTAAACTACTACAAAGCATTTAAATGCAAGAATGCGGTTTAAATTTAGACTAATTTCCTAAACAGAATTAATGAAATAAGCCTGATTAATATCCAAATAATTAAAATGCCTAATAAGCAATAAAAATCGAATGAGTAATAAAATGCCTCCACTTAATGAAGACAGACGTTCACATGGAACAAAAAACGGAGAATACGTGCTAAAATTTTAACGTCGTTCCTGCTTAATTCGTCTAAGGCGCATTTATTTTGCTCATGCTAATAGAAAGTGTCATTTATTTTCGCTTCTCGTAGAACTGAAAAATGGAGAGTGGTAATTACTGAGTGTTTACAGAATACGAGAATGTGTGGAACTAAATTAATCTTGAAGAATGATAAGCTTTTTATTTATTGCGAACGAGAGTTGACTTTGCTGAAAATTGGACTAAAAGGCTTGAGTGAGATTATTTTTAAACTTTTTTTTCCGGCTTTCAAAATTTTATTTTGCGGTTGTGGGCTAGTTGTAAATTACTCAGTGTAAAAAATGACATATGCTAAACTCAAAATCTAATGACTTAAAATTTTGATACAATCAGTGTTTTTAACCAGTGTCCTTTATCAAATCGTAAAATAATCTGTTAATTGGGGGAAGGGTATACCAGATTCTACAAAAAGGAATATTTTTGTTTATTTATTTACTTTAGAATTTAAAATGAAGTACAGGGCTTTTAGATCAAATCCCAAACTTCGTGTTTCAGTGATAAATACATTGCGAGATACAGCCTTTTAATGTTGTATATCTAAAGCGTAGGCCCGAGGTAGACTAGTGATAGAGCGTCGGATTTCGGCCCAGAGGTTGCTCGGGTCGAAACCCGTTAAGCGCCATTAAATACCTTCGTGTCTAGGCCGGATATGGGCACGTTATATCCGTAGACCGGAAAGTGACTCTATGAGGTCAGAGAGGGTGGATGATGGTACGATCCCCCAGATGCCGTCCTTGTGAATGCTCCGTCAAAATTGTGGTGGCACCTAGCCAAGTCAGACTCTGACCCTTGTGGTGCTATAATAAACCGAAAACGCACTCCTCAGCCCGCAAAGCCTATATGGACCTGGTCTGGAACTTCCGGTCAGGGGCATTAGGAACAGCAACAACAACATACCTGAAGAGTTATATTTTAAATTCCAAGAATGATATCAACGTGAAAATTGTAGAACCTTTCTTTGTTCTATTTTTCATTCAACTGCCTCCAGTATTTGTAATTTAAAGTAAAAACTTTTAGAACATTTCCTCCAAAACAAAAATTAGCCTAAGAATTTGATTTTTGCCCCAATCTGTAGTGATAATTTTTTTTATTGATATAATGATTGTAGATCCCGAAGACAAATCTTTACTTCTCCCAAACACAAAAGCTAAATTATTATTTAAATATAACCATTTGTTCGGCAGATATATATAAAAAACTAAACATGCTTTAAATTTTCTCTTTTAAATATTTTTAATACAAAATTTGAAATTGTAGAATGTTCTCGAAAACAATATATGTGCTGTTATTTTTGAAAGTGGTATAAGTCTACTCTTTTAAAAAAATGACTTAACGGTAATTTTAGTAAGATATAGACACCTTCTCTTCATATTTATAATCATACATTCAATGGAGTGCGATTTTTCATAAAGTAAACAAAAAAAATTTGGCTATAAAATGTTAATGCAAAAATACTTTTTTTAAAAGTTGAATAAGTCCATTCCTAATAATTATAATTAAAACAACTTGCTTATTGCAATTATTATTTATTATTACGACTTCAGTGTACACTATGCTTTAGCAGATATTACTTAGCTAGTGCGATTGTCTAAAAAACAACATCGTTAGCAAGATAACGGTATTATTGTTCTGACGAAGTGGTGAGAAGTAATTTCACTGATTTTGTTTGGTTTTCTTTCGCAAGTCCTACTGTTTGGTTTGTGTTTCTTATACTAATAGATTGCACTGTGAGTATTACTTAAATATAATTGTTATTAAAGCAGAAAATAAAAGTTTTAGATAAATAATATTTCATACAGTTGTTACAATGAGTTCACATATCTATAAAAAAGACAATACTATGTCAATTTGGTCTGATAGTGATGTTGGTAAGTAAGAGTAATTAATTTTTTTGCGGGAATATTGGAGGTATTTTTTTATTATAGAAATAAGACCCATGAATATTAGAAAAAGAAGAAAAATTTATGAATCGGATGAGGAAAGCAGTTTGGCAATATTAATTCAAGATTGCTACAAACTAAGAAGAGGATTAGAATTTTGGAATTAACTGATTCAACGACTGACGAAGACAACGTTACTAATTTTCGATCACACTATGAAAATACTGATCAAAAGATTAGGAAATGCAAAAGAAATAAAGGAGAAAAATATTATACAAAGACTGGAAATATTATTCCTGCTAAGAAATTCGAAAATAAGGATTGCAAATGTGTGAAAGTGTGCAAGAATCGTATTACAGAGAAAGATCGAATATCCCTTTTTAATTTTTTTGGAGAAAAGGGGGATTTTAACAAACAAAATGCATTCTTGTGTGCATCTACTCAGCGTACGCCAGTAAAAAGAAGACGAGGTAGAATTTTAAGGGATCAGCCTGAGATTGTAGTTATAAATACTTTTTAAATATTGAAAAGGAAAGCGTTACGGCATGTAAAAAGTTCTTTACAGTAACATTTGATATATCTACTGGCAGACTACATAGGGCTCTCAAAGCAAAGGTAATAGGAAACGGCTTACGTGGAAAAATGAAAGGATCTTGCAGAAAGAGTGATAAGGAACTTGTTGCTGCCGTCAAAGGTCATATACAAAATTTTCCACGCTATGAATGCCATGACACATCTTCTAATAATCCAAACAGAAAATACCTGAGTTCTGATTTGAACTTAAGAAAAATCTACAACTTTTATGTCGAAAAGTGCGAGGAGAACAATACAACATTTCTCAGTGATCAAATATATAGGAAAATTTTTAAGAATAATTTTTATTTAAGTTTCCATCCCCTACATAAAGATACGTGTCAAAAATACGATTTGCGAAATATGAAAATTAAAGCTACCTCAATGATTTTTCATTGAGGTAGCTTTAGAAGAACTTTGTAGCCTTTTAGAAGAACATAGCACACATTTAAGTAATGCAGAACTGGCTAGAAAAACTTTAAAAGAAGATCAAAACTTAGCATCAATGAACCCAGATAAATATTTCGCATTTTCGTTTGATCTACAAAAGGTCCTTCCATATCTCAAACGAAGTAATTTATATTTTACACTTGTTTATTTATATCGTCTTTTTAATATAACTAAAATTATGTCTTAATAAACTTGGTTATTCGTGCATTTACATGTCTTCGTTTTAATTATTATTTTTCACATTAAAAAATCCATTCCAGTGAAGCGAATGTCTATAAAAATATGGACTTAAATTTCCTCTTGATTTTATTTCTTATAATATGTTATTTTTGAAAATGGTATGAGTCCATTTGGGGCTAAAAAATCGTTTATTTTTTTAAATAATTTTAATAATTATTATTATTTCATAATTAAATTTAAAAGGTCCATAGTGTTAAAAACATCACTCGAATTGATTAACGCTTTCCAATATTTTTAAATTAATTCAAATGCAAACCCTTAAATATCTCGATACATGAAAAAATGGACTTATACCACTTTCAAAAATAACAGCTCATATTTTTTTCTCATATAGACGAGAAACTATCAGAACTGTTTTCAAATAAATGTAAAAAATCAATAAAAGTCCGTGCCAAGTTACTATGTACTACCCGCTATCGTCTAAAAAGTGGCGAATTTATGTCTAAAGCAATTTCAGTGCAAACAAACATTTTTTTAACTCCTAAATCTCGATTTCTATTTAGAAAATCACAAACAAAATTTCTTTTTTGAAATTTCGACTCCAAAATATAGTTTTGAAAGAGTTCATACAGACAAAAGTAGGAGATATACAGGTGGTTATCAAAATAATGGAAACACCGTAATGGACTGCACCGTATTAATAAAGGTTTACAAGAAACATCATGTAAACCTTTGTTAATACGGTGCAGGACCACCTTTGTAATGTAATACCACTTATTCACCTTGAATTGGATTATACAAGTCATGAATAGTGGTTAAGAATATATTATACCATTCTTCAGTTAAAAATCATGAAAGTTCCCGTAGAGAAGCTGTGGTGGATATCGATACCTAGCTCTATCCACTTATACAGATCACAGTGGTTGGATAATATATAGTCTGGGGGATTGTACAGTAGGGTGGAACGAAAAAAACTTTTTTTTTAATTTCAATATGCTCTAGTTTTCAAAAGTTGCCTTTTAACAAAATAAATACGGAAATTAAATATTAGCGTAATTGGTGCATGTTTTCAGTTCGCGCAAGAAGGGCAAACTTTTGGTTTTTATTAAATTTTTGACAAATTTCGCAATTATTTTGAAATTGAATACACTTGTAGCACAAAAAAGTAGCCAAATATGTGATTTAAACATTCCTTTTAGTCAGGAGACCTGCTAAACTGATTATATAATACGTTTTACTTCATAATAAAAATATTACACATAAAGGCACTTAAAAGACACTCTGACATCACGGTGAAACGAAAAAAAAACATTTTCTGAATTTCAATATGCTCTAGTTTTCAAAAGTTGTCTTTTACAATTAAAATTAAGAATATAAAATCTTTTTGCTCTACTAAAATATTTTCAAGTGCCGGAAAGGGGTTTCAAAATGGATATTTTTATGAAAAAGTGATTATATTTGTATTTTTTGTTAATTTCTTTTATAGTATATTAAAATAATGTATATATTCTCTAAATAAAATATTCAAAATATGATATTTTGACAGAAAACATGGAAGGTTCTTGAAGTCAATAATTTAAATGGACTGCACCTGCGTCACCTATTTTGTTTCCTAGATGGAAAAACTAAAGGTCCAAATGAATTTGGAGGAGAAATTGTAAACAACTAGAAAACTGCTATGAACTTCCAGTGATTGAATTTTCATCTATTGAAAATAACATTCCATTACTAGAAATTAAGGATGATTTAAGTGTGGACCCAAAATATTTGTTAGAAATGTGTAATGCAATCTCTGTTGTTAAGTGCTCTTCTGATTTGTCCATGAGAAAACCAGGAAAATTTTGTCATTCACGATGGCTTACATTAGCAAACCGAATACTTCGCTTGTATGTGGGAATAGAATGTCCTTCAAAAAATCATTAAATACTGACTGAGTACGTTTTGAAAGTTTATGCACCAATTTGGTTTAACATAAAGCTGAAACCATCTTGTATCCATGGATCGAAGCACTTGTGGAAACTTGTAAGATATTCACGTTACTTCAATCAGACTCTTAAAAATGTAATTGACCCTGTCATTCAAAGAAATGCATACTTTGCCACTTCAGAAAATCTTCTTTGTATGATATTAGACGATCGCAGTCATGTAAGAGAGCTTGGATTACGCCAGATTCTAAAAACAAGGGCGGAAAATGAAGGAGGCATCAGAAAGAATTTAGTTCCACGTATAAACTTTGATGCCAAGGATTATATTGATATGATTGAATTGAATGATGTTAAAGTAACAGAACCTCCTATGACGTGGCATGTTTCTGGTGACAAACTAAAACAGTTTATAAAGGAAGCAAAAGAATCTGATCACGAGAAACAAATTATTGACTTCAACAACATTCCATGTCACACACAAGTAGTAGAAAGGATTGTTAAATTAGTTACCGGGCCATCCTTGTCCGTTCATGGTACTTCTGCAAGAGATGCATTGATAAAAACAAAAGTACATTCTCAAAAGATAATGCCAAAATTTTAAACAATAAATCAGTTCAATGTGTCAGTGAAATAAGTAATGGAAACCATGTGTGATTACTATGGACTTTTGAAAAGCATGAACATTTTTTTCAAAATAACGTTTTGTCTTTATAGACATTACATTAATATTTTTCAAAATAAGTGTGATTTGTTTATTTTAACTAAGGTCCGTCAATTAAAAATTGTTTTTCTTTTATTTCAATGTGTATTATAAGAATATGCTACTATAAAATTTATATGATGAAAATCGCGAAATTCCACAAAATCAGTTGTTCTGTTATGGCATCTAAAAACTAGAAATACTTAGAATATGCAAGTTTTCTGTCAAAATATCATATTTTGAATATTTTATTTACAGAAAATATACATTATTCTAATGTACTATAAGAGAAATTAACAAAAAATTCAAAAATAATCCCTTTTTCATAAAAATATCCATTTTGAAACCCCTTTGCGGCACTTGAAAATATTTTAGTAGAGCAAAAAGATTTTATATTCTTAATTTTAATTTTAAAAGACAACTTTTGAAAACGCATATTGAAATTCAAAAAAAAAAAATTTCGTTCCACCGTGATGTCCGAGTGTCTTTTAAGTGCCAAGTCCTTAAGTGCCTTTTGTTAAAAGACAACTTTTAAAAACTAGAGCATATTGAAATTCAAAAAAAAGTTTTTTTCGTTCCACCCTATTGTACAGGGCAAGATAAGATATTTGACTTCTTTTTCATGCTCTTCAAACCAATAGTTGATAGATTTAGTTGTATGTATAGGGGGATTATTATTCCGGAGAACACCATCTCCTGTAAGAAACAAAGTTTGCACCATAGGATGGACTAGTGAGCTAAAATTTCGACATAGTCCTTCCCATTCAATCTCCCTTTTAGGGTTACCATAGGGCCTGAAGAAAACCATGAGATGCCATCCCAAACCCTGATAGATCTACCTCCATGATTGACAGTTGAGATGAGACAGCCAGAATCTTACGCTTGTGCGTATGTTCTCCAGACATACGCACGCTCTGTTGCGAGGAACAATGTAAACAATGATTCGTCTTATTGTGGACGATATTTTGTATTGACATCTATTACAAGTGGTTTGGGAATAGCTACTCTTCCGTAAATGCTTTGTTTGTGAAGTTCCCTTCTACCTCTAATGGTTAATACCAGAACATACAAATGCAGATTGAGCTCTTCGGCCATTTTGGTTGCAGATGTTTTCTTTCTTCGTCTCACAATCCGCTTCAATACCTTGTCCGTCTCTTTCACTCAGCTCTCCCTTTCGTCCACTATTCTGTTTGGCAAAGGATGTTTTTCCGTGCACCCTGTATGCTATCAGGACTTTCGATACCATAGCTCGAAAATCACCCATTATCCCGAGGGTTGCAGTAACAAATACTCCAATTTAAACGCGCTCAAACAACTTGTCCTTTCCGCAAGGTCTGCAAGGTTTGATATTTTACGCTGCTCCCCCCAAAAGCACGATGTCCTTAGCTTCATTACTCCTACCTGACAATAATACATTCACTATATTATATAAAAAAATCCCGGTCGCCAGACTTGTTTTCTAAGGAATATGAAGCACATTCATACACACTACTATTATTAACTAGATAGTACCCGTCAAAACTTGACGGTAAATAATTGAACAGTTCCAATTAAAAAAAGGTTCATAACCTTGTTTAATTCTTAGAAATTTTTACAGAATATTAGCTGTTTTTCTATCCGATGTTATAATTAAAAATGTTGTAAAAATCCGAGTTTATAATTTTTTAAAAAAAGTCTTGGAAAAAAAGCATGCTTACCGCTGATTTTTCAATCCGACTTGCACAATTTAACTAATATGCTATGTATACAATCTAACTAATATGTTATAAATATGCTATGTATATATATATTAAGCAAAAATAAAATATATAAACTAAAGAAAATCAGATTAAAAAATCATACAAATTACTCACGTGCAAAAAATTTTTGCAGTCTATTTAGGCAGCGCTGCAATCACGTTTCAGAATTTTTTAATCTTCGTGAATTTTAATGATGTATACACGTGCATTCAATAATTGGATCCAGTAGGCAGCGCTGCAATCGCGTTTCAGAATTTTTTTTTTGCTTTCATGAATTTTAAAGGTGTATACACGTGCATTAAATAACAATTAACTTAACCTACAAATTTGTTAAACAAACAATTTTGGTGTTTTTAATTTCTGTTTATTACTGTATTTTTGCACGTGAGATAAATATAGGCTGATATATTTATGAAGCGGTCGCTCCGGAAGCGTTACTTGACAGATCGTTACACAGAACATGGCAACTATTAGATTAATTAAGCAAAAATAAAATACATAAATTAACAATTTCATCTGTTAGTTCAACCATTCTATTACAATGAAATTAACAATTTCAGCTTATATTAATTTTATCAATTTGATCCGACAGAAAATGTTTTTTAAATTAATTTATTTCTTTATGTGTTGTTGTTGATCTTTGGTTAGTTTAGGTACACAATTGGATCCGGTAGGCAGCACTGCAATCGCGTTTCAGAATTTTTTTATTTTCATGAATTTTAATGATGTATACACGTGCAATCAATAATTGGATCCTGTAGGCAGCGCTGCAATCGTGTTTCAGATTTTTTTTTTATTTTCCTGAATTTTAAAGCTGTATACACGTGTATTGAATAACAATTAACTTAACCTACAAATTTGTTAAACAAACGATTTTGGTGTTTTTAATTTCTGTTTATTATTGTATTTTTGCATGTGAGATTTATATACGCTGATATATTTGTGAAGCGGTCGCTCCGGAAGCGTTACTTGACAGATCGTTACACAGAACACAGCAACTTTTAGGGGAATAGGTGTTTCCATTATTTTGATAACCACCTGTATCTAGAGTAGAGCTTCTTAAGCTATGGGCCGCGACCCCATATGGGGTTACATCACACAATGTTCAAGCCACGAAAACTTTGGTAACTGTTGACCGAATGGCGCCCCCTAAACCCAAAATATCCCTTCGTCAGATTCTTTAATACTGGTTAGCAAAAATAATTACGGAAACCATTTTGAATTAAATTATTTAATTAAAATAAAAAAATCCCGTTATGGATACATAACACAGCAATAAACAGATCTTTTCAGGCTTGAATGTCTTTGTTTTACTAGTATCAGTTAATGTTTTATCTATATATATACAGAGGCTGTTAAATAGAGAGGCTGAGAAATATGCATACTCCGTTATCCAAAAACAATGTGAGAGTCATGGTTTTGTGGTATCTAAAGCGTCGATAGGTAATATCGTCAGCAAGAAAGGAAAAAAAACGTCAAATTGGAGCCTCAAGTGGGACAAAAATTCCAAACAAGTATCCAAGGAAAAAACGGACATCTTCGACTATTGCAGAGGTACGTTGTTTAATGTTAAAAGAATATCCCCCTAGTCAAAGGACAGTTGCAAAATCATTAAAATGCTCGGTGTCCACTGTAAACAAAATGATAAACGTTGATTTAAATCTTAAGAAAGCGAAAAAACGCAGTGTGCATCGTCTTCAATCATATCGTCCAAATCATATCGCTGAACGCAGGACACGCTGCAGAATTCTATATGAGAAACACTTATCCAAAGAAAAATGGTAAACAATTGTCACAATAGATGAATCATGGGTGTATTTAAATGATTGCAACAAAAAAAAGAGCCATTTATTATCATAAAAGGGGAGAAAAAAATTTAAGTACATGGTTCAAAGAATCGAAAGAAAGTTTTTCTAAGGGATTTATGATTGTTGCTGGTTTTTCTTATAATGGCAAGTTAAAAATAAAGAGAGTGGGAAAAAATGTCAAGATTAACTACAAATACTATCAGGAACATATTTTATCGCCAATTTTTCTGAATGAAATACCATCGCTTTACCCACAGTGCCATCAATCTGTGAGACTCCATCAGGACAACGCTAGCAGTCACACATCAAAATCCACTGTAAATTTCCTACAAGAAATGGAACAAAAAACTGGTATCAAGGCCATACCCTTCACTGTTATCCCCACTAAATCTCTCGATGTATCACCTATGGATTTTTGTGCTTTCGGACTTTTAAAATCTGCATTATCCAAACGTCGTCCCAAAACCCTTACAGGAATCTGGAAAGCTGTTAGGAGGAATGGGATAGAATACCTCTTCTGACACTTCAAAAGGCATTATTATCCTGGAAATTGCGGTGTCGAAAGATAGTTCAGAATAAGGGATGTCAAATAGAACATTTAAAACACAAGAATTTTATGTAATTTAGTTTTGTGAATACAATATCCATCGTCTAAAAAATGTGTGAACAGCCTCTATAAAACAGTTCCGTGACAGACTGACTGACTGACAGATAACGCACAGACCAAACCGCTGGACCTAAAGGGCTGAAATTTTGCATGGCGGTTCTTCTTATAGTGTAGGGGTGGACTAAAAAAAATTTTTGAAAAATTCTTCTTAGATTTTTTTAAAATAAAATTTTTAAGCTGTTTTTGCAACTTTTTTTAAGTTCGCATTGAAACTAATAATCTGAGTGTTTGTAAAATTTATATCATGAGAAAGATCTTAAAAATTCTTTGAAAATGAAATCTTTTTCGAATCTTTAAACTCCCTTTTTCTGATTTTTGGTGATTTTTTAAAGATTACTGTTTAGAATTTAATTTATTAAATACTTGATCACAAGATTTCTTTTCTTTTTCTGATGCTTTAAATTAATTTTGTGTCACGTGCATAACAACGAAATAAATTGACAAAAAATATTGAAATACTGTAAAAGATAAAATTTAACCACTAGACTAATTGAGATGGAAGTTTTTAAAGAATTTAATTCAAATTAGCATGTTTTATGGATATTAAACATACAAATTAATTGTATACATTGACCGTTGTATTTATTATATATATATATATACTATATATATGACACGAAGCGTGTTTTGCTCCTGTGTTTGATTCGATGCTATGCAGTCAATACGTACATTAAAATAACTGGGCGAGTGACGAGGCCATGAAGGAAGTAGTCCAATTCATAATAACTCTAGATTTATTACACTTCATAAGTTGACCACCCTCCAGATTGATTTCCGCGCTTCGCCATTTTTTAATCTACCCGGCACGAACGCCGCGAGCTCCCGCTCTCAACGAAAATTGCATCCAATCTGCCGCCAAAAAACTTAATTCCCTCCGAGATCCTGCTTCACGGCGCATGTGCAGACCTCAACCTTGGTCGTCTGGACCCTCAATATCGCTGATCTTGCATTTTAACTTCGCGCCCAAAACCTTTACACTTCTAAAAATAAATCCTCTCGCCTAGAATTATTCGCTTTGCTCTCAAGTCGCTTTTAAAAGATGATTTTCCCCACAGCAAAATTCGCGCGCTTTGTCAATGGATTGTTAGATTCTTATTATTTTAAGCCCCCTTTCCCCGTACTTCTCAACTATATTTTGACAGTTCAGTTATGTTTTGACATATATAGATTTGAGGCGGAACGCGCCGAAACGGCGTTCCGGCACCTCTTTTTAGGTACCTCTCTTTATCAATAATTTGGAATAACCCCCCCCCCCCCACCCCCCCACACACCGGAAGGTTACCGTTCCGGCACCTCTATTTCTAGAAATCTAGCACTGTATATATATATATATATATATATATATATACAGTGGAATCTCGATCGATCGTTTTCGGATCCATCGTTTTTTCGTATATGTCGTTCATTTTATCCAGTCCCAACGATCATATTGCTTTGTTATGTTTCCGCATCTATCGTTTTCCCGCATTTATCGTTCATTTCAATTGGTCCCTTGAAAAACGATAGATCGAGATTCCACTGTATATATTTGGCATCAATTGCACACATTGACCGTTATATTTAATTTGAATGTACTCCGTAGCGAAGCACGGGTATTCAACTAGTTTGTATATATATTTTATGTCTATACTCGGGGTTTACGTCAAATTTTATCTGGCGAAAAGGGGTGGCGTTTAAGAAACATGATCTAGATTAAACGAGCGGTATTTTCTTCTTCAATTCCCAAGCCGCTTACTTACCTGAAGGTTTCAGATCCCCAGCCTGCTATGGCCGTGAAGACCCTGGTGGGGAAGTCTCTGGCAGGGTTGATGGGTGCCATGCAATTCATGCCGAACGCTTGGGCAGTACTCTGGATCATGAAGCCGATGAACACGGGGTAAAGGTATTTCGGGATGTTCAAGTTCTTCCGATCCACTATGGCTAGCACTGTGAACATCAGGAGACCCCCGGCGACCAACTAGGATAAGAAATGAAAGGTAATGGCAATGACGAGGCGTGAACTAGTATTTTCTGACAAAATATTAATTTATTTAATTAAATTCACAAGAACTTTAGCCTGTAAATTTCGTTAATGTTTAGAAAAAGATACAGAAGAGGTGAATATCAAAAATAGAGAACAAAATCCAAAAACAATTTTTTATACTATTTTTCAATGGACCTATTACTTTTTATTCCACCTGACATCACTCATCACCTGAAGTGTCTGAATTTCCTCACCACACAAAAACTTCGTACCACAAAAGATCCATTTAAAGCTCCTAAATATTCAGGCTGACTCACGAATCGCGAGTATCCATCTTAATTTCAAGTCTCGCCAAAGTGCACGTCACGCGATATCTTAACTGCCAATTTATCGCCAATTCACTTAAACATCGATTCTTTTTCGCCCTCTTCCCGAATTCAGTTATCTTTCAATTTATGCAATTGCGTTGCAGACATACAGACTAATAATACAAAATTCAAAGAAAAGATTCTTTCAATCGATTTTATACAGCTGTAATATTTATTTTGTGTGTGTACGAGGGGAGGGGTATCAACTACTTTTTGAAATTAGATAGTGGGGGGGGGGGGATATAAATATAATCTTAAATTTCTCGCCCAAGTGAGCTGTACAATATACCACCTATGAAACCACCTGAGTGGCCATCTATGAAAAGTTTAAAATAGAAAAAAGAACTTTTCAGTAAAATATCATCAAAATAAAATGGCGACTTCATATAGCAAAAAGCCCGTCTCCTTAGATATTTAGGCTGGTTGGTCTGGAGCAATACGGTCATTTTTTGCTACACGAGGGTAAATTCAATCAGGTCCTACTTCTGAAAAGCGATTCCGAACGGCAACAAACATTCATGCCAACAGTGGTCTCAAACCCACAGATTCTGGTGTCGAATGCCAGCACCTCAGCCATTCGGCCATAGCCCGGCCTCGGATATTTAGCCTTAATTTTATGAACGACTACACTTGCCACTAACAAAATAATTTATTTCCTGTTTTACAATCATCATGTGACAAGCGTGATGGGCAACATTGTGCTATCACTCACTGTCATGTATTGAAGGAGGTATTGGTGCAACCATAATGCCTTCCTAGGGGGGTGGGATTCTTTTTCCCGGATAGGACTTTCGTTTCTGGGGGATGAGGAAAATTTACTTTGGAATTACCCTCTTCTCCAGTTTTTAGGTCCTTGTGAAGGTTTCATCGTAACTTTTCATGGTTGCACCACTGGAAGATGGTAGTATGCAGGTCTGTCCATTTGAAAGCTTTAGGTTCAGGACATATTACTAGATTTTGATATGCTGTTATGAAATGATCATTGGAATGTATCACTGGAATGTATAAAAAAAAAGATTCGCACTACAGCAATGGTGGCAAATGGCAATCATCGCAAGAAGCACACACTTGGGGCCTCGGAAAGTTAGCAGCTTCAAAAGAGATACACTCTGCGAACCTCAGGAACGGATATCATCTTTGTTTGGCAATTTGTCTTTCGTCGAAAAAAAAGTTTTTACTACCTAAAACTAACCAATAAAATTTCCTTTTCGACCCTGAGAATATTTCTTAAGGCTGCTTATATACTAAGAAAAAAAATCGTATTTCCCTTTTCCTCTTCTTGCAGACTCTTGTGGTGGGAGGAGTCCAGTTGACAGTTCGAGAATTCCACCCCCCTTAGGATTGACATTTTGAGGAATTGTAATGGCTCTCTCTATATAGGGGGAGGGCTTAAGCGCTGCCCCCAAATTTTTTATTTAAAATATCTTTTTGTCAAATATTTACAAGTACATAAATACTGATAATCAAGTAATATTGGAAATTGGTCTTAATCATAAATTGGTATTATCAGATAGCCTGAACTTTTCTGCAAAGCGCTACAGGATTCATTTTATAAATTTCGTCCACCGAAGGAATTTATGAGCGTTTAAAACACACTATACCAGATTTTTCCCGAATAATTTAAATTTTAAAATATTAATTGCATATTTTTTTTAAAAAAACGAAAAATGTACACAAATGTAAGATTTTTTTCTCTATGACGGAGTACAATTTATTTAAAAAAATCTTTGAATCCAAGTCGGCAATCCGTGGACGAATTTTCTCCATAGGTTAACATTGAGGTGAGCGAATCCAATGGGGTTAGTACATAGCAGCCTTAAGTAATCAATAACATTTATTAATAGTTTTAAAACAAGGGGGCCTCAAAACTGGATTACGCTTGGGGGAATCCGAATGCTCCATCCGCCACTGCACTGCAGATACGTTAGAGCAAATGTTTCTGGCAGCATAGCAGCATAGACAATGTAGAAAAAATTAAACTTTTAGTAAAAAATTTAAATGTAGTAAAAGATGCAAAAAAGGTACATTAAAATAAAAACTTTATCATCTTTCTGTGTCATGACCTGATAAAATACATCATATAGGATACTAAGCCATACATACGATGCATATAAGAGCTGGAACTTTTAAGGTTAATCTTTCACGTGATGCTACCATAATTGGCTATCAGTTCCTCTGAAAAAAAGCATACTATTTCATGGCTATATATGTTTCATTAATTTCCAAGAATGTGCTACCCAAAAAAATTTCTTTTTTCAGTTCAAACCATTAACTTTCCTTTCCTACAGTTCTGTGACACCACGGGCAAGATGTCAGGAAAAACTACCTATTTACCAATCATAAACTGTAACTGTCGGCACTTGTACAACTTTTGTATGGCCATATTACCGTAAAAATCAGTGTAAGCAATTGAACAGAATGATATAATCGTCAAAACATCCTTATTTATCTTATTCTTGTGAGACGAACGAAATCGGAGCTGAAAATTTTTTTAATATTCTGATCTTAATATTCAAGTAGTTTTGTGTTAATGCATGAGTAACAGTTCTATACTGTTAATATATAATAGTTTTATATTGTTAACGTGTGAGTAACAGTTCTACATTATTATATACATTAATTTTATATTGTTAATGTATGGGTGATAATTGTATATTATTAATACGCAGTAGTTTTATATTATCAATGTACAAGAATATTGTTTTAAGGTTACACAAAAATTACATTTATTTAATCTTGTTTACATATGAACTCTAAATTTCCAATTAATAGTTTTTCCTTTTTATTGTTGTTTAACTATTAAAAAAATAAAACTGTTCTTTCATAGAATATAGAAAATGGTTTGCAGCACGCTTCAAATGATTTATTTATTTATTTATTTTTGCAGGGATATTTTAAACCAATGAACATAAACTTCGTTCTAAATGCTCCTTTTAAGGGCTTTTCATTTTTTTTTCTGATCAGTGCTTCAAAGTACAGTGGAAAACAATAGAAAACTAATGATAAATATTTTAAACCATATATCTTAATGGCAAATTATTTCAAGCATATCGTCACAAAAGAGATTAATGATGAAAAAAAAGATATTCTTTTATCACGGAGGGGAAAATATTCCCTTTTTTCCCCACTTTTGAGAAAACGAGGAGAAAATAAGGCCGCGAACTATAAATACTCTTGTTTCTGTCTCACTTTCATGTTCTATGATTTTCTGTTGTGTAAAAAAGTTCTAAGTGAGCGTGATTACATAGCAGGTGCTTCTGACAGCCGTTAAGAATGGTATTTTTTCTTGAACCTCGGTGTTCCGAATGAATTAATTTAAATTCCTTGAAAGACGACGCAAAAAGCGAAACAATTAGGGAATTAAATTAATTGTAGAGTGTTCAAATGGAGTGTATTTCTTTCGAATAATTGTGTTACATGATATTATTTTTTTATTGGCGGCTTTAGCAAGTATTTACCAAGTTTTCACAGTATTAGTAGGAAACTCCCAAACAAAAAGATACCTTTCTTATAAGATATTAATCATTGATGCGTTTCAAAGATTTCTTAGTTTGCATACCTAGGCAATGTTTCATCCAATTTTTGTAATATGAATGTTGTTGGCATATTTAGCTACATTAGTACTTTTATTTACCATAATTTTTTGTTCAATTTTTGATATTTAGTTTTTCCGAATAAATATTTCCGGACACAATTTTTGATGTCTATGGCTCTATCTCTCTATTCACTATATCTCTATAAATAAATACCACACCTTCATTCATATATAAATATGCATCTATACATTAATTTACTTCGGTCTTATTCCCATCCATCTATGTTTGTATATATATATATATATATATATATATATATATATATATATATATATATATATATATATATATATAGAGAGAGAGAGAGAGAGAGAGAGAGAGAGAGAGATTATCTTACCTTTATTCTAGATCACTTTCTTGTTAGTAAAATATAGTTCTATCAGTTTAACCTCTTTTTTGTCCAAGTTATTTTATCCTGTTTTTTTATTTATAACCGCACACAAATTTTTTGCCAATAATGAGTATGATCTTTCAGCTATAACATGTAGCAATATTTCTATAAATTGTTGCTCATTTTGCGTTCCTAATTATCAGTTATATCTCTACAATTAAGAGATCTACTTTACCAACTTATATACCTCAATATTCAACTTCATCAACAACAACTATCAGCAACTGCTTTTAATTTTTGGATATACTGATATCTATCAAATTTCATGTGTAACTATATCTTTGTTTATCCAACATTTAAACAAGGAATAATAATATTTTCATTTGTTTATGAAGATAGAGACACTCACGAAGATCTTGATTGGGTATATAGCTTTGATACATCATAAACTGTGTCGATTAGAGCAGCTACAGACAATTCTTTTTAAGAGTCCTTCCTGGAGACTGTACGAGCAAAACACAAAGTCTTCAAACGGAAAGCTTAAAAGGCAGTGTGACAGTATTTAGTAAGAAAATGACCGTTTCAAGAACTACGTGAAAATCACATTGCTAAAATCGTTATAGGTTACAAAACTGTTGAAGTTAAATAACACTTAACATGAGGAACCAAGATTAAATTGAATTAATTATGCTATTGTAAAAGTCATTTTAGACGATCACTGGAAGACAAAATTACTTAACGGTAAACCGTTGGTTAATTTCAACTCAAGACAGCTATTTTCCGTTGAGCGGACAGCGGCATTGATGGGTACACGCTTCTAAGAATCTCTGTAATATTTGAGTGAAAGTTACAGTTAAAAAAACTCCCTTTAAAATGGAATTATCACTGCAATGAAATAATTCCTATACCTGGATTATCAAGTTATATGTCGAGTTTAACATAATTTTTTTAAATCAGCATCATACAACTCACCTCACCGAAGAAGCAATTCCATATGGAGATGTCGTCTCTGGGGTAAGTGGCGAATACCCAGGCACTCCGATTTTGACCAACTACTGTTAGCTCTGGGTCATAGATGTGGAAAGCGTCTGAAGAATAAAAGAACGCAAAATTTTAGATAGCATACACAGAAAGATGTATATTTCCGATTTCTTTCCAGTTTTTTTTTAACCTTAGTGCATCTTGCGTTATTCTGTAAGTAATGCGGTTTACAAAGGTGTAAAAATGAACTAAAGTGATCTAAAACTCACTTTGAAGCCAAAATTCCCCAGTCTCTACACCTAACTCTATTCACCCCTAACTCTGCATTTCTTAAGGCTATGTCAGAGTTGCATGGTGGATGTGCTTGCCAGAGGCCACGATCGAACTTTCGTTTCCAGTTCTCAGAGCCACATTCTACCAAATCAATTCCGTCAGCGATACGGGGTAATGTTACATCAGTTGATGTCAAGTTTTCTCTTACTTTTTGAGACACAGTACGTTGGCCTTGTTGCATTTTAACCCTCTTCTTTATTTATTTCCGATCACGCTCTGGTAATAATTGAATTTGCATTAGATTAACGCTCCTAGATCGTTCTTTCCAACAGCCATGTACCAATGTGATGGCCGCCTACTGGAGCGAGGGTTTAATTTGCATCTCAAAACCTCGGTTTGGTATTTCATCAACTTAACAACTTCTGCTATTCAAGGGAAAGTTATCTGCCTTGACTTTTCCTCACAGTTGTCAGCAGGTGTTTAGATCTCCATTATCCACACCTAAGGCTTTTATCCTTTGTGGTAACCTTTCCAAAACTGCTGCTGGAATTTTCTTCCTACAGCATAGTGACCAGTTGAAGGGTATATTTTAGGTCTGAACTTTAGACAAACCAGTTAAGCTCGCTCGGAATCGTGTCTTCAAACCAAGCGGCTCGAGGCTTTGATTTATGAACAAGAGCAATGTTATGATGAAGCAAGAAAAAGCCTACTTTATTGTCGGCGAGGGAAAAGTGTAATTTTGTCTAGAATATCTTAGTAAACATACAATCTACGCGCTGAGTCCTAAACCATGGTTTAGGACTCAGCTGATTTTCCTGCAGGAAAATCAGCGTTCACCATCACTCTATCACTTCCAAATTTCGCCAATGGAAAGCAATCAAAATTTTGTTACATTCGATGTGAATACATAATCTGCTTTACAATTGTTACAAGCAAAATAGTTTTTATAATTCTCACCGTGATTACAATTTCCACTATTATGTGGAAAAAAAATTATCAACAAACTACTGGCTTTTTCATATGCTTCTCTCATAAATAAACAAAGGTAACGCTATGAATTTCTGCTTTGGTTCATTTCGTATTTTAGCGCTCTTTTCTTTAGAGTTCGCCTTTTTGTTTGGATTTAAATGCGCAAGTAATGAAATGGGTCAGAATTTGTAAACAAAAATATTTCACATTAAATCTTCTAAATGTTTATTTGTTTTTCAGCTATATACTGAACATACTTTCATCTGAGTATGTTCCTTTACATCTGAAGTTTCAGAATAAATAAAAATGAGTGATGAATTTTTATCCAAATATGAAAACCTTCTCACATATTAGGTTAGGCTATATTTTGTAATTGCGTCATTAGTTTAATATTTTGTGTTTGTAAATTGCTATTTAATTCTTTATTTCACTCCATTAATGCAAACAAGAACCTTTTTTTATTTGTCATGTACGTAATCAAGATATTGTGCCTAAGTTAAAGCTAAAAATAGAAGATTATTATAAAAATGCAGATGATGTTTATAAAACTTTAAAACAATTTTGATTCAACAAGAAAACAACTTATACCAAGAACATATTTGGAAACAGATCATAAATATGTAAGCTAAAATATTATCTGCTGTAGCATACACAGATGTCGCTGATTGAAAATAGAAATCGTTAAAAGCATTTAGACCTATGATTGTATTTATGCTTTTCCCTAAAACAAATATCCATATTCCCACATGAAAAGGTTGTGATGGTTCTAGAATTGGTATTTATAAAGACAAATAATCGGGGTAAAACTCACCCCGTACTACTTTTAGACGGAGGAACAAAACCCACCATAGATCAGATGACATTGCTCGCTTCCTTCTACTGATATTTAAAATGTAAGGTGTCTAAACTTAAAAGGAAATTCTCAGATTCAAAGAACTATCAAAATCTCTCAATGCATCTCTGTGAGCCGTAAACAAGGTTATAAATAAGGATTTAGACCTTATAAAACTGAAAATATAACTGATAGCAAAATCCGCCCTCATTTTGCGTATAGACTTGAGTGCACAACATGTTGTAAAGTTCTTTATGAAACGAAAATTGGCTCTATAGAAAGAAAAATATAGCCGTAATTGATGGAGCATGGACCTATTTCAGAAGCGACAAATAGAAGATTTATCATTATTTCTGGTTTCTAGGAAACCATAAAACGTCTTTAAAATCAGTGTTTTGGGGAAATTTATTTTGTGGATATATAGACAGCAGAAAAAGGTTGGTCTAAGAAAAGGAGTGGAAGTTACGCAATACCTTAAATAACTTTAAAAAATTCCCTTTTATCTGAAGAATCTGGACGTAGATGGATGACCTACTGAAAGTCTAACAGACAGAACATTTTGAATAAGGGCTTACTGTATTTCTATTTACTGTTGAATCAACCCACGTTATTTTACGGTAAAATGGATGTTAAAATTCGAAAGAGCTCTGCGAAAGGAAAATTACCTCTAAGCTAAGAACACTGAGGAGAAAAACGATAGCTAGCTGCAAGAGGAAAAGCTAAATGCAACGTTACTCTTATGTGTGAAAATTTCAAGTTTTGTATTACTTGTCGGTAACAATATTAAATGATAAAAATATTTCTAAATATTTATTGATGTAGGTGTTACGTCTAAACATACGAATTAATCGAAGTGACACGTGTAAGCTTACGAATTTGTTGATGTGGCCCTTGGTTCCGAAACGTTGAATTTAGAACATTCTGGTAGAAAATCGTTCTAAATCTGTGCCAATATCCTCCGTCCATGAAATATCTTCCCTCATATTTTTGCAGAATCTCTAAAGAAAAACCCTAAAACTTTTCGAATTTAAAATAGGATCACATATTCGCAGCCATATGGAAAATTATTTCTGTTTAAAAGACAGATGTCTCTTATTTCATAGCTCTCCTATACAGCCTGGCAACAGTACTGTGCATCAAGTTTAAGAAAACGACAATAATATATTTGAAAAAAAATAAAAAACATGTACAATAGTTTTTCTTCTAATATTTATGAAGAAGAGCCGCAATTGAAGGTGTCAGAACACAAAATTTGCTTAAAAGTGTGATTTTTATTTTCTTGGTTTAAAACATACTGTAAAGCTTTAAGGGACAATTAACGCATATCACATGTTTCTCGAATGATTACTGCTCCATACTCAGCATTTTTATGCTGTACTTCGTATTCTGATATTGTTAAACTCACATTAAATTTTTTTGCTTTTTGCCATCGCTATAAAATATATATATCTCTTAAGTTCTTTGCAATATAGCTTAGTGTAGCGTTCTGTTGCTCCGTTTCCATTAAACTATCATCATAATAACGTGAGTTGATTCAACTGTAAATAAAAATATAGTAAGCCCTTATTCTAAATGTTCTGCTGTTAGACTTTCAGTAGACCATCCATCTTTGTCTAGATTCTTAAGATAACAGGGAATTTTTTAAAGTTACTTAGAGTGAATCTTGTGAAAATATTTTTCCTGAATCAAATATGACACTAAAAAAAGAATTTTTTTTCTTTTTGCCCCTTAACCTTTTCCTTACGGGATGGGATAGCATGTGTCCCAAGAATGAATATATATATATATATATATATATATATATATATATATACAGTGGAATCTCGATCGATCGTTTTCGGATCGATCGTTTTTCCGTATGTGTCGTTCATTTTATCCAGTCCCAACGATCATATTGCTTTGTTATATTTTCGCATCTATCGTTTTCCCGCATTTATCGTTCATTTCAATCGGTCCCTTGAAAAACGATAGATCGAGATTCCACTATATATATATATATATATATATATATATATATATATATATATTTTATAAATATATATATATATATATATATATATATATTTTATAAATATATATATATATATATATATATATATATATATATATATATATATATATATTAATTACACATATATACATTTGCGAAAAACACTCAAAGCCTATCCGTATAAGCTCCATCGCTTAGAAGAGTTAAAACATGGTGATTACGATCTGCATGAAACGTTCGCTTTAACGTTCTTGGTACGTATGGAGGGGGAGCAGAATTGGCCGTGGAGCATCCTATGGACCGATGAGGCTCACTTTCACGTGTGCGGAACAGTGAACGAGCATAACTACCGTATCTGGTCCACTGAGAATCCTCACTCGGTCCACCAAATGCTCCTGCATTCACCGCATGTGACTGTATGGATCGGCTTCCCTGCGACCTTTATGATTGGACCATTTTTCTTCGAGAAAATCACCCCGCAGGGACCAAAAACCCGTTCCATAACTGCAGCACGTTATCGGGCTGTGTTGCAAGGTGTGGTCATTCCAGAAATCCAGCAGCGTGGATGTCTCGCTACAACGGTATTCCAACAAGATGGTGCTCTTCCTCATATTGGCCGTGAGATTCAACAATTGCTGCAACGTCATTTTACGGAGGATCGCATTATCAGCCTTCACGTGGCCTTCACGTTTACCCGACTTAACCCCGTGCGATTTTTGGCTTTAGAGTTACCTCAAAGATAAAAGCTTATCGGGGAAACATAGGAAATCTGGCTGATTTGAAGAACAACATCCTCTTGCACGTACGCAACGTCGGTTCCTACCAGTTCAACGCCGCTGTGGATCATACTATAACACGGTATCACGCGTTGGCCCTGAAGCACGGTGGACACATTGAAAAACACCTGTGAAATCTTTGTGTGCTGTTGTTACTACGCGCATGCCTTTCGTTTGCGCCTTCACTAACATTTCTGTAGTACCGACAGTTCTTGTGTAACGAACTGTACTAATAAAGTTAATTACCGACACCTCGTATTCTTTCCTTTCTTCGTACAAAGCCTAGTAGCTGGGTTCAAATAAATGGCCTTATCGGAAAAAAGATCGGGTATTAGATTTTTTTTTCCTACTTGTATATGTTTAGTCCAGTGGTCTAAATATGTTTAGTCCAAACCAAGTTTTCCAATTCGAAAGACCTTGGCAAAGTTTTCTGTGGCCTAAAAACAACGAAATTTTTTAACTTTTTTTGGTTTTTTTCAAATATCTTGGCAATTGTTAGTTCTAGAGCTTAGATTGCAATTACAATCTTAAAGACATAATAATTTTGAGTAAATCTTACTTTACATCTTTTTTATAAACCCAATAACAAGCGAGCTACAGCGTCAGGAATATGGGATATTTTATTCAACTTGTCGAGAAAGACGCAAAACTTACTTCTCTAACACACTAACTTGTACAATTGCTATATATATATATATATATATATATATATATATATATATATATCCATATTTGAGAAATGAACAATATGTGTATTACAACATACATATTTTTTTACTCGCACATACTTTAATAGTGTGCATATTTATATAATTATGTACACAAACTACACATTTGTCGATAGATAGGAAATTAATTACAAATATCGGAGTATTCAACATCCATAAAAACCGTTTAATTACATTATTATAAATTAGAAAATCTAGCAGAGGTGAAATAATATATAGAAGAAATTACATAAAAAATAATAATTATTATGTAATTATAAATGATGCAATAACTGTACTAAAATTGAAATATTTCAAATTAAATAACATTTTTCATACCTATTGTTTTTAGCTATTTTGATGATCTGGGGTGGGCATCATCTCTATGTTTGGTGATATGTCATCTTCATCCTCTAAATCGAGGGTTCTCAACCTTTTTCAACCCATGTACCCCTTTTTGTGTATCATTAACTATGCGTACCCTCAACAAAAACACTTTAGTTTTATTAAAATGTGTAATATTAGTTAAAGTTTAACTGTTAAACTGTTAAAGTGTAATTACGAATAGGTAATTTAAATTAAAAACAAGAAATTTTATTTTAATGGACATTTTATTACAAAGTTTTTATTATCAGACATAAAATAAATCTTTGAAAATAATTAGTGGAAACGCTGAGCTTGTTCTTGTTTTCAAAGTTCATCAATATTTGGATCCAGCTTGGATACAGTAGTAACGAGCGACGTGTTTGCTTGCAGCTTTACTGATAGTTTTCAGTTTTAAATCATTACTCAAACTTTTGTCACAATTAAATTCTAGCATATATCAATATAATTTTGTATACTTTTTGGTAGTTAACCGCGTACCCCTAACGGGTACGCGTACCACCGGTTGAGAACCATTGCTTTAAATCATGAGGCAGTTCAACTACATTTGTACATGCGACGCCACTGCAGTGCTTACACATATTTGAGCATTTCAACCCTGCTTTTCGACAAGTACATGCTCCAGTACAACCCTTTTTGCAATCTGAGATTGGGTCCGTAACTGTCCGTTTGGGGGACTTTCATCTACTAATGTCCTTCACGCTTCATGGGAGCAGTTGGATACATCATGGATGGCAGTGGGTTGCAGGATTTATTGAGCATTGCCTATGCTCGGGCATCAATTGAGAAACTGATGACGGGCCATGCATATTCGAAAGCTGAAAGGGCTCACATGATGTTCCACTTGGCAATTGAAAGATCGTTCTTCCGAAGATTGAGATTTCAGATGAAGAGCGAGATGCCACCAGTGACGTATACTGTTCTCTTTTTCAATCAGATACTGCTGTACAAAGTATTGTGCAGATGTTTACTCAGAAATTAGGAGAGCTGGAAAATAATGGACCTACAGCAAAACTATGGGTGCAATATTTTCGAATGGTAACGTTGATAAAACAATTCATTCAAGCAGATAGAAGTGTAGACTGGAAGCTTCATCTACTTTGTGTGAAAAGAATGCTGCTTTACTTCCATGCAAGTGGCCATTTTTTTGTATGCAAAGTCTGTAACACTGTACTTGCAGAACATGCTTCTCTTACAGAATAAGCTGACTTCTACAGAGTACAAGAATTTTGTAGAAAAATGTAGAAAATTTTGTAGAAAATTTTTACTTTTCGGCGTTTTGAAAAGTGCTCATTGAACGCAGAATTAAATGTTCCACAACATTTAGTTAGAGCTATTTTTTCTTTAAACAGGTACTTTCCCCGAAAAACACAATTATACCGAAAATCGCGTTTACTAGCAAAAGTTGAAAAAAATGAAAGCAACTTCGAGAGAAGCTAGTAACCTTATAACCGAAGTAATTTGTATGTGTTGGTACCCATTTTACGCAGAATTTAATGTTCTAAAAATTTTATATTACAGTTTCTTTAATTGGATGAACGTTTTAATTTATTTAAAAAAAACTGAAAAAATACCTCTTTTTCACTCAAATTTTTTGCCTAACCACCAGCCCTCGCCTCGGCGGAGGGGGAAAACTCTGGATATTCATATTTGGCCTAAAATAAAGTGATTAAAAAGTCTCCACCTTTGTTTGATTTATTTCCGAATCCGGGATATTTTCCCTCTGCCTACTGGCCTAAGGGGAGGGGGGGGGATTCTAAAAATAGAATACAACGCGCTTCGGATAGGTCTAACACAAGAAGAATAAACGTGAGGAGTTTAGGGGCCTCGCTAGATAATTATATAAATATGCACACTATTCAAGTATGTGCGAGTAAAAAAATATATATGTTGTAATACACGTATTGTTCATTTCTAAAATACGGATATATATATATATAGCAATTGTACGAGTTAGTGTGCTAGAGAAGTAAGTTTTGCATCTTTCTCGACAAGTTGAATAAAATATCCCATATTCCTGACGCTGTAGCTCGCTTGTTATTGGGTTTAGAAAAGAGATGTAAATGTAAGATTTGCTCAAAATTTTGTCCTCTTTAAGCTTGTAACTGCAATCTAAGCTTTAGAACCAACCATTGCCGAGATATTTGAAAAACCAAAAAAAAGGTTAAAAAATTTCGTTGTTTTTAGGCCACGGAAAATTTTGCCGAGGTCTTTCGAATTGGAAAAATTAGTTTTTCACTACTGGACTAAACATATACAAGTAGGGAAAAAAAATCTAATACCCGATCTTTTGCACGGTAAGATGTACATAGCTACTGGGCTAACAGTCATGTTTCATTTTCCTTACCTTCAACAGATAGCAGCGCCTCATTTGCACCTAGCGGTCTTTGTTGGAAATAATTGTTTTTTCCCCACCAATCAATTTCCCATGGCCTGATCTGTATACCCTCCCAATATGAAGACGTTACGTCCACTGCTTCCTCTCGCCAGGGCGTCCCAAACAGGGATACTTTAATTTGAACCACCCGGTGTGTGTGTGTGTGTGTATATATATATATATATATATATATACAGTGATTTCCGCTTATAACAATCGCGTTTGTTATTTCTGTTTTTGATTCTTATAAGCGGTTGATTCTTATAGCCGAAATTTAGGTTTTTGGACAGGAACACACACACCTATATATACATATATTAGATAATTTACAATAAAATACTCTTTAATTTACGTTAATTATCTTTTATTAAAATTATTTTTGTCATTTTAAAAATATAACTTAATTTCGATACCTATAAGTAGATACACATGATTATAGAAAGAGAAGAAAAAAATCCAATATTTGTTACAACATATCTGCTTGACAGTTTAACATTTCCACTACAGGAAGGGTGCAAGAAAAAAATTTCTATGGTAGTTTGACGTAATAAAGTTTACAGGAGGCTGTTTATACCTCTTTCAATACCAATAGTCTCAGGCAAAGATTCACCTTCTAGCTTACATTTCACGGTTTGATAACGTGCTGAATCTAATAATGTCCCGTTTTCCTAAGTGATAGTGGACACTTCCCCGAAGATTTATGTGTTTCAGGATTCAGGAAGCCGCAACCAGGATGTGGGAGGTGGGAAAAAAAGGGTCCCTGTCTTTCTTTTTCAGAGGAGAAAATTGAAATCGGATCCGTATGGGTAGGATGCCCCTGGGTCAAGCCAATAGGACAGTGTTTAGCTAAAGTGTTTAAGGGGAAACTATTATGTTATGTCTAACAAAGAAAGGGATGCATTTTACGACTGAATTCCATCCCATTTTATCACTCTTTCTTTTAAAAAGAATAAAGAAACAACTTCGTACCTTTAGAGGGTTTAACTAGTTTTTTCTTTTAATGAAAGGAAAGCGAAGAGTGTAAACTGATTCTTAAAACCGGTGGATTGATTCTTTAAAGCGAAAATTTTAACATGGAAATAATACATTTGTTTTTGTTTTTGCGATATTCATTCTTATAAACGGTTGGTTCTTATAACCACTGATCACTATAAGCGGTAGTTACTGTATATATATATATATATATATATATATATATATATATATATATATATATATATATATATATATATATATATATATATATATATATATATATATATATATATATATATATATATATAACCCCCTAAATGGCCGTTCTTACAAAGGAGGTAGGAAATTTCCCATTCTAATGTTCTAAAGAGGGAATCGGAAAAATGGACCCCGTAAGCTAAAGGTTAAATGTTTAAATTTTTAAACACATTATTGTTATTAATTTTGTAGACAAATTGTGAAACATATCGTATGGACAAAAAGGAAAATGTTATGTGAACAGAGCAATTGCTTCAGCACAAATACCTGAAACTGTTTTTTTTTTGGGGGGGGGGGAGGGAAGAATCTAATACTGAGGCACTTTATCGTGAGACATTCGCCTATTGTCATTCACCGTGATCTACAGGCTACTTTATTATGGGAGCACTCTATAGGTGAGCCAGCATTGCTCCCTATGAGGGGGGCCGACACGGAAACAACCAAGCCTTATTCAGGATTTGAACCTAAGCCCACTGCAGGGCAGCTCAGAACGCTAACTGCTATACCTGAAACTGAACAGGCCCTATACAAGCAAAAATTACTAACTTTTTTTTTCAATGCGGAGGCACTTGTAGCGAAGACATCCGCCTATAATTCACCGCAGTTTTGCTGGCCATTTTATTATGGGGGCGCCAAATAGGAGGACCAGCATTGCCCCCTATGAAGGGACGACACAAACGGAGGCATTTTAGTGGCGCTTCGCCAGGATTCGATCCGAGCACCCTCAGCACCGAAAGCCAGCGTGCTGTACCACAAGGCCACCACGGCCAAATTATTAACTTTAAATTTTTTAAATAAATCACGTTACTTAAATATTTTCATGAGTATAGTAATTTTTATATAATGGCCAATTTCAGGGAAAAAATGCCTACAAAATGCGTAGGAAAAAAATAAAATAAATTTTTCTCCCTTCAGTCCCCCTTCAGAATTCATTTGGCAAAGTCTTACAGATCCGTATTTTTGTATTAAATAATACACAGAAACAAATAAAAAAGATGGCATGTCTCAGTCACATTGCTTTGTTATCAGCAAGCTTATGCAATATTACGTAATACAGCAAGAATGAGTGGATTACTGAAAACGAAAGATTCGATAGCGCTTCGAATGATTCTCGACAGAAAAGATACTGGAGATGTGACTAGCTATTTTATCGTCTGTCGCAAAGACCAGTTACGTATTTTGCTACCTGCGTTTCTATCGTTCAATTTATAGCCGTATTACTTTATGATATACACTCTCCAGAGCGAGAAATGCTAGGAATTTCGATTTTTTATAGAGTATTTATGTTTCAATTATTTATTGAATCCTTTTCGTCTGGGAAGCGTGGAATTGACAAAGCTCATTTATCGAGGTCTTTCTCCAAATCGAGATTTTTGGAATGCGCAACATGACAAGCAATTGTCGTTAAGAAGATAAATACATCCAGAAACATTAGGGTTTAGTTTTATTTTTCGCCGGTGAATAGGAAACTCGTATATTGCAGACAAATTTTGGAGAACTGACTTTCCGTTTATAAGGGATATGGAGTCTATTTAGGTTTCGTTTAGAAGAAATAGAGATCATCACAAAGTTGAGAACGTTACGCCAATAGTAATAATCGATCTGTTTCAGAGATCGGGAGCAGCAATATAACTCTCTGAATATAGATTTCAGAAACTGGCGAATTTTTTTTTTTAATCTGAAGGTTTTTGCATCGTTTATAAACCATATTTCTTTTTAGCGGATGATTTGAAAATTTGTTGTTTTAGTGGACACATTGCTGTTGGAAGGGTTAGAATGTTTTCGGGAGGTTATGGCATAATTTTAAGACTTAAGCGTAGTATTACTTAAACTGAAAATTTCCCACAACCGCATCGCAACTACAACGTCTGTGACTTCAATCCTAAATAAAAGAGAAAACATAATTTTTTTTTCTTTTTTTGATAGTTAGATTTTGCCCTGTTTAACACTTTTCTTTTATATGTTATTGCATGTGTTCATGCATGCATTACTTACAGCACACATCAGGGCCGTGTCGATCCATTGTGACGCCTGAGATAAGTTTTAAAAACGGTGTCATTACAAATTTTTGGAGAGACTTAAGTAATAAATGTATCTATAATGACTTAAGTCTTATGACTTATTACTTGACTTAAGTCTTATGTCTTATTACTTGACACTTAAGTAATAAATGTATGTCTGTTATTCTATTAAGTAGACTAATTAATGTCCGTTATTCTATTAAATAGTCTACTTAATAGAATAACGGACATGTTTGGAAAAATATGCATTTGTTTAAAAAAAACATTAAAAATGAAAAAAATTACAGAATATAAAAAAGTGGAACAGTTACAGGTAGAGTTACTAGAATTCTTAGAGCAACAACAAAGTTTGGAAATATGCATTCAAAATTTAATTCATAATCTCAAATTCAAGAGTCTAATGAAAAAAAATGGACTACATATTCGCTTATATTTGTATATTTTTATGAATTTCTTCATTTATTAGATTAATATTTTTTAATTATTCGTTGAAATTTTCGTATTTTTACTATATCTTATTTTGGCGCCTATTTCAATTCCGCCTGAGGCGGTCGCCTCACCTAGGGGGGGGGGCTAGGTATTGTGTTGTTATAACTGGAAAAAAATCTCCTTTAAGTCCCCTCCCCCTCTCTCGAATTTTGTAGAATACATTTTTTAATTTACAAATATCTTGTCAGATGTGTTTACCGGTGCTAAATATTAAGAATTTCCGTCGTTAATAAGGATTCTAAGGAGGCTTAGGAATTTTCTCCTATTTCCCAAATTCGTTTTTTTCCTCAAAGTTTGTTATTCCTTCAAGCAAATGATTTTATCCCAGAAGGACCCTTATCCATTGTAGCCAGCTTTATTACCATGTTTTTATTAACTTGCTTTCTTGTTTGTGTGTGTGCTTTTGTGTGTTTGTACAGTACAAATCTTGCAATCGATTTTTAACTAACTTCCCTAGACATTTGAAACGTTTAGAATAGCTCAGAACACGATGACAATGCACTTTTTTAATACTTTTAGCCATCTTTAAGCAGATTTTTACCATGTTTTTATTATTTTCAGTTAATTTTTTTTCGTAGACGAGCGAAAAGTTAAACGCAAGTTAACTTCCAACTAACTTTATTTTCTTTCAAGTTGAGGGAATAATTCATCAAAAATTTTTTAAAAAGTATTTATTAATACATAGAATTGTCAAGTTTTTATGATTCAACAGAAAATTTAAAACATGGTAAATAAAAAGTTCTTTTTATCTTGTAATTATTTTTACAACTAAGCAAATAGGAATTTTCCTACGTAAAAATAATTTTTATTTCAAAGAAATTACATCTATATTTTAACTACGCCCAAGAATGTCACAAAACTATTGCTTTAGGCATCAAATTCTAACTCACAGTTATGCAGAAAATCCATCATCTTAAATTTTTTTTTAATTTAAAATCTTTTTTGTAAATTTAGGGACTTTTAAAAGTTAAAATTCGATAGTTTGAACAAGTACTATTACTTTTCAAAATAAATGTTAACATAAAATGCAATTATTTAACGTACCATTCTTTTTGAGGTATAAGTTGTTCTAAACAGAAAATTAAAAAAGTTTCTCAAGTTTCAACAAAATATTCTATATAAAGTTTGAGATATGCTTCTGGCATATAATATAAAAATGAGCTTTAATGGTTATCACGTCCGTTCCGGGACACGGCTGGTTCTCTCCTGATTTGGGTTGGGAAATGAATACCATCATTGAAGACACACCACTTTAATACATATAGTGACGAACATATACAAATTAACGACTATTTACAAATTATTTACGCATTTTCCGCGCACACAACACAAAGAGGTTCGAATCCGCCATTACCCTCCTTCTCAGAGCCACGTCCACCCACGCTCACCCGTTCTTCACGTGCCCCCTTTTCAGCTCCCCGTCTCCCCACGACCTCTCGTGACCTTTCTGAATTAAAAATTAACGGTAGCTAATTTCGATTTCGGAAGTTCTTATTATTTTTTTTTCCATATGCTTTTTCATTTACGAATTATTCAAATGTTGGTTAAAAATCTTTTGTGTAATTTACACATTGGTGAGTGCTTAATTATTGTAATTAATAGACTTATATTTCTAGAGAGGATGTTTCAGCTTTTAGTGGTACTATGATGAAAGGCTGAATTTACCAAAATTCCGAGGAGTTAATTATGGAGAGAAAATGAATTTAATATGTAGTGGATGGTTATAGGAGTTTAATGTGGAGAGGAGTTGAATGGTTTGCAGCCCTTAATCAAACACTTCATTTTTTAAGAGGCAATGCTGGAGTCATTTCATGGTTCTATTGGAAAATTCTGATAAACCTGTAATTTCAGTTTTTTTCCCCCAATGATGAAAGGCTAAATCTAGCGGAATTCTGAGGAGTTTATTATAAATTTATATATTTTTATATTGGGATTTCCTTTTATTCATGTGTATAACATTTCACATGTCTTTTGTTCTATGTTATTTATACTGTGTTTAGTTTTAAATTAATTTTGGTTAACAAACATTAGACAATTTGACATTTTTACTTTTCAGATTTTAGTGCTACAATGATGAAAGGCTGAAATTCCTTAATTCTGAGATGTGTATAACATGTATTTTTTCTATGTTATTTACACTGTGTTAATTTTTAAATTGATGTTGGTTAACAAACATTCTTAAAATCCCGGGCATCGCCGGGTACTTCAGCTAGTATTTTCATAATTATATATATCAGTTTTATGCATCTGAAAAATTTAAATCGGTATTGTGGTTTCTCTGGAGAAAATGTCTTAATTATATGATTGAGAAATTAGAGGTAAAATTATATGTAAATCATGCCACAATTCATTATTTGTAAATTAAGACTTCCTAGCCCTCTTACTTTCTATTTATAGGTAAAAGCACGTTACATTCTTCCTTTGATGCTATCGGCCTTATAACTTAGGACAGTAAAACACACATAAATTATATAATTTTTGGAATTATATAATTTTTAGTGTTTCCGAGCTCTCTCCAACTTCCCTCCGTTTGGAAGTCATTTGATTTGTACAGAAAATGTTATTTAGATTCGAAAAAGAAACAAAAATCGAAAAGAAAACAATCAAAAAATTTTATATAACAAAAACGTCGGTTTCCATGATAATGTGTATCATACATAACAAGACACTTGAACACGTGCAGGGAGGTGCAAAAGAAAAAACAATTAGCAGCAAAATTTGGTGACAAAACAGAAACAAACCAAATGAGACTATAAAAACCAAATCAACTTTATGATCACCCCACGGTGTTAAAACTAAACGCTAATCGGAACCTGAATAAAAAACAAAAGCTTTCTCAAGGCTTGATTTGAGTTTACAGTTAAAATTATCTTTATTTTTAACTTGGTACTCACTGTTAGCATTCTAGAAGAGCACCTATTCACTTTAAATCATTAATCCAACCATTGGCGTAGCGAGGGGAGGGCAAGGGGGTCTATCATGCCCCATGCGCCTCTCGCAGGGGGGCGCCAAATGAAGTCGTAATATTTCATTCGGATTCGTAATCGTGATGTTTCGCTTTTTTGTTTTCGTACTGTACTTTCAGATGCATTCCGCAATGTTTGGTTATAGTTCATTAGTTTGCCATCAGATGCCAGCATGTCATTTTAGCCAATCAAACAACTTGTCAGTTGCCTAGCAGCGACCAGTGGCGTAGCGAGGAGAGGTCAAGAGGATCTATCATGCCCCGGACGCCACTCGCAGAGGGCGCCAAATGGTCCCCAAGACCATTGGGCCCTTTGGTTCCCAAGACCATGGGGGATGCCAAAAAGGTATCGTGCCACGGGCGTCAGTTATGCTGGCTACGCCACTGAATCTACCCTGCCATATCGTTTAACAACCGTACGAAGGACAAAAAAATACCAGTTTCTAGGTTTAAATTTCATTGAGATATTACTAATTTTTATCATTACTATCTATGAGCTATTACTACGAACTATTACTATTACTGCTACGCCGCCCACGTGGTATAGTGAATAGCTTCTTACTTTTCCATGCTGTGGGCTTGGGTTAGAATCTCGAATAAGCCTTCGTCGTTACCGTGATGTCCCCTCAATGTTGGCTAACCTAAAATGGTGCTCTCGTAGTAAAGAAGTAGTCAGCAAGACTTCGCGGATCTTCATGGGCCAAATATCCGAAGAAGTGCCTCCGAATTGGAAAAAAAAAATATTACTGTAAGGGACTGTTCACATAGGAGTCCATTGCGGAGCGTTCAAGTATTGAAATATATTTAACCAATGACAAACCTCCAAACGATTACCAATGAAATTTTTATCGCCTATGATTGGTTTATTTTCGTTTCAACGTCCTCTTTCCCTTAACGCTACGCAACGGACTCCTATGTCAACAGGCCCTTACTGTCTAACTATTATTACTATCTATAAATAGCAATTCGAATTGTCAAAGTATATTACGCATTAAATTGCTGATATTTTTTGTATGTATTTACTCAGATCGATTTTTATGTAGCGTATTCCTAAGTCAATACAAACCTACGACAGAGTTATCAAGTCTTTCCTGGCGCTAAAACTGTTTATTTCTTGACGAGAATACCTCAGTTTCGAAATTTCATCGTGAGTGGAAAATCTTTCCTTGACAAATACAATACGGAGCATAAAAAAGACCTTTTTCCGGAATCCTTTCTGGGGAAAAGAATTGGCATTTCGATAAATTCTTTTCAATGCGTTATTAAAAAAAATGTCGGAGCCTATTTGTCGCGTCATTTTCCGTGAAAGGAGAAATACAGTTGAAACAATATTGCCACGTCTAAGAGGAAGCTTATTTCTCTTTCCCATTCTACTATCTTCTTGAATTGTTAATATTGCTCAATTTACAAAAACTCCTTCTTATAAATACACCTGAGGAAAAAAAAGTTATGAATCTGCATTCTTATTTGCGAAATCACGATATGTTTATTTACCGTGACGCTGTTGTTTTTCTAAAACTGGTTTTTTTCTGCAAACCTTTACCAATGTCGTCCCCCCCCCCCCACAAAAAAAAAACTACTAGTATAAATTTTTTTTTCTTGTGACATTCTTAGATTTTCTTGAGCATTGTGCACATGCAATTCTTTGTTTTGCATTATAATGAGTTATTGACAATAATTAATTAATTTAGATATTATATTATTTCCAATAAAATAGTTTCAAAGGAAGTAAATGATTAAAATTTTATCAAATGTCAATCAAGTAACTAAATTGATAAAAAAAAGAACTATAACAAGATTATACATAAATATTATGTTTAATAAAATATTTGTACCTGATGCGATTCAGGACATACCTTTATTTTACTTTAAATGATATTATTCTCGTTTTAGTCCCTGATTTTAGCGTATATCGTGGCACACCCTTTAAAAAATTTTAATCTCTTATTAGTAATTTATAAACCTGACAACTTACGGGCTTCCTTTTCCTTCCACTGACTTCAGCCAGTTAACTGTCTGTTGTCAAGTTTTGTGGCATGTTAATGCTACCATATTTCTCTATTAATTAGTATTTCTTCCCATGATTCTAACCTGAATCTCTAAAGCTCTAACGAGTGTGACGTCATTTTAAATCACAAGAACAGTTATACAGTCAGGATATGAGGCATAAATATAACAACAGCATTAAAAAAAAACAAGTGGTAACGAAAGCTGTGTTTCAAAGTCTTCAAATCAGTTACTGAAACTTGGATTATCGGGGAACAAGTATCCCAATCAGATGGTTTTAGAAACAAATGTTTATTGAAATTATTTTCTTTACCTGCACATTTAGTAACAGAGGATTTCATAGAGACTATTACCTTAGTTTCAAATTTCATGGATAGCCAGAGGATGACCGAATGGCTAGGGCGCTGGCATTCGGTTCAGATCCTGTAAGTTCGAGTCCCACTATTGGCATGGATGTTTGTAACCGTTTGGAATCGGCTTTAAGCAGTAAGTCCCGATCAAATTAGCTCTCTTATAGCAAAAAGGTGACCGTAGCGCTCCAAACCAAGCCAAAATTCGCAAACACTTTGCATTTGTGGACTTTCAAGTTGAGAACCATCCCTCTTAGGGACTGAGAGTAATATTAGTTAGAATATATATATATATATATATATATATATTTCATGTACAAAGAATTTTACTTTGTTTATAATTTAATAAATGTTCATTTAATCAGTCTTAAATTTAATTAGTTTAATTTTTTTTCCAATGCGGAGGCACTTGTAATGAAACATTGGCCTATACTACGCCGCAATTTTACTGCCCATTTTATTATAGGGGATTTGATCTGAGCACCCTCATCACCGAAAACCAGCGCGCTGTACCACAGGGCCGCCACAAGCCCAGTTTAAAATATAATTCGAGTTTTCCTGCAACCTCCATTTGAAAACAAAAAAAATGATAGACAAAAAAAACCCGCTTAAATCTAAATTTTCTGGCGATTTCAAACATTCATCGAAATTGTGTATATATTATGGGTGTTTTAAACGATTTTATTTTTTATTTATGAGGCATTTCAGTCTCATTGAAGTTATGATTTTTCTTAATCCTTTGAGAGCACTGGAATAATATTTGCCTTGTAGGAGCCGAAATGGGAAGTTTTCATTATCAGGGCACTGTATTCTCGACGATATTGCATGACTCTCTGCCCCAATCACGGATTCTCCTGAGGTCATGGAAATCCGTTTCTCGTTCTCGCACTGAACTCTTTCCAGCTTCTCGAGCATTGCAGTCCCACCATATCGTTCATTTCAAGGATTTTGTCGTCATTTTTTGTTTTAGAATTCCGCAAGCGAATGCGAATATATTTATTTTCTCTTCGAAATATAATCGATAGAGAAAAGTACTGCAAACATTCCATTTGTGTAATACCTTTTACATTTCTTCTTAGGTTTCGCGTAAAGTTTTCAGAAAAACTAATGTGGAATTGGTAAAAGGTCCCTCTTTCCATATTTCCATCTTTAGCAAACCCTTGGATTTCTACTTTCTAAAAATGGAAAAATTTGTTTTCGTTGGAAAAAAAATTCTTTAAACACTTTTCTGCTTCTTTGACTGCAACTTTTTCTAGTGAGAGTTCATCAGTTATGGAAATATAGGAATAATCATTGAATTTGGGGGAGTCGCCATTATTCTTGCAAGCTTATGTATCGTACATTCGCTCTCGTTTATATTTAAACAACAGCTACAATTTTCTTTAGAAAATGTCCCAGCCAAATGAGATGACACTTGCCGAAGATGAAACTTTTTCCTATTTTTTTTTCAGCACATCAGTTTCAATAGCATTACTAAACAGCCCTCTTGTAAAATCGACTATATATATATATATATATATATATATATATATATGAAGAATCCATGATTCTCCCAATTTAGAGAAAAACACTTTCATTTAATTCACGTTCCATCAGAAGGCTCAACAATGGGTTCCCGAGGCGAAGCAGCCGGACAACAGAAGCGGCGAGACAAAAAGCTCCCGACAATACCAACCTGAACGCGAGGCACCCATTTGTCTGAGGTTTCAGACGTAAAGCTGAAAGGATAATTGGATCCGCTCCGCCTCTTGATCGATGATGATCTGGAGAAACTAATCGGCGAAGGCATCAGCTGATCTTATGACAAGGGAAATGGCCCGCCAATCGGATCTCCGGAAAGTGATGTCACTTTTAAATGCGCCAATTAAAACCCTTTTAAATTTCGAGCATTCGCAGCGCCAGAAAATGACAAGCTGCGTCGCTGCGAAAAAAAAAATTGAGATAGCTCCTAGACCGGCATCTAGAAGGTAGCTTCTCCGGCATTGCAGCCTTGAATTAAGAATTCTTCATAACTCCTCCTGTGAGGCAGAGCATCCCGACCTCGTGCCGACTGTTTCCAGACGAAGCGAACTATTTGAAATACTATTCTAAGTCCTGGTTATAGGCGAAGTTTTCCTCGACTCCTTGTCGACTTATTCCCAGAAAGAATTGTTCTAGCTATTAGAGATAGCTCTTTTCTTTAAATCCCATACGGATCCGTTCGATAGTTTATTAGCAGTATAAAAGACTTCTAGCAGAAGCAATTTCGGCGCGTCCTACTGACTGTCGTGTAAGAAGACAGAGAACCCTAGTGTTTAAGCTGTGGTTGCATAACGACTGCACGTTTTCTGATATAGACTGACTAGTTACAGCTGAATTTTCCCTCTCATCATCTAGAGTGCATCGTCTCCTGTGTTCAAATTTCATAATTCATCGACCTCTTCTCATTTGTAAATAAATCATTTCATTTAATATATTACTAGCTTGTAGTATCGTCGTCTCTTCCGCTACCATTCGGCGAATTCCTTACAATATATATATATATATATATATATATATATATATACAGGGTGTCCATAATTTAACTTTCCTACTTTAAAGTTGTCTACAGTCGAAACTGTTGTTCAGAAAATTATGAAATTTTGTGTAGGACATATTGAAGGGATGGGAATTTGTTTGAGCGATTAACAAAAAATAGTTCAAAATTTCACCACCAGAGGGCATTTTTGATGAATTTCACATTTACGACTGCTTCTTTACTTAAGATTTCACAATCTTTTTATCCATAGGTCACCTTAACATAATAACTCATACTCATTAAATTTTGCAATCTTTAAAGTGATTGCAAAGTCAATCGGAAACTTGTTCTATAACTAAGTTTCGGATTTGGAGGAACGAAGATTTGGAGGAACGAAGAAAAAACAAAAATGCAAATTAATTTTTGTCGACGTAGAACAAAAGCTATTATAAAACCTAAAAACTTTCACGGAGATTTTGTTTTCAGCGTGCTTCCTATTGCTAATCAGAATGTCATCGTTACGATTACCAGAAAGAGTTTTTGTTCGTAAAATTGCTTTACCAAAACGATAATTCAGCACTAGTTACTCTACAAAAATTTCGGAGTTTGAAGGGAATACGAAAAGGTCCATTGACTGTTAAAGGTCTTCGATTAATGGTGGCCAAATTTGAAGAAACTGGTTCTTTTAACATTCGTTCTGGAAGAGGAAGGAAACCTGTTTCCGCAGAAGCTGTAGAGAAGGTTGAGGACAAAGCTTCTGACGAACAGGCTATTACCAGTGTCCGTCGTGTGGCAGAAGCATTGGATCTGCCTCGTTCAACTGTCCAGAAGGTCATGCGGAATATTCTCCGGTATTATCCGTACAAGCTTCAATTTGTGCAGAGGTTGCTTACACATGATTTCGAGACTCGACAGCGGTTCTCACTTCAGGATCTTGCTCCCTTTGAGGTTGATGCAGAATGGCCATGGTATATCCTCTGGACAGACGAAGCACCCTTTTATTTGGACGGTTCGGTGAATACTCGCAACGGCCGAATTTGGGAACCAGAAAATCAGCGTTAATCTTAGATGTTCCGAAAATATCCGCATTCACCGAAAATAACCATGTGGTGTGGATTTTCTGCATTTTTTATTCTCGGACCGTATTTCTTCGAGGAATTAAGTCCTAGAGGTCCAGTAACATGCTTGGTCACTGGGGAGCAATATGCATCATTGTTACTGAATAAAATTGTTCCGGATCTGAAATTATGTCAGTGCCTTTCACGCACAATTTTTATGCAAGATGGAGCTCCTCCACACATTAGCCTTCGTGGTAAGAACATTCTCAAAAATCACTTTACAGAAGAACGTGTCATCAGCCACCACTTTAATAATGTGGGGCCTCCCCGATCCCCAGACCTCAACCCATGAGACTTTTGGCTTTGAGGGCATGTGAAACATCTAATCAGTCTTGATAAAACTAAGAACTATACCTGATCTGAAAGACAGCATTTCACGACATGTTCTCAGCATTTCCCCGGACACACTGAGATCAACTGTAGAACATGCTATCTTAGGATTTCAAATGGTAGCTGAAAATGATGGCCGTCATATTGAACATGTCTTGTTGTCATAAATATTTTTAACTATAGTAAATGTTGGCTAAATGTTAAATTCATTCAAAGCACCCTCTGGTGGTGAAATTTTGAACTTTTTTTTTTTTATTCGCTCAAACAAATTCCCATCCCTTCAGTATGTCCTACACAAAATTTCTTAACTTTCTGAACAATAGTTTCGACTGTAGACAACTTTAAAGTAGGAAAGTTTAATTATGGACACCCTGTATATATGTGTGTGTGTGTGTGATAGAGAGAGAGAGAGTGTGTTAGGCTGCCTGTAATGACCTTCTATTTCAAAAAATCTTCTACTTAGTTGTTGGGGAGCCACAAAAACATTTATTATTGATCTGTTCACCTTTCGTAATTATTTCCCCTCCTTAAACGTGAGTTTATATAAAAATTATTAACCACATGAAAATATTTAAACTATTCGAAATTATTTTCTAAAACTATTAATAATTCAAAATTTAATGTGTATTTCTCTTTTTATATATAATCTTCCAAACCACTGATTCTATCTCTATAATTCTTTTTTTCACTTCTATGCACAGGAATGTTTTCCGAACAATTCGTTTTAGGGATTCATAGAAGATTTATTTATTAAACTTTTAATCACTTTCGTGGGCAGAAAATAAAGGTTTTCAGAAACTTTTTTTTTCTCTGCTCTGAGGAAACTATTTTCAGAAGTTTTTCTCGCAAACAAGAATTCCGAAGACAGTTTAATGAAAATAGATTTAAAGAAAACCAAGAGAATTAAATACAGATACCTTGCAAGTAATTTCAGATATGTCTTTTTAAAGATGTCAAATCTTGAAAAGTTCCCTTTCAAGGTAAATGTTCTTATACAAAAGTACTGCAGAATAAACAACCACAGTAAGACAAAATTGGTTTTATCTGGCATCGCAATCATCGTAGAAACCTGCGGTTCGTGTTATTTGATTCTAAAAGTGTATAGTATTGTTTAAGTCAAGAAAATAAAAAGTTATTTTTAATTTTGAGAATTTTATGCTCTGGACCCCCTAAAAAATTTTTCAGCTGAACCTTGATTTAAAACATTTGCCAGCTAATTAAACATCATATTACGAAAAGTAATTTCTGAATCAAAAGGATATTTTTCCATTTATATAAACTAATAAATTTCATAAACATTTTGTGGTCTTAAAGCTTTCCTTTACAGCTTTCCTTACGTCTGTTTTTTTTTAATTTATTCATCGATTTTGTTCAAATAAGTTTTCTTTTATTTCCCTTTTTAATGATTTTTATAAAAAATACTTGTACAGAACAAAATCAAGGATTTATTTTGAGGTTTAAAATTCGTAAGGAAGCAAAGTAATATTCCCTATTTCGACATGTTAAAATTTTAGAAATCTTCTTAATTTATGCAAGCTTCTGTTTCTTTTAAATGTTTCATTTTAAAGCTCTTTCTTCACGCATTTTTAAAATACAGGGTGTATCAAAAAAACCTTGGCACATTTTAAAAATTTATACAAAAGAAAGTACAAGTTAAAAATTCACATATCGCTGACTCCTTTCAACAACATCAAAAATCGGCGATTTTTAGTTAAGCTTATTTTCAGAATGCCCTGAAAGAGTAGTATATCCCTGCAAAATAAACATACCTCACCGCTCAAAATTTAGCCGCTAGAGAGCGGAATTGGTATTTATTTTCAATACATCTTAAAGTAATTTCAAACTGTAAAATCACTCTCCTAAAAATCACGTTTTTTTTAGCTATGACGTTGTTGAAGGAGTGAGTGATATGTGTTACCTTATATATTAGAGTTGTTTTAGTATAGTCAATGAATTTCAATACGTGCACCTTTTGTGTCACGGAGAACATCTAGTCGGTAATCAAACTCAGACCATTTGAATTCCAAAATGGATTCCGATTCCGTAACACAGGAAATTGCAGCAGTTTTGCGTCTTTTGAGTACTTTAACACCGTTGAATAAACTCGGTGTTTGACAAATCCCCAAAGAAAAAAGTCAGGAAGTGTAATGTCTGGAGATCGAGGACGCCATTGGATGGGACCATCTCGTCCAATCCTCCAGTTTGGAAATTCCTCATTTAAAAAGTCCCGTACAATAATACACCAATGAGGCGGCGCACCGTCTTGTAGCCAAATGCTTTTTGGGATGTAAATAAGAAATTTTTGAGACAGAAAAAAAAAATCTGAATCACGTCTAAGTAAATTTCTTTTGTTACCGTTTGTTCATGGAAGAAAAATGGTCCAATCACACGATCTGCCATTAAACAGCAATTCTTTCGATGTCGTCTTCGGACCTGCTCGGTCTACCACATTTCTGGCGATTATCAAGGACACTTCACGTTTCCAGAAACTTTTGGGGGGGCGTCCATTAATTACGTGAGGCTTTTAGGGGGGAGGGAGTCGAGCCGTATCTCACCCAGTCTCACGTGGGGGAGAGGGGGGGGGGGTCTCGGCAAATATCACGTAATTTTTTTTCCGCAAGAAACAGTGTAAAATTGTGAGAAAATTGGGTTATATTAAGTAAAACATGTTTCTACACTAAAATATGGCTAAATCCTACACAAGAGTTCCAGTAGTCACTCTTGAGACCACACATGAGTCCCCGTGGACTGAACTAGAATGAATATTCTTTTACAAATTTTAGTAGTTCCTATTTAAGTATTTTATAGTTTTCTCACTGTGATTCTAGACTGCGTTCTTAGTAGTCTTAAATACTAGTCTCAACTAGCCTTAAATAAAAATAATTAAGCAAATTATGTTTTTTTAATAAATCCAACGCAATCAAGCACAGATTAACGTATTTACACTAAAAATACTCATTGTGAAAAATCTCACGTAAGATTAGGGGCGGGGGGAGGGGGTCGAGCCAAATATCACGATATCTCACCAAGGGGGAGAGGGGGTCGAAAAATCTCCAAAATCGCCTCACGCAATTAATGGACGCCCCCTTTATGCCAAGCTAAGATGCTGTTACGACTCGGAGGATCTTTTCCAAATTTCGTTGCACTTGCGTAACAGATTCTGTTTGAAATACCAGCCAGCACATACTGCTTTCTCTGATAGAGTAGTTATTTTACAACTTTCGCTCTCACAGAACAACTAGCACCATATATTGAACTTTTTTGACACAGAAAAATACTCTAATATTTACAGTAACACATCTGTGAATTTCCAGTTATTACCTTGTATACTTTTTTTGTATAAATTTTTAAAATGTGTCAAGGTTTTTTGAGACACACTGTATATAATTACCAGTATATGTCATCTTCTAAATTTTGCGCGTAACATATGTTATTTTATCAGTTTTGATTTGTTACTTAATAAATCAAAACGGATAAAATAGCTCTTTTTCTCTGCGAAATAAATTTACGTGAACGGTTGGTTTTATTACACCATACATAGTACCGTAAAATCTTGAGTATAATACGCACACGTGTATAATACGCATGCTTAATTTTGGTCGAAATTTTCGGAAAAAATTAAAATTCGACAATAATACGCACCCATAACTTTTCAATATTTTATCTAAAAATATTGAAAAATATTGCACAGATATTTATTTAAAAATATTGCACAGATATTTACTAACAGAAATAAAATTTGTAATAAAAAGAAACGAAAACATTAAATTTAGTAGAGAAAAAAACTTAAATTTTTATTCAAAATGAACAATACTGTCAAATTATCACTTTTAATAACTTAATCACATTCACTAGAATACAGCTCATCTATTGTTGTTGCGTCCATATCATAATTATTGGTGCCGTCGTAATATACATCGCCATCATCATCCTCATTTGATGACACCTGCCCATCCTCCCATAATATGTCTTTCTCACTGTCGTCTCACGTTTACAATTGATAATTTTTCTGCTGCCGTATAGTACCGTCTTGAATAAATTTTGAAGGAAATAAATAAAATAAAATAATAAATTTTTGCTCTTGCAACAATCGAGAATGATCACTATTTCAAGGGACCTGTTATTAAACGAACGCGTGTGCGATACGAAATGTGAGTTCCGTTTGTTTTACAGGAACACCTGCTTAGTAAACGGGTGGATGAATGACGGAGTGCAGATGCGCGCGCACCAATGTTGCGACGTCTTACAGCTGCTGTACGTTCGTTTATTCAATGTTTAAAACTGCTTTTTTGTGACATGAGGATGCGTATTATACTCGTGTACAAACAAGAGTATAATATGCATCCTCATGTTTGCGGACTAAAATGTGAAAAAAAGTGCGTATTATACTCAAAATTTTACGGTAGGTAAGTTTAGTTTTTCAACCTTTTTCGTTTCATTATACAGCTCAGATTCAAAATATTAGAATAATTGAGAAAAAGTAATAAGAAAGAAATTATTTTCCATTTATTTATTTTTGATACTAAGTAAATGCAATTAAGTTTTTTATAAATTAAATCTGGAATGTTTAGATAAGATTTTAACATTTACAAAATATAAAATACAATAAATTAGGTATACAACAGCTTTCTGAAACACATCAAAATATTAGAATAAAATTTTGATTGGTTCAAAATATTAGAATATTTTATTTTACTCAAAAATATTACCTTATGAATATGAAATAAATGGTAATTAATATTTTTAGCATCCCCTTTAGCTTTAATAACAGCGTACAATCGATCTTACATACTATATACAAGGTGTTTGCAAACATTTCTATCAATATTAGCCCAAGTAGACTTTATATGTGCCACTAACTCAGTTTTACTTTAAGGAGAATTTTCTTGGAGTTTTTCTTCATTATACCCCATAAGTTTTCGATGGTATTAATGTCTGGTGAGTTTGGTGGCCAAGGAAGTACCTTAATTTTACGTTGATGGAACCAATTCTAATGACACCGAGGTATGTGGTGACGCTAAATCTTGTTGAAAGATGAAATCATCTTCAAATAAATCTTCTGATGATGGAATCATGTAATATTCCAAAATTTCTTGATATATCTGAGAGTTAACCTTTTCGTAGACTATGCATAACTTTCCAGGTCCTTCTGCGCTCATGCAACGCCAAATCATGACACTAGCAGCAAATATTACCGAACGTTTAAGGCATTCTTTATCAAATGCTTCTTGCTTCATTCTACAAACTCGAATACCTAGATTACCATATGAAACACAAAACATACTTTCATCACTAAATAATATTTTTTCCAATCTTCTTCGCTCCATAAACGTCTTGATTTACACCAATTCAATCTTATACGCTTTTGTTTTGCAGTCATGAGAGGTTTTGCTTTCGGTACACGAGATTCAAACTTAAATTTATGAAGACGTCTTAATGTTGTCGATTTAGAAACTTCAACTCCTTCTTCTTTCCATTTTCGGTGCAAGAATCGCACACTTTGAAAACGGTTTTTCTTAACTATACGCTTCAGTTTCCTGTCATCTCTAGCAGATGTTTTTGGTTTTCGGCCGCCATTTCGGCGATTATTTTGTAATTTTCCATTTTTTGAATATTGTGTTAGTATTTTACTAAAGCTTGATTGCGAATAATGTAAATAATTCGCTATATAACATTGATTTTTACCGTGCCGATACAAATCAACCATACGAAGTTTAATAGATTCAGGAATATCACTCACACGACCCATTTTAAGACGAAAAAGCAAACAAACTGCAAAAAGAATACTGATTTTAAATAAAATCGTCTGAATTTAATCAATGATGCCACCAGTTATGAATTGGTGCTAATTAAAGGAGACTTAATGTAAAATATTCTAATATTTTGAACCACTTGAATAAATATTCTAATATTTTGACTTTTCAAAATAATTTTTTTTAATTAATCTTTTCAAAAATGATATTAATTTTAAGATAATAAATAAGTTTAGTCAACAATAACTTCTTAATAAAAATATCGTTTGCATATTTGCATTAAAAGACATTAAATTACAAAATGATATTTTCAATTTGTAAAAAAATGTAATTATTCTAATATTTTGAATATGAGCTGTAGTACGATTTTACAACGTTAAATCATAAATTAATTAGTATGGTTTAAATGCTGTAGGTAACCATTAAAAACCTTCCATTTGAATAAAAATGCCATATCAGAGATTAAGAAAAGTTTGATATTTATCACTATTTTTAATGCATTACTCATTTCTTGTCTAAAGAAGAGCTTTTAATATACTACTGGATATACACTGATTGTATGTATCTATGCTTTAATTTCGGAAATTCAGAAAACCATGATAGCTAGGCCTTTGGGCAAATTTAGACCTCATTTAAATTTTCCGATGCGAAAATTTTTCACTTCATGAATTTAATATCTGAACCTTATTTAAACTTATAACGCTTAAATTAATAATATGTATCATTCATATGAATTTGGAAGCTTTCTGTGTGTGCACATCCAGAAAGAGAGGAAACGGGTTTAATAACATGTATTGATGGTATATTTTAAAGTAAGAAATTTCATAATTTGTAACAACTGGGCATTCAAGCAAGCATGGATAACAAATTTAAATTGCCGCTAGCAAAATATGCTCGTTAAGAAAATTTTACCTCAGAACCGGATTTAAATAATGAAGTTGAAATTCTTTGGAAAATATTTGCAAATTCTAGGAATTTGAAAATCTTATGGGAGCAAACCCATTAGAAATGTTAAACATTTCTAATGGGTTTTAATCCAGTTTTTGGTGGGTTTTTTTTTTTTACAGTCAAAAATATAAATTTCAAATAACAGCAATTGTAATATTTAAAACATTTTGTGAGTTTAAGGGGACAATGAACCTTCAGATTGACAAAAATATGTCCCCAACACGATTTTTTTTTCTTTCAGAAAATGATTCTGCAACTCATCAGCTTTAAATTAAAAAAAAGTATGTTGATCCGATCATTATTAACCGAGTTATAAGTATTTTTTTCAAACGTAAACAATGGAAATGTTAGTCAAATTAAAACTTTAAATGCCATTTTCTCAAAACAAGTTTTCATGTCGTTTCGGTAAGTTCAAACTGTTCCATGCGTCATAATTTTTCTTGAATTTTCATAAAATTTCATAAAATGATAATTTATAAATGTTAGAATAAAACTTAGTAATCAATTCACTATACTATTTTAAAACAACTTAAAATTTTTACAATAAATTTTTAAAAAATTTGATAAAATTTTGCATAAAATGACCTATTTTTATCGATTTTTATTCTAGTTTTTATAAATATGACTGTAAATCAAATATTGCTACTAACTTTTATTATAACTATATAAAGCTAGCTTAAGAGAGAAAATTGGAGATTTGAGCAAAAATTAATGCGAATGGAGCATTTTGAAATAGAGTAATTAACAAACTGATTTTAATTAATATCTTAATTAATTACATTCTGTTTTTTTATTTATTTAGAATTTCCATCTCTAAACATCACTGAATAAGTAAACAAAATTTCATAGCAATTGGTTAATAAATAAATAAAAAGTTTTTCATGGTCCATTGTCGCCTTAAGGGGTAGAATTTCTAGATATCGTCTCCCAAGGGCTATTGAAAATAAAAAGTTGGGAATAACTGAAGTGAACCGTTATATTTCCCACAAAACTAAATCTAGAAATTTTAAAATTTTGTACAGAGGAGATTTATGCAAACGAAGTTCGGTAATTGGTTCTCGAGTATTAGTTTGTTAGTTTAAATACTTAATTTTAATACCAGTCTTGAGAGGAAACCTGTATATCCTGAACTGTTCCAAAAGAGTTTATATTTAAATTTTTACCATTATATATTAACTCGCTTTCTTGTTTGTGTGTTTGTTTGTTTGGGAGGTACAAATCTTGCAATCGATTTTTAACTAACTTCCCGACTAGCTAGACATTTGAAACTTTTAGAATAGCTCAGAACACGATGACAATGCATTCTTTTAATACTTTTAGACTTCTTTAAGCAAAATTAAATTCATTTTCAGTTAATTTTGTTTTGTAGAATGGTGCAGCTATGTATCGACAGTGACGGAAACGAAAAGTTAAACTCAAGTTAACTTCCAATTCCCGAGTTAAACGATTGATTACGCATTTGATACCTCTTTATTAAGCATTTGTTCATTTTCTTTCAAATTTATAGCATAATTCATCAAAAAAATTTTTTTTAAATATCTATTAATACATAGAATTGTCAAGTTTATATGATTCAACAGAAGATTTAAAAACATGGTATATAAAAAGTTCTTTTTATCTTGTAATTATTATGATTTGAGTCAGATCCCAAGTAACTGGTGATCCTTGTTATGAAATACGAAAGTCGTTATAAATTACAGCGAGATTCACAACCTTTTTGTTTGCGGCACACTTTGGAATAAGATTAGAAACTTGGGGTACCCTTGCTAGAATTTTAGTTTTTTCAATTTTTTAAGCATTAAATTAAAGTGGGATATATTTCAGGAACGTGTTAAATAAGTTCAAATAAATACTTACTCTATTGCTGCTTTGATTCATTTATTGAAAAATAAGTAACAAACACTACAATAGACTGTATTAATATATCCAAGAATAGTATATATTAATACAGTTTCAAAAACAGCCATGGGATTCAGAATAGTATTAAACGGGAGGACGACAATGGAAATCGGTAAAAAGAGTTTTGTTTTGATAATGTGAGACTTGTAATTGATGCTTGGAGCACAAATGTTTGATATCGAGCCTAAAAGTTGTGGGTGAGAGGGTTGCTAAATCACCCACAGGAACAAGTGTCACAATTCTGTCGGGTGTGAGACTCATTAATTCATCTTACCGTAAAATCTTGAGTATAATACGCACCTTTTTTCACAATTTAGCCAGCAAAAATTGAGGGTGCGTATTATACTCGTATACAAAAAATATAGTTTTAAACATTGAATAAACGACAAACAATAGATGAGCTGTATTCTAGTGATAATGATTAAGACGGATATTATGAAAGTATTGTTTGTTTTGAATTAAAAATTTTGCTACCGAAATTGACGTTTTCGTTTATTTTTATTACAAATTTTATTTATGTTAATAAGTATTTGTGCAATTTTTAAATAAAATATTGAAAAGTTATGGGTGCGTATTATAGTCGAATTTTAATTTTTTCCGAAAATTTCGCGCAAAATCAAGCATTCGTTTTATACACGTGTGCGTATTATAGTCAAGATTTTACGGTAATATTTATTTTACGTGGGCCCTATTAATATTGTTTTGTTGGTCGAAAAAAAAAAATGTCGTGGCACCCCGGCTGACCTCACGGCACCCTAAAGTTCCACGTCACGCCTGTTGGGAATCATTGATTTACAGAATGAAAAGGACATCTGAGATATGTAAGTCCGGAGCCAGTCAGAAATCACAGACGTTGTCGAGCCCCAACGTAAAACGCAGTCCGTGTTGATGTTTTTTCCCTCTTTACGTTAAGTGGTTGTGTTTGGTGATTCGGCGTTGGGGTTTGATAGGCCAATTACGGACGCCTCTGCCGAAAGACGCGCAATTGGGTGAGATGAGATAAAATTCGCAATGTGACAACGCCTTTAAGTAGGAAGTCTGAAGTTCACGAGGAATTCTTTTTCAATCTGAAAGACTCGGTGATGTGCCTCCTCCCCTGCTGGCGTCAAATTGGGAAAAGATAATCTGTGTCTGCGAAGGAAAACTTAATCTCTCATATAACAATAAACGGGACCTTTTCCCACGTTAATCGCGCTTCTGATGTCATGTAGTTTTCTTGCCAAAATGGATATTAGCAAGAATTGTTTGTCGAGGTAAAACATATCCACGCTCGTTAACATGATATGATGTAAATTGCTTAAAGTACGCTATAAAACTTAACCAAACTTCTTCCTGGCAATTTTTTTGTCAATATTTCCTCAATAAAAAAAGTAATCAGGGCGTTAGAATTTGCCTGGTAAAAAGTAACCACCTGGAAAAAAAATTCGAGTGCCAAACAATTGGAGACACAAGACACAAGCAGTTACGAAAATTCTAGCTAATTTTTTGTGACAGTGGGCGGTAGAGTGGCTGTGCAAGTGTCCTGGAATGAATTTTATTTTTACTTAAGACATATTTTGTTATAAATGTTAACATAGGATTACGTTCCTCCATAACAATCCTCCGGAAAGCAAAATTGCAGATGTCCTGCGTCGCGAGTTATAATTTTGGCAGCTTGGCAAACCCAGTCTGTATCGCTTGGGCAATCAGTGAACAGTTAAACAGAAAAGTACCAAAATGCGTCAAAATTTTGTTATATATATATATATATATATATATATATATATATATATATATATATATACGAGGGCGGATCAAAAAGTAAGTTGCACTAACTCGCCGCAAGAGCCCGCTGCGTGTTGTAATCTTGGGCAATGCGGAGAAAGGGACATTAGCTGCTTAGACGTCCGATAGGAAAGTTGGTATGGTTTCCCGTCTTGTTATGTGTGGATAGCGGGATAAATTAAATGGCGCGTCAACTGGATGTTCACTCCAAATTGGAGATGCGTGCAACAATCAGATTTCTATGGGCCAAACAGATTAATTGCACGGACATTCATCGTGAAATCACTTCTGTATATGGTGAGCGCGCAATTTCTCGGCCAGTTATTGTAATGTGGTGTCAGCAATTTGAAGCCGGAAGTACGGATATCACGGACGAATATCGTGAAGGCAGGCCCGCAACGTCCAGGACCGTTGCAAATGTTGACCGTGTGGATGCGATCATTAGAGAGAATCGGCGCATAAAACTGCGGGAAATTTCCACAATGCTGAACATTTCGTTTGGCAGTGTGTTCTCCATTGTTCACAAGGACCTTGGATTTCGTACACTGTGTCAAAGATGGGTCCCAAGTGTTCTCACCGATGATCACAAGGGACAACGTTTCCAATCCTCACTGGCATTTTTGCAACGGTATTCTGCAGCGGGCAACGAGTTTCTGCGGCGAATCATCACAGGGGATGAAACGTGGGTCCACCACTTCACCCCCGAAACGAAGAGAACATCGATGGAATGGGTGCACACGTCATCACCACAACAAAAGAAGGCCAAGGTCCAACCTTCAACTGGATAGGTTATGGCGACAGTGCTCTTTGACATGGAGGGTTTGGTGCACGTGAAATTTATGCCGAAAGGAACGACAATCAACTCGACTTCGTATTGTCAAACGTTGAACCGGTTGCGTAAAGCAATTAAAGAGAAGAGCCGGGGAAAATTGAGCGAAGGTGTGATTTTATTGCACGTTAACGCAACACCTCACAAGGCCCGCCAATCGTGCAAACTGCTGCAGCGATTCAAGTGGGAGGTATGGTGACAACCTCCGTACAGTCCCGACTTAGCGCCATGTGATTTTCATGTTTTCGGTAAGCACAAAAAGTATCTCGGTGGACAACGATTCCGAAATGATGAGGAGGTGAAAACAGCTGTCTCCGTTTGGTTATATAGCGCTGGAGGAGATTTCTATGCATTCGGAATCGAAAAGTTGGTTGTCCGTTCGGAGAAATTTTTATAGTATCTTAGGAACTATGTGGAAAAGTGAACTTACATTGTATGCTGTCATAGCCGTGTTACTTTTGTATAGGTTATTTAATAAATGGCCATAACTTGGAAGTGCAACTTACTTTTTAATCTGCCCTCGTATATATATATATATATAAAATACATATATATATATATATATATATATATATATATATAATACATATATATATATAATATATATATACATACAAATATATATATATATATACATACAAAAGAGGTAAGCAGTGATAAGTAATCCTACCTTAATAACCCGCGGTAGTTTCGTTATAGGAGACTACCTGAAATTTTTTTTAATAAAGCGTGTCTCTACATGATAAACATTATATATTTTTTTCTTTAACAAAAAATACTTCAACAATTTGAAAAGTATTGTTAAAGTATTTTTTGTTTGTTTTCAAAAATTCAAAATTCAAATGCACATTTTTAGTTTCTGAAATATCTGAAAATCTCTGGCTATATTTCCCCTTTTTCTCAATTTTGTGCAATTTGTCTTAGAATAGTCTGTCCTCGAATTTATAAAACTTGAATGTGTCTAATTATTAGTTCCCCAAAGGGCCAATAACAGTTATTTTCAATGCAAATTTTGCTTCAGGAAGTAAAATTTTTAAATCTTTACTCGAAAAAAAAATATTCAGGATAGTTTAATGTAAATAGAACAAAGAAGCGTTGTTTGAAAGTCCATTATGATACACTGCAAGGAATTTTAGATTCTTTTAAAATACGACATATTCCTGGTCGAGATATACAGACTAAAAGTACTGATATAGAGAAACGAGTTTTTTGCGTTATTTTATTCTAGAAAGTATATTCAACCCCTTAAATAAATGAATGAATAAAATAAACAAATGAATAAATATGTATTTTTTTTTAGAAATATTCTTCATACCCTTTAGACCAAGGGTTCCCAACCTATTTCCTACATCGACCCCTTTTAAAAGAATGATTTTCTTCATCGACCCCCCTCACATTTTTCTCTATAATATGCAGCATACAACATAATTATAATACTAATAATTGCATATAAAACAGTTAAAAATAACAATTTGTCTAAGAATATGAACAAAAAATTAGAAAAAGGGGTTCATTAGGTTTATTTTTTATTATTTTTGTACTATTTTAATTTTTAATTTCACAAATATAAACAAGATTTCAGAAACACAGATTGTAATTGCCCAAAAGTTCGATTTCAATTAATGTGGTGGTCGTGCTTGATGCATTGATACAATTTTTTTAATGTTTGGCCTGAAATTGCTTATCATCGCATAGTCACAATAATTAGCATAGTGAATATAAATATATATTTTACTAAACAATTTTACTGACTTATATGTAATTATAATATAATTTCATTCGACACATATACAAAGTGTCATGGCATTCGATTTTAGATGGGTGGATCACTCCGCCCTGTGCAAATCTATCTATATACATATTAAAACGGATATTATTATCTAATAATTTCATTCCTAAAAAATTAAATAATTTTAAAACAGAATAATTTATCATCTACCCCTATAGACCCCTGGAATACTATAGACCCTTTTTAAACTTCCATGAGACCCCGCTGGGAATCCCTGCTTTAGACCTATGTGCATCATTCTCCAACTCACCATCCAATACTATGACAAGCGTAATAAATGAATAGTGTTAAATATCCCGCTTTAGCCCACATTGGTTCTCGGTCTAAACCAGTTATTTTCCACCATTTTTTCGTCACGGTATACTTTTAATAATTAAAAAATTTGGCGGTACACTAACAATAAGATAAATTTAAAAGATTTTTACTTGGATAATTGACTGATGTACCTATAACATATCTTGTAAAAATAGCATATGAAATAATTTTCATTGAAATATAAAATGAAATTTCATTACAAAGTGAACAAAATGTTTATTTAACTACAAATTACATTTAATGAGAAAATTTGAACTTGTTTTTTTAACTTCATTTATATTTGAGAGTAAAAATGTTAATGCTACTCTCATTTCATGATCCAGATTTAAAAGTCTGGATCTTATTTTTCGTTTCATTGTTGGTCAAAGCCGAAAATTCGAATTCGCACAAATAAGATGTAGAAAATTGTAATAACACACTTAAAGCTTTTTGTGATATTGTCAGATAATCGTATCTAAGATTAAACTAGAACGAATTAATTGATTCAAATGAACGTTTTAAGATTAAATCTTGGTCATTACACACCGAAATTAGATCTTCCTCTTTTTATCAAAGTTAATTCATTCACCGACGTTTGTTGTTTAATCATCAATGGATTTCGAATCTAATAAAAAAAAAATTTTATTTGGAAAGTAATGAACAATTTTTTTCTCTAGTATTGTCAAATGATCAATAAATATTTTATGAATCATTTTATAGATTTTTTAACGGACTCAAACTTTCTAAACTACCTTCTTGTGCTTTATTCTCCCAGAAAGGATTTTTTTTGAAATCCCAAAAATTTATCGGTGGAGTTTAATATTTTCTTTCGGTCCTTGCATACATCGCTCACTCCTCTCAACAACATCATATCTTAAAAATCGGCGATATTTAGTTATGCCTAATTTCTGAATGCCCTGAAACAGTAGTATATCCCTGCAAGACCGTCCTATCTCACCGCTCAATATTGAGCCGCTAGAGAGCAGAATTAATATTTACTTTTAATACATTTTATTCTACTTTCAAACTTTAAAATCACTCTCCAGAAAAATCCCGTTTTTTGGAAATATGACGTTGTTGAAAGGAATAAGCGACATATATTTATGTTCTTAAAAATAACAAAAATATCAGATCAAAATATCAGTAAGCTAGCTAGCTTATCACACCATATTTTGTCAACCAGCAAATCAACAAAATCATTATTATCTTCTTCAAAAATATGCTTATCTCGTTCTTTAATTCAAGCACGCGACATAAAACTTTCCCTCTGGACAACCACCTTAACTTCCGTGAGCAGTAACAACGATTCGTATTTAGACTCCAGAGCCTGTCATAATTGACTAAATAGGTGACTTTTTAATGGTCTCGATTTTATATTATTAATCATTTTAACAAATTGTTCCAGCATTATTTTTAATTCTGATGGTAATTGTTCTGTAATGGTAATTGTCTGTCTGACGTCGCTTATGTATGGGTATTCGCAGTGGCATAGTGGTTGAGAATCACTGGTCTAAATTTCGATGGCACCAAGAGGCGATGTTTGTTCACCTATACGGTGCTCCCATTACAAAAAACCAAAAACTTTTGTTGTGCATTGGGCTAATGTCGAAAGACAAAATGCTTGAGACATTGGAAAAAAATACACCCTGCTTTGGGGCTCTTCATAATTCCTCAGATTCATTTATATATATATATATATATATATATATATATATATATATATATATATATATATATATGTGTGTGTGTGTGTGTGTGTGTTTGTGTGTGTGTGTAACCATACATTTTCTTGAAAATTACTACTGACATTTTTCTCCAAAGCAAGTGTTTTCTATGTTGAGTTCTCTAGAAAGTGGTCCAAGGTTGGTCCACACGTTTAAATCGAAAGTATAAAACTTTTGGATGCTTCATAAGATATTGGGGTTTATATTTGGGTGGCCCAAATGAAAGTGAAACTTTAGTTTTTTTCTGTAATGGCTTAATAGTTGAAGTATGTGAACCTACAGAAAGTAATAGTGATATATGAGTTACATATCCGCTAAACATAGTCGCCTTGTCGGTTCAAGCAAGTATCCCAGCGGTTACTAGATTTTGGATACCCTCGTTGAGGAACGTCCGTGGTTGTATGCGGAGCTAGTCTTGGTCCCTCACCTCTGCATCGTTACCAAACCGGTGGCCCCTGAGATCCGTTTTTAGTGGGCCGAAGATGTGCTAGTCGCAGGGCGACATGTCTGGGCTAAAGGGGGGGAGAGGATGGTCAAGGACCTCCCAGCGAAGCGCCGCAGCAAATCTCACCCATGGCAGTTGATTCCATGGTGATGGCCAAGTGTGCTTGAACAGGTCTCGGCTTGTCTCGTGCTCACACGTCCACCCCCAAAATTCCCTAAACCATCTGAATATTGGGCACTGTGAGGGTTACTCATGCTTATACAAATCCCTCTTGCGGGGATAAATTTCGTCTTCATTAACACCTGCCGTCAAAAATCACTGGGCCTGTTTGGAAGAATCCATGTCGCGAATAGACGTAGTCACCTTGCTTAAATATGTTCAAACAGCCCACTAACATGTTCCGACGATATCAGCTTCCTTTCGTAACATACGGCGTCATCTTTTGACGCAAACGCAAAGCTCTGAGTATTTAGCCACTGCCGCTAAAATAAGTGAAACAAGTCTCCCTTCCCTTTGGACCACCCTTGTAAGATATGCCTATGAGTTATCAAAGTTTAAAATAAAATCTTGCATTTTTTAGAGTTTGTATCCCGGACTGTCTGAAGTCCGTAGCACATGACTAAAACTCGCTTTGTACAATATATTAAAATGCAGTGAGGAATGTGGGAGAGTTGCTCATTTCAGAGTAGTTGTCGCACACGGTGGAGTGCATGCTCCTTTCTTACTGGTCGAGGAAACTGTCCGGGAGCGGCATTGTTTCTGAAGCAATAATGTTCTACTGAGCAAATTTTTTCCGTGTGCAGCGGGCTTTATAATGGTTTCAGAACAAATTTAGCGACTCTGAGGGTTCCCTCCCGGGGACGTGAATTTCTTCGTAATCGTAATCGAAATCAGAGTAGCTCAGTGTCGGGCCAGTAGCTCAAGTTTCTCACTTACTCATTTCAATTATTTGGTCACGCTGTGTGGCATCTCTGAAAAATAGCGATGTCTACGCTGAGAACGAGTTCTTAAAATCTTTTAACACCTAATGTCGCCAAAGAAGTTAGGTGAAATGAAGTGCACACATCTAAAACCTATTAATATTGAAGTCGCCAGGATAACCGGCCTCCTGTTCCGCTAACAAGCGCAAAATAAATCGAACCCAACAAAGAACATTTTCAGCTGCCATATTTCTTTCTCTTGTAAACGATAAGGTCACATCACCGTGATTGAAGCACTATTTTTTGGCAGCATAGGTTGTGTCATCGGCTAGAAATGAACTCTTTGATAAATGAAAAGTGATGACAATCGATTTTCTCCCACACTCAATTTATCGTCTGCTGAAGTCGTTCTGAAGGCCGTCGGTTGCCTTATTTCCAACTTTCGTCTCGAGGAAAAATGAATCCTGGAAAATGAGAGCTTTCCCTTTCAACTGCGAGAGAGAGATGATTGGTTCATTTTAGTTTCGTTTCTTTTTTCTCGGGCTCTGTTTACGTTCGAAGCTAACGCAAACTTATTCTAAGAAGAGGTAAGAGTGTTAAGCTTAGGCTTGATTTGTTCCTAAAGGTTTCTTGGACACATGAACCGTTTATTTTGAAAGTGGTGCAAATCCATTTTTTGTTGTTTCGAGAAAATTTCCACTTTCATAATCAATCGCTACGCAATTTCTTTTATTGGCCAATTTTAAATTGAACAAAGCATTGACATTTTTTAAGATATAAATATTAACTAGTTATAAATAAAAAGTTTACACTAAATTATTCACAAATTTTATATCTCTTTTTTTTTTCAAATGGACTTACACCACTTTCAAAATAAATGGTCCATATGTTTCAGTTAATGTATGATATCTCATAACAGCACAAAACAATGAGGTATACTTCTGAGTGTGATAATGATCAAATTAACAAAGAGAGAAAATATACGTGCCATGCAAAAATTTGAAACATAGATTTATATATCTATATTTTGAATATATCTTTCTTTATGTTAGGTTGCTAATCAATTTTCTTTTTGTTATTGTTGTTGTTGTGTTTAGAAAGTATGATCATAAGTACCTTTTGTTTTGTGTTTTTTAAATAAATTTTATGATATACACGATTACAGGTAAAAGTTATAATATACATTCTAAGAAAAAAATTCTTACACTTCATTCTGCTATGATCGCAAAGTGCACGTATTTCCTTCATTTATGTGCTTTGGTTTTGTTATGTTTAACGTTAATCCTATTCTGTCATCTGATTAATCCTTGCCTCTTGTTGAACATTGAAGTCATATGTATTTTAAATGTTTTAATGAGGGCTTGTGGCGGCCCGGTGGTACAGCGCGCTGGTTTTCGGTACTGAGGGTGCTCGGATCGAATCCCGCCGTCGCGCCAAGGAAAATGCCTCCGTTCGTGTCGTCCCTTCATAGAGGCTAATGCTGTCCGCCTATATGGTGCCCCCATAATAAAATGGACAGTTAACTGCGGCGTAGTATAGGCGAATGTTTGACAACAAGTGCCTCCGCTTGGGGAGAAAAAAAAAGCTTTAATAATGGGTTAATTACAGGACTCTGATGGTATCTCAACGAATAACGGATGATTCAGGAAACTCCGTTAGTTTTACAGCAATTAATTTTGCAGGACAAAAGTATTGCTGTTTGTTCGGAGTTATCTGAGAACAGATTGAGGTACTGCTTGGTAAACCCTTCCATAGTCTATAAACCAATTGTTGTGTTTTGAAAGTGCAGTGCTCGTAGCAAGATGGCTTCACTAGTAGATAAAAAATGACATTCTGTAGTTTAGTCTAAGTAAAAAAGAACCGCAACCTTGTTAATCATCTTTTCCTAACGCGTCCTTATTTCCGAAGTTGCGATTTTCAAGCGCTTTGTAGAAAATACAAGATATAAGACAGCATCTAAATCTAGTATAGACAAGTTCAGTATTTACTCGAATGTAAGGCACAGTTCAGTCCAGAATTTCTCACGTGAAACTCGAAATGTGCATTAGAATCGAAGGTGTGTACTTATCTGTATGTATCTGAATAAGGTAATTTTTTTAATTAATCATTTCACCATTTTTTTGACTCGAACAAGTGCTTGAATTCCGGCCCCGGGGTTAGACATGTCTTAAATAATCCCCACTATTATTACTAATCATCAGATTACACAGACTATGGGATGTTTTGTCTTCTTCGAGCCCTCTAAGTTAATCTATAAGGAATCTACTATAATGAACGGGGGAATTATTATCTCTCAGGATAAGTCCCTCTCTTGCAGGAAAAACTGTCATCGTATCACCAAATGAACTAGATTTGTCTGTAAGGGAGGATATTAAGATAGAAATCCCCTGACTACACATTATTTGCAGACAATTTTAGACAAAAGAGAACAAAATCGAGCCGTCATGCACATTTTTTGTTTGTTTATCTTCAAACGCTCCGCTCTTGGTAGCAAGACAGTAAGTAATAAGAGGAAACTTTACCGTAGTAGGTGAAGTAGAGAACGGCTGCCGCCAGGAACCCTCCGAGATGCTGTCCGGCCAGGTAGTGCGGCACCTTCCGCCAGGGTAGCTTGCCCACGGCAGCGAATCCCACCGTAACTCCCGGGTTGATGTGTCCTCCTGCAGTGAGACAAGGAAATGGCACCTCACAAGTGGCTGCCTCAGGCAGGGTATAATTTGATGAGCACTTTTACGGATATATAATATCTAAGCGAGGAGCTCTCATGTCTTGACTCCAAGAGGTGTTGAATTACACCGGTAGGGAGGGGGGGGGGTCACAAACGCTTGCTTGCTTGTGACCTCCCCCCTTACCTATCCGCGCTTACTTTTGATTACATTAGGCCCTCCAATAGATATGAAAACAAAATTCAACATCAATAAGCACTTATTGTGACAGGGGGAAAAAAGTCTTACGCCTCACTCGAAGAAAAATGAATAGGGAGAGAGGGAGAAAGAGAAAGAGAGGAAGAAGTGGCCGAATTTGCTGTACTGAGTGAAATTGTTATTCCAATGCACTAAAAGGCGAAAATGTGCTTCAGTGTCTGTTAAAAATTCATTACAAGCATGAAATAACAACCAGCAAGTACTGGAAACATTTACGAAACTGGAAACCTTACTGGAAACATTTACGAAATTCGCATCAGAACTTAAAGAATGCATTTTGCTTAGTTTCTCCAATAGGTAAACGATTTTAAAATTATTAATTCCAAATCTCAGATTGGTACAGTATATCTTTTTCCAAACTTGACACTGTTTCTTTGTTTTTTTTCCTTTTTTTTAAGTCATTCATGAAGTAATCCACCATAATGTCAAAATCCTCCTGGAAATAATTCCATGCTTTTGCGAATATATTTGTTAGTTCCTATAATTTCTAAAATCAAGGATCCGCCGTCCTTAAGCGGAGGTCCATAGCACTCACCTGAAACGCCTCCGGATGCGGTGATACCCAGGATGACGCCGACTCCCCAGACCCAAGTGACACCGAACACGTCCGGCACCCCTTTTCCTTCCAGGATGGTGCCAGCGAATGCGGCATCGCCATAGATCTGTCGATGGAGAAAAGACGTGATAAGTAACAAGCACTGCAAAGCGAAGTAGCTCAATTTTACCAAAGCGAGTTCTTAAAAGATATTAATATAATTTTTAATAATTTCTTGTTATGGGCCATGAAATTTTTTTTTCTGCCAAAGCGGGCTCTTCAACAAAAGCAGATTATAAATGCAAAAGCGATTTTTTAAAAAAATTTGTTCAGGACATAAAATTTTAAGATGGATTATCGGTTGATGGATTATCGGCCCTTGTGTTAGGCTATGGAATTTGCCCATTGGTATTAAAATTCAATTTAGAATGCTTGAAGATTTTAAAAATGCATTTTTTATCATTGAGTGCACTCGATTTTTTACCTTAATTCTTAATCTATATATATAAAACAGTTCCGTTACTGACTGACTGACAGATAACGCACATACCAAACCGCTGGACCTAAAGGGCTGAAATTTTGACAGTCGATAGACACTGTCTGTGAACATTTTCTATCGACTGTCAAATATCAAATAGTTTACGGCATCATCTGAAAGTAATTCAGATGGTGCCGTAAACTATCCGGTAGAGTTTTTAAATTCCCTTAAACCACCGGGTCTCCATACCATAAGCTCTCTTTACAGAAGGGCAAACTCGTAATGCTTCCTCGGAATTTAAAACCACCGAAATTGTGTAATGGCACTAGACTACAAGTCAAAGCCCTGCATGAAAATTTAATCGAAGCCATCATTTTAACCGGGTGTGCTCAAGGAGAAAAAGTGTCCGTGCCACGCATTTCTCTAATACCCAATGACCTTCCCTTTTGACTTTAAGAGACTGCAATTTCCCTTAAAAGTATGCTTTGTCATGAGGATAAATAAATCTCGAAGCCAAACTTTAAAATACGCTGGCGTAGATTTAAGAGAAAAATTTTTCGCCCACGGTCAGTTTTTCGTAGCTTGCTCACGCGTAAGATCACGGACGAGCCTGGTAATATTAGTTCCAATGAAGAAACAAAAAATATTCCTTATAAGGAAATCATCTAAAAAGTAATTTCATTATTTTTTCATTGTAATTATCCTAAATTGTAGTCCGTAGTGAAGCACGGGTATTCAGCTAGTATATGATAGTTCTTCAGTTGGGAGCTGAATGACTGCACTGTGTCCTTCTCTAGTCAAAATTTAGAACAGTTCTACGTTTGGGATTCTTTTCCCTTCAGCGCACTTGTCGACAATGCAGTGCTGAGGACTCCATAACAAAGACGAAACCTAAGTCCATAGCAGCCGAGTACGCTGCACATGAATATCTTAGTTTCATTAGATTGATTTTGTTGCGGGACAGTGCACAGCGGTGGGGACGAGGGAACACCCTCCAAACCCCACCCCCAGAGATATAAGAATCAAAAGAAAAAGAATTGATTCATGCGTTATATTAAAAGGAACTTAGGAAAGCAGTTCTCCGGTAGTATAACTTCCTCTCTACATAATTTACCAATCTTCTATTATATCTGCTCGGGGAGTAATTTGACTCCACAGGATTTTCATCATTTACCTCTGAAAATTTTTCTCGCCCACAGGAAAGCTCATTTACACCTCCCAACGAAAACCTTCGCCCTTTTCCCTTAAAAGTAACAAGAGTCGATTGAAGGTGAATTCAAAGCGCATGTGGGTGTTCAAACATTACATATTATGAACTGATGCCGCGCTCAACTTAATATAACAGCCCCACCCACACGTTAACGTACTTCTCTCGCAGACTTATCACAGAGCAACATTATCTAAAGTGCTTTTGTATCAAGTGTTTATCTTTTATTCTTTTCGATTGCTGTGAGTGCCATTCTTCATGTATTAAAACCCGCGATCAAATATTACTCTTAGATTTTCCCACAGTTCCAATAAGAGTTAGATTCTGCCGTTCCGATTTGTGTTATGTCCACATTTATGAAATTAAAATCCTATTGCTAAAGTGAAATTGAGCTCTACCACTATAATATATTTATATAAATTTAAAATATGAAAAGATAAGGGGTTATTATAAATTTATATACTGTCGGTCTGTTTTTTTCCCTGAATCCCGTGACCGACCATTCTTTCTACCAGACACAAAAAATAGTAGTCGAGCCTACTTAAAATATATATTAAGTTGGATTAATTACTTTCACGACAGACAATTGTGTCACAAATCCATGCTCTCAACTTTCGAACGAGATGAATTCAATCATCTCTGCGCTGATTTCACACTCAAAGTTTACTAAAAAAAAGTGTGGCATCTGTGTTTTCTGGCTTGGACTGCCAGAGGAGTACCCTAACCTAGTAAAGACAGCGACAGACCTATTTTTGCCCTTTTCATCTTGATATTTCTGCCAGCAAGCCTTCTGTTATGGCGACCAAAAAATACAAAACAAGAAATAGATTGCTAAGCTTTGAGGATGATACGCGTGTTTTTCTTCGTCAACTTCTAGGTCTAATATCAAACATTTGGGCTCTAAGCACAGTTGCAAGTCTCACATTAACAAAAGAAAACCATTTTTAACGATTTCTATTGAAGTTCTCTGGTGTAATACTATACTGAATCCCATGGCTCTTTTTGAAACTGTATTATTATATTCTATTGTGTTGTGTTGTTTTTTATTTATATATTTTAATAAACGCATAAAATCAGTAATGGAGAAAGTATTTATTTGAAATTAAATGTAGCATGTACCTGATATATATCTGCCGGAGGTAAAGGACACCAAGTCCATTTTTTAAAAGTAGATTGTTTAACTTTATTCTCTCACATTGTTTTGATAAATTTCAGTGGTGCAAAGCTTTAACTTGATTATATATATATATATATATATATATATATATATATATATATATATATATATATATATATATAAGAGACCTTGCCAGTTGAAATCGGCACCATGTCCTATCATTGTATCGGGGTAAAGAGCCCTAAAGGGATTTCATTGAGCTCTTCTGTAAAATTTAATAAATGTGACTTAGTGTCTTTTACCTCCGATACACAGATATAATTTAATATTTAAAAGATTGAAAAAGTAAAATTATAGCAAAGGTACCCCAAGTTTCTAAGTTCATACCCAAAGGGGCTGCAAACGTAAAAAGACTGGGAATCTCTGATTTAGGTCCTTAGTCTCTGATTAGGCCCTTAGGTGTAGGAAAATTTCGTGGCGCGAAAATGGTATCATCGTGACGTATATTTGTAAAACTACCAATGAGGATTATTGTCGATTAAGAATATACGTTAGGATGACGCCATTTTCGCACGGCAAAATTTTCCAATGCACCGCGTGGATTCCAATGCACCGCGTTTTATAGTGGACGTCCAAAATTTTAAAAAAAATCGAAATTCGAAAAAGAATCCCAACGTCAAAAGTGACTTTCCATATTCGAAAAAAAAATCGAAACTAAAAGAAATAATAATAAAAAATAAAAATAAAAACCAGTTCTCAAACAGGAATTGCCTAAAAGTTCAAAATAGTTGACAAAAAAAAGCCATTAAAGTTAAAATGTTTCGAAGAATATAGATGAAAAATTTCAGGATGTGTACCCGCATGAAAGTCTGACTATCAACGTGTTTTGTGAATTTGAGCTTATAAAACTGGCAAATATACAAGTAATACTTTTCAAATGAAAAACTGGGTCACAAATAAGTATTTTACTCGACTTCTTTGCTCCAGAAAGAATTTTCGATAGAAAAAAAATTTGAGCGGGAAGAAGGAAATCTATTTCGCAATGTTTGATTTTCATCGCGTTCGTTTATCGTTTAGAGTAAACGGTTAGTAAACATCAAATACATGGACCACTGGCCACATTTAAGATTATAAAATTATTGTTTAAAAAAATATTAGGCATTAACAGAACTTTTTGAATCCAAACGTGGGAGACAGAATAGGCCGATTTTCCTGTAAGGCCGATATTTCCCGCGAACAGAAAATTGTAAGACGGCTGATTCATTTTTTTATTACAAAAGGTTAATTATTCATAAGTGTATTAAAAACTATACGATAAAACTATCGGAATGTGCTTTTCCCCAGTTGAAAATATGTTTTCTTCCAAGGAGACGTGGGTACTAGTTTGTTTCGTCAGTTGTCATGTTTATGATACGTAACTCTAAACCCCAGAATCTCTCTATATAAAAATGTATGTATGTATGGATGTTCCAGCATAACTCTGGAACACCTGAAGAAATTTCAACCAAACTTGGTAAACATATGACTTACAACCTGGAAAAAAATACTGTGGGGGTAAGACACCCCTAGCACCCCTATGAGGGATGGGATGGGGGTGACATGTAAAAATAATCGAAACGAACTGATTTTAGTGTTAAATCCACAGTTTTCAGTGTTTCTGAGATGAATGGTGTCACTCTCGATGCCGTATAAGTAGGGATACGTAATTTTCATATTTACGAAATAGATGCGAATAAATGCGAAAATTATTCTTTTACTACTTTTCGGCAAAAACTTGATGATAAACAGTTTGTTAAGCGAAATTAGGTAGTGATAGTAATAATTTGCTAACATAAATGCCTAACTAAGACCATCCGTAGTCTTCAACTGAGAAATCTCACTCAAATTCGGATTAGCTCCGAATTTCAACCGGACAGTTTGTCTGTACCGGAGTTGACTCCGTGAAAATCTAACTGTAAAAATCAACCATCAAGTTTTGTGGAACAATTTAGTAGATTTAAGAACGTCTAGTGAGCTCCAAAGTCAAGGGTATTTCAGCTACCTACACTAGTCAACCAAGAGACTCCTATTGATGTTATACAGATTTTAATTGCAACGAAATGCTGCAACCTTAATTTTGCAAAGTCTCTATACAAAGCCTCTATAGTCCCGTTAACAGGGTAGATGCTGATACATTTTATTATGCACAACATAGTAATAAATGACAAAAGGCAAAGACATAAGGAACATAATGTGGAGACTACTACAATGTTAGCTTTATGCTAAGAATTTTGATACTTACCTATCCATGTAATATATATATATACTAGCTGAAAACCCGCGCTTCGCTACGGAGTACATTGAAATTAAATACAACGGTCAATGTATGCAATTAATTCCAAAAAAAAAAATATATATATATATATATATATATTTATAATAAATACGACGATCAATGTATACAATTGATGTAAAAAAAAACATATTTATAAAAAAATCGTAAGGGATATTTTTATAGACAAAATAAAGTCCAATCGTCTGCCGCATTAGCAAGAAAAAAATATTTTTTTGTCTTTTTTTTTTGGCACGTGACGATAAATTTATTTAAAGTACCAGAAAAAGAAATCACGTGATCAGCATTTAATAAATTAAATTCTAAAAATTAATCTTTAAAAATTCACCAAAAATCAGGAAATGGAGTTAAAATTCGAAAAAATTTCATTTTGAAGGAATTTTTATGATCTTTCTCGTGATATAAATTTCATAACCCTCAATGTATTATTTTAAATGCAAACGTAAAAAAAGTTTAAAAAACAGCTTAAAAATTTAATTTTAAAAAAATCTAAGAAGAATTTTTGAAAAATCCTTCTTAGTGCACCCCTACACTATTAGAAGAATCGCCATGCAAAATTTCAGCCCTTTAGGTCCAGCGGTTTGGTCTGTGCGTTGTATGTCAGTCAGTCAGTGAATGAATGAATGAATGAATGAGTCAGTTACGGAACTGTTTTATATATATACTAGCTGAAAACCCGCGCTTCGCTACGGAGTACATTGAAATTAAATACAACGGTCAATGTATGCAATTAATTCAAAAAATATATATATAAATATATTTATAATAAATACGACGATCAATGTATACAATTGATGTAAAAAAAACATATTTATAAAAAAATCGTAAGGGATATTTTTATAGACAAAATAAAGTCCAATCGTCTGCCGCATTAGCAAGAAAAAAATATTTTTTTGTCTATTTAGTTGTTACGCACGTGACGATAAATTTATTGAAAGTACCAGAAAAAGAAATCACGTGATCAGCATTTAATAAATTAAATTCTAAAAATTAATCTTTAAAAATTCACCAAAAATCAGGAAATGGAGGTAAAAATTCGAAAAAAATTTCATTTTGAAGGAATTTTTATGATCTTTCTCGTGATATAAATTTTATAACCCTCAATGTATTATTTTAAATGCAAACGTAAAAAAAAGTTTAAAAAACAGCTTAAAAATTTAATTTAAAAAAATCTAAGAAGAATTTTTGAAAAATCTTTCTTAGTGCACCCCTACACTATTAGAAGAATCGTCATGCAAAATTTCAGCCCTTTAGGTCCAGCGGTTTGGTCTGTGCGTTGTATGTCAGTCAGTCAGTGAATGAATGAATGAATGAGTCAGTTACGGAACTGTTTTATATATATAGACTAGCTGAAAACCCGCACTTCGCTACGGAGTACATTCAAAGTAAAAACATCGGTGAATGTATGCAATTAATGCCAATATATGTATAATAAATACGACGATCAATGTATATAATTGATGTAAAATATATATATATATAAAAAAATCGTAAGGGATATTTTTATAGACAAAATAATGTAGAAGAAGATATTCAAATTAAATCTAATATAAAGAATACTAAAGAATATAGTACAGTTTCTAGAACATTTCTTTTACTGTATTTTAATATTTTTTTGGATAATGTCCAATCGTCTGCCGCATTAGCAAGAAAAAAAAATTATTTTTTGTCTATTTAGTTTTTATGCACGTGACGATAAATTTATTTAAAGTACCAGAAAAAGAAGTCACGTGATCAGCATTTAATAAATTAAATTCTAAAAATTAATCTTTAAAAATTCACCAAAAATCAGGAAATGAAGGTAAAGATTCGAAAAAGATTGCATTTTAAACGAATTTTTATGATCTTTCTCGTGATATAAATTTTATAACCCTCAAATTATTATTTTAAATGCAAACTTAAAAAAAGTAAAAAAAAACAGCTTAAAAATTTAATTTAAAAAAATCTAAGAAGAATTTTTCAAAAATCTCTCTTAGTGCACCCCTACACTATAAGAAGAATCGCCATGCAAAATTTCAGCCCTTTAGGTCCAGCGGTTTGGTCTGTGCGTTGTATGTCAGTCAGTCAGTGAATGAATGAATGAATGAATGAATGAATGAGTCAGTTACGGAACTGTTTTATATATATAGATAGATATATTTGCGAATAAATGCAAAATTTATATATTGTATTTTTCGTTGTTGCGCAATTTCGACATTTTTTATGAAAAATTTACGTATCCCTACGTATAAGTCCAAGTTCAGCCCCATCGGCAAAGGGGGGCTGAGAAGGGGTGAAAAATAAAATGTCCAAAGTGACCAAGATAAACCGAGATGTCCTAAATACCCGGGCAACAACGGACAAACAACTAGTTTTAAAATAAGTGTTGAATTGTTCGGAACATAGACAGTGGAGACACATATGATTTTTGCAAATATCATTTTAGATTTGGTAATATAAAATTTTCTTATATATATGTATAGGGAGAGTATGTAAATTTCCTAGAATTTCTTTCATTTCATAATTGTGTTTCCCAAAAAACTTGAAAAAATAAGTTTTCTCATAAACATATTCCGTACCTTCATTATTACAAGATGAAATTTGATTAACATAAAAAACATACACCCCGATAAAAATAAGCATTTAATTATATTAATCAAAATTTGGACAAACTACGAAAACAGGAAATCTTTAAATAACTATATTGATGTTATAACGTGTCGTGTCTGTCATAAGTTGTCACTCAATTTCCTCTCTACCACCTTTAGGCGCCGCAATAGTTGACGTCACAGATCTTAGACGGGAATTTTCCTCTCAGTTTGTTTTCTAATCACAGATTAGCAAATGCAAAGATTAACAAAGTCTTGGTTACTTTTTTTTTGTAATAGAAAACAGATCTCTAAATGCATTGTGCGTGTTTCTTTCAATTGTAGTTTAATTTGTTTCGTTGAACAATTTTCTTTAGTAGAGATGGATTTAATGCCCTTAAAAAATTAATTAATGAAAAGTTTTGAATTTTAAAAAACTACGTGCTTTATATTTAAACGTCTACTTTCGTGTGAAAGAGAGAGAAAAACAGTATTCAGAAATATGGAGTTTCTAATCTGTGGTTACAGAAATAAGGAGAGGCTATCCCCCATTGCATAAATAGTGAAGATATGCGATGTCAGCTGATGCAACTATTAATCTGAAGGAGAATCTTTGAAATGGTTATCCATCTTTTACAATTTATATTAGCTGAGGCGATAAATTTAAAAAGTGAACTTTTTTGCAACATCTGTTTTGCATCTTTTCATGAAATTCCTCATGTCATTGCCTGAGTATTTTTTAATGAAAAAATACTCACACACACACACACACACACACACACACACACACACATATATATATATATATATATATATATATATATATATATATATAGGGGGATTTTTATTAAACTGACTCTACTCAGAGCCATCCGTGGCGTGATCTATCAGCCGGAATTCCGCCAAAATTGATAGAAGGACTAAGGACGACATGGGAAAGAGTTTCCGCTGGAAAAAAAAAAAAATAGTTCCAAAAGTCGCCGATAGGGGAAGATATGGCACTGTTGTTTGTTGCCAACCCGAGAATTTGCATAAAATACAACTAAAACACAAAATGCAAATTCATGACTAAATAGTCGACAGCAGCTCTAAAGATCAGTGCGGAATCTGTTGCGTTATTGCTTTACAGAAGGAATGGTCATCAGTCGCTTTTTTCCACTTTCATGGCCACCTCGATCCCCGCACCTAACCCATGTGACTTCTTTCGGAGGGGTTATTTAAAGTCTAAGATGTATCTTGGGGGAGTCTCGAACTTGGCGGTCCTAAAGGATAACATACCCCGGACTGTGAAGAACATTCCTGGTGGCATGTTACGCGAGAACGTAGTTGTTGAGAACAGAGTTGAGAACGTAGTGTTCACAATGCAATGTGTCGTCCCCCAGGACGGTGGTCACATTGAAGGTGATAGAAGTCAATTTGCATAAAACAGTGTGGCAGTGAAATTTCTTAGTTATTCATTTGTCTGCTTATTACAACTTTTTCGGTATTCACCCCTTATCTTTATAGCCCGAAATAGCGGCGTTGCTGTCGACTGCATAGTCGTGAATTTACATTTTGATATTTTACTAAAGTTTTGAGCAAATTCTCGGATGCGCCTACAACAACAGCGCCATATTTTCCCCTATCGGCGACTTTCGGAACTTTTTTTCCCACGGAAAATCTTTCCCATGTCGTCCTTACACCCTCCATCAATTTTGGTGGAATTCCGGCTGGTAGGTCGCGCTACAGGTGGCTCTGAGTAGTGTCAGTTTAATAAAAATCACCCTGTGTGTGAATATATATATATATATATATGGCAGAGTATAGGAAGTAACCTCTGCCTACCGGTTTTAAAAGCAATCTGCTTTTATTTACTTAGTTATTATATACCATTATGTACATGCATACAACAGCATCAGGTATTCACCTTATATCTGAAGAAATGCTGTATTTTAAAACCATAAAAAGAATTACTGCCATTGACTACTGAATCCACCTGATATCTGCCGAAAAGAAAAATCAAACTAATATATAAAAAAATTGTCCATCTGTATCCATTTATTATTTGTATGCTAATAACTGTAATAAATAGATACAGATTAGTAATATGTCACGTTTTAGAGACGTTTCAACTTGAATGTTCCTTCCGTAAGAAGATTCGTTTCTCGTTTTCCTCATTTTTTTCCTGTTGGAAATCTAAGCTCGGATTTGCGATTACGTTTTTTCGTCCCAGATTTCGACTATCTCAAATCACCTTACGTAAAGGAGAATTTAGTCTAGGAAGTGGAACACGTCCTTTGATCTCGTTTAATGACCCTATTTTCTAAATTTTTAAAATACGCAAAGAAAATAAATTGGGGTGACTAGAACAAGTGTAAATTTTATTTCTACTTATGGCTAATGATGGCATAATATTTAAAACAAATTTAAGTTGAAGTTCTTAGTTGAATGTTTAATATTTTTTAATGTATTTAATATAATATGTCAATACGAACAAAAGATAAAATGCTATAAAATTGAGAGTAAAAATGTAAGTTATGTGACTAACAAAACTACTATTGACATACATCTTTTTTTAATATATATATATATATATATATATATATATATATATATATATCTTATATATATATTTCTTCTGTCCGTGTGTATGTAACTGAACTCCTCCTAAACGACTGGACTAATTTTTATGAAATTTTGTGTGTGCGATTAAGTTGATTCGAGAATGGTTTAGATTCACAATTTGATCCGATAGAAAATGTTTTTATATTTTTAATTAATTAATAAAAATCCAACAATTTATAAGGGGGTGCGTCCGGTAAATGGAAACTGTTACAGTTTGTGGAATCACCCCTCTGGATAATGGCGTCCACGTTAGGTTTAGTTAGTAAACAGCGAGCGAAAAGATAAAAATAAAGAAAATCAAAAAGTTTCAAATCATATATTAAACCAGAATAATAAATGAAAATAATAATCTTTGAAGTCAGATTTTATACTCTAAAATAGATCAGATCCAACGGCATATTGATATTCTCGACACGCGATGGAAAATTCGAATCAACCATGCTAAGTGACACGAGATCTTTTTTAATCGCTACTGCAGTCCCCCTCGCCTATATCTTTGTGCCTATTGAAGAGCTAAAGACTAAGATTCTATCCTGCTAACTTATTTCTGACTAAAAAATCCTCTGACATTTATAATCACCAGCCCACAACAACTTTCCAATAGCGAATATGTTTTACTTTACTCAGTAGAACGCCGTGTAATCGTGGCGCGTTCGGAAGGTCGCCCATTCGGAAAGTACCGTGCTCTCGACCAGTGTTCGAATCCAGAGTTGTGTAACTTTTGCTAGACCTGTTATTTCGGGCTTTTTTTTAAGGATTTTTTATTTCAGCTTTTATTTTATTATTTTTTTAATTATTATTTTATTTTATTTTATTTTTTAATTTTAATTTTATTTTATTATTTTTTAATTTTAATTTTATTTTATTATTTTTTAATTTTAATTTTATTTTATGATTTTTTTAATTATTATTTTATTTTATTTTATTATTTTTTAATTTTAATTATATTTTATAATTTTTTAAAAGTATTATTTTTATTTATTTTTATTTTTTTCAGCTTTTTTATGATGAAATACCGAATATAGCTGAAATCTGAGGAGTTTATTATGCATTTATACATTTTTAATTGGGTTTTCATATTATTAATATGTATAACATTTCGTATACTTTTTTTTCTATGTTATTTATACTGCGTTTAGTTTTTTAATGGATTTTTATAGGTTTATTATAAATTTATATATTTTATGTTTTACTTTTCAGAATTTTTTGCTCCAATGATAAAGGGTAAATCTTTTCTATGTTACTTATACTGTGTTTAGTTTTTAAATTGATTTTGGTTAACAAATATTCTTAAAATTCCGGGCATCGCCGGGTACTTCAGCTACAATTACAACGTTTGAACAGGACAACGTCTGTCGGGTCCGCTAGTATATATATATATATATATATATGAGGCGGTGAAAGGCAAAGTGGAGTAAGTCAGTAAGTCAAGTGGTGTAAGTCCAAAGCGTTTTACTACAAAAACTACAAAAAATTCCATTATAAATTCAAAAAATTATAATTCTTAATAATTATTATAATACTTCAAATAATAATTATTTGTAATTACACTATAAATTGAACATGGAGATTACATTTTTGCTCTCAAATTAAAAAAGTTGATAATGTGACTTACACCAGTTTGCCTTTCACCGCCTCATATATAAAGCCTACAAATTTTTCTCATAACGAAATAAAAAAGTTTCAAAGTACTGCACAGTTAAACTTTTTCATACAATTTTCCATAATAAATTGTAATTGTGTCATATCTTATACTCGTTATATAGTATCATTACAAGTTACTAGTTTGAGTGGAAATCTAATACATTTTTATTGCAAATGGGTTAGTCTAAAAACCCCATTTGCTCAGCTTAGGGATGAAAAAATGGTGTCGTGCCTGAAATTTTTATTTTAAAGAAATTTTTTTAATAACAACTCAACATGTGTTGAACTCCAGTAAAAACTTTAGACCGACAAAGTATGACAAAACACTGTAGTTTATAAATGCACCTATCAATTTTTCTTCATTTTCATTATGAGCGATCAGAAAGTTGAATATCTGACTTCCTGGATAGCGTAAATTTTATCGAAATTCTGACAAACTATTTTTATTAGTTAGATTTTAATTTTGACTATTTTATAATTAAATTTACGTATTTTGTAATTTCGCTTTCCTAAGTGGGTGTTAATTAACATAATTTATCTTTTGAAAGTAAGATCAAATACCTGGATTATTGTGGCAGACAATTCTAGAATTTGAACGATTCAAGAGAATTGTTTTTACGGACAGAAAAGAATAAATCTCAATGTTTGTTCTTCCCTAGTTTTCAAAGTGCACTGAAGAATTTTAGGAAAGTGCTTTTCCCATATTTATAATGAATATGGAACGAGGATTTGAGAAGTGTTGAAATGGTGTCTGAGATAGCAAACATTTCCCTGCTAATTATGTATAGTGCAGTAGACTGTAGTGATAGCCTATGACTGTATCGTTTGGGAGGAGGGAGAATTCAATGTTTTGTTTCAATCCTGACTGCGGAAACAATTTTAATTTTCACGCAAACAGTTTTTCAATGACTCCTGCTACACATTTTAAAACTCCGCCATCTGGTAAACAATACTTTAACACATTGCATACCACGTTATTCATATATGAATGACGATTCCTTCGGCGCAGGTTATAAATGTATGGCAGTACACTCAGATAAGAAAAAGTATAACTCATAATATTAATAATACTAAGAGAAAATAAAATGAAATCTTGTTCAGCTGGTCGTGGGAAAAATGCGTTTAGTTTCAGGTAAATTAATATTTTACATGGTAAAAATTAAAACCAATAATTCTGTAATTAGTTATTTAATTTAAGATTAATTGATCTCTAAAAAAGTATTTTCCCATTTAACCTTTTGAAGTATTAATATACATCTGATTTATTTATGTTTAAAATTCAAACAAATTTTCAGGAAGCCAGATCATTGGTTGCAGAAAGTATACAGAGTATTGCAGAGTGTTTTAAACAGTTTAGAATTTTTCTTTCGCTCTACCTCACGTGCTTGTTGCTTTTGAAGTTTAACAAAGCACTGAACACAATTTTTTTGCCATTTTTTGCCGGTTGCATCGGTTTTTTGTCAAAACTGATGTAAATAGGAAAATTTTTTATTATTGTTTATTTATTAATTTATTTAATTTTAATTTTTTTTTTTGAGTTTTCGGTAAATCGTTTTGAATATTTAGAAGACTACTACTGAATCTACCCGAAAGCCTCGAATTTTAATTTTTTTTATTTGACAAACAGATGTTTATCGAGAAATTTGCAATTATATTTTAATGTGTATATCAAAACAAGCTATTTTAAAAAGATAATGTCTTAGCCCTAGGGGTGGGGTAGAGGAATAGTTATCGAATTATCTTGGCATGCAATGTGTTAAGTACATGAGTTGACCTCACAGATCTTCAAAACCGATGTTAGGCGAACAGATGTTTTCTAGTCAGTATTATTCTAATTACTGATGAGCAAATGCCTAATTTTGAATGGTGTTTTCTGTATTTCTAATGGATCTTGAAATACAATGCGCGTTTCACCATAGATCTTCATATCTTTTAATTTAATCAAAAAAACAATTTTAATTTGTAGCAATAGACATCAATAATTTAAGGCCCTGTAGGAAATCAACAACTGAAAAATTTTAACTGCATATACAAATAAATAAATAAATATATATATATATATATATATATATATATATATATATATTGAGAGAGAGAGAGAGAGAGACAGAGAGAAATAAATAAATAATAGGCTTTTCCTAAACTGTGGTTAGAAAAATAGGTCGAGGCGGGGAGAGGAAGATTCTCCATAGCTTAACAATGCTATTGAAGATAAGCTAGGTCAACTGATTAGCCACCTTAATCATCAGAGTATTTTAGCCTTATGATATTGAGCCGGCCATATTTCCTTCAACGTCTTTATCGTGTGGCAGCCGATGAAATGATGACATAATAAAGAGACACTGATAAACTATGAAACAGTGCTAAACTATGATTCAGTGCACGCGTTCTGTAGTAGCGACCATGTTCACTAGTATTAGAATCCCGAAATTTTACATAACACTTTAAACAAACAAGGAACTATTTCTTGTACAAAATCTAAGAACATGTGCGTACATTAATGACTTCAAGGCACGATGAATAGGTTCTTAAGGAAACGGCTTGCTTGCTTTGCCTTTCTGTTGAGCTGCCACTCCAGCTGAATTTCCGTTAGCATGGTTTCCGTGAGATATGGATGTCGGTACGGAGTTATTTTACTGTAATGTGGACACGTTACTTGTTACATGTTGACATCTTACCATTTTAACGTACGCAGTAAATTAAATTTATGAATATGATCTTTAAAATTTTTAAAATAAAACTCTTCCACCCCCCTCGTCCCAGGATTTAATATAAAGTCCTTAATGATAATATTTTTACGATGCCTACATTTCTTACTAATTATGAAAAAAAATTAAGCTGATGCGACCGTATACTTTGTCAGATTTAAAGAGGAGTCATTATTTTTCTTTGTTATAACGGAAGTTAATCGTCTTAAAGGATTAAAAAGATTCGGGGCTTCCAAAGGAAAATACTTTCAATGTTTTCTTCCCGAAAGCACTGAATTTTTTTCTTTGCTAGTATATTTACATTTGAAACTTTGAATTAAATGGAATTGTCCGAAAAGAATTTTTGAGAATAAAATAGGTTAAGATAGTATGGCATTAAATATCTTAAACCACATTGTCTAACTGTGATAGAGTTCCTTTGATTAAGGTCAGCTACAAAAATAAATGCTTTTTGTAATAGTTAAGAGACAGGCGTTTCAACTGCATACTTCGTCTATATCAGATTTTTTTAAAATTCTTGTGTCATGGGGAATACAGTTAATACATGAAATACATGACAAGTCGAGTGATTTATTTATTACTAGATTTATTACCCGGCTTCGATCGGGATTCAGTTTCTGTTATTATTTTGTTTCAATGATTAGCCTCGTGTTATGATGATCTAAAGTTATAACAACTCTTAAACAAATTAATTTCAAATTTCAGTAGTAAAAAATTCATTTATTGACTAATTTATTGTTATTTTAATACTTGCCAGTGCACAACATTTTTTGTTCCTTTTTTATCATCTGCGACAATGTATAATTCTGATTAATTCCTTGCTCTAGACCAGAGGTCCCCAAACTTTGCCCCCATGCCGATTTTTTCTGGTTTTGGGTAGACCTCCCCTGCTATCCTAATACTGATTTTTTTACAAATTTATCAACTTTAAAAGTGTTTTTGATGCTGACACAGAGCTACTCACTTTGAGAGGGTTTACTGTAGAGTGAAAATTTTTAAAATTATATATATATATATATATATATATATATATATATATATATATATATATGTATATATGTGTGTCAAGTTTTATAGTTATTCATTTATTATCTAAAACGACACAAAATGCAAATCTAGCAACATTTTTACATAGAATAAATACACAACAAAATCAATGCTTTTAATGGGAGGAATGAGCCTGATGCTTTGAAAGCAAAATTTCAATATTCGGCTTCAATTTAGTCAGGTTTAACCTTAAATCTCATCGGTAAGTGATTTCCAGTCTGTTTCTTTTTTTTATGTAAGGAGATTGACAACCGTGCTGAAACCCCTTTCTACGAGGTATGAAGATGGAAAAGCTATCAAAAACTTTCTCGCGATAGTTCATAATGCAGAATATGTAACAGGTATGTCTCTTTGAAGCCAGAATTGTTGATATCCCTTTCTAAACTGCATCTTAAGTTCTTCGTTGGTGGTTATAACGATCAGTTCTCCTTGTAACATGACATTCGTTTCTTCAATGTAACCGTATGGATTGATAATCTGTTGTGGTATTTCCATAGTCAATACATCTTCAAACCTAATTTCAAAGTTTGTGTGAAGGACATTTAAATGTTGAACGTAGGCCGAAAGGTCACATTCCTGGCAGTTTGTCTATGCCAAATTGGGAAACTGGCAAGTTCAATATAAAGGCCACCTGCTGGCCCTCGCTGTAACCGTTCCAGTTCAAAAGTCCATGATTTCGCAACACAAGTTACACGTACTGCGGCCGAAAAGTGAATAGATTTCTTACACAATGTTATTAAATATGCATATAATTAGGAAATGTGTCTATCTATTATAAGAAAGTACTCGTATTACGTAAACACCTCCATAGGTACTATCTGTCTTAGGCGGATTATTTCATTTACGGGAAGCCAAAATTTTGGTGACGACCTGTCTAACTCGTGGACCCCCATTTACATCTCATGCACCCCCGATTTTCTTTTTCACTAGCATGGACCTCTTGCAGGTCTCTATCGACCCCTGGGAGTCTATATAGACCACTTTCGGAATGACTGCTCTAGACATATAGCTGACCATGCGTTTCAATGCCACTTTCATACTTTCTTAATTAGAATATACACGTATTTCATGATTGTAATTCTTTCTCAAAACAAAATCGTCTGCTATGTTTCAATGTGACTTCAGTTATATAAATCATCACGTCAAGGCTAAACGCACGTGTTTCTAGCTAAGTGAACGTGTCCTTCAGTATATTTGAGTTTTAACAGGTAGCTTGGGATAGTTTTAATGCATGAAATGGATTGCAAACACATTCATTCAAAATGAATGACTTTCCATCTTTATATTTTCATTTTTAAAAGGAAATATCCCGGCGTTGCCACGTATATGAAAATAATATATCAAATTCATTCTTGCATGCGCCAATATATGAATAAATCACGTTTTTAATTCCTGTCTACTTATTTTTACGCAAATGTTATAATTTAATTGGCAACAATGAAATGTTATAATGGCTTTGAACAAAAATATCCGTTGATACCGCGCAAACTTGTTCTAACATAATTCGGGAATGGAACGCCGTAGCTGAATGAAAATAATCACATTCATCCTTATTTTCCAAAGCATTAAACCGTGTAAATTTCACCAAAGTAGGGCTCACAGTTCTTGAGTTTTTGTGACTCACACATACAGACACGACCGATTTCCCATTTCTGCTTTATATATAAGATTGTCTGGCAGTTATAAATGTCCTTAATTTCTATTTTATCATAGTCGAAGATGCTTGCGGATTTTACGTTGAAGAATAGAATAATAAAATCCTAACCACCGTTTTTGTAATAAAATATCATAACAAGAAGTCAAGAGGTCAGTCCACAGAAAACTCCATGAATATTTCGACCATAAAGCTTACATACAAGGTGCGGCGATTAATTTCCAGCACTGATCTAATAACTCCAGAAAATATTACATGAAATGCATACCCATTTAATATGTTTCGAATTAACTCCCACCTGCCGTAATGCACTTCTGTGCTCGGCTGTATAACTTTCGGAAACAACTTTTAAAGTAAAAAAATTGGCCCAGCATGAGGTCGTGGAGATGCAGCATCCTCCATACTCTCCGAACTTAGCCCCGGCAGACTTTTTCATGTTTCCAAAACTGAAAGATCTTATGAAGGGAACAAGATTTGAAGATGTCGAAGCCATCAAGAAAACGTGACGTCCACATTAAAGAGTATTCCGAAAGAGGACTTTAAAAAATGTTTCCGAAACTTATACAGCCGAGCACAGAAGTGCATTACGACAGGTGGGAGTTACTTCGAAACATATGAAATGGGTATGTATTTCCTGTAATATTTTCTGGAATTAATAGATCAGTCCTTGAATTTAATGGCCTCACCTTGTATTTAAAATCATAATTTAAGCATAATACAAGGTATGACAGCTGCTGCCCCCCCCCCCATACCATAGGGGTTAGCGTTATCAGTCTCAACGGCATCGGCTCGGATTCGGATCCCTGCTAAAGCCTGTGCTGTCTGCTCATAGGGACCGATGCTGGTTCATTTATACGGAGCTCTCGTAATAAAGTTGCCCACAAAAATCGCCGTGGGTGTGGGCGAATGTTACCAAGACAATGTGCTTGCCGCGTTGGCGAAATAACATTTCATTACGGTTTGTTTATTTTTCTTTTAATGATACTGTTTCGAAATAAACGCGTAGTTGCGTCATCTATCGTTATTCAGTTAAACGAAATTCTGTACCATGAATGAAAATTAGGATAGAAATTTCCATACTTAATTCAGACTCGTATGGATACGGAACCAGGAAGACTCTTATTCGAAACTAATACGGTTTCCACCATGACCGTTATATTTCTTTATACCAGTTGCGTTTCAGCTCAATCCGGGAAAGTTGCGAGTATTTCGAATTTGGCTTTCTGCTTACTTTTGCTGGGGATCATCAACCTTCATGTGAATATGTGTACTAATGCCTCTTAGAATTCTAAAGGGTACTATTCTAAACTGTCACATCACGCATTTTGGAACTTATTGTCGCCAAGTGAATTCCCCATTTTGATCATGATGCCTACCAGAAGAGGTTTTTTCGCTTTGAGTCTTTCCATTATAAGCCTGTTTTGGGAATGTCAATATTTTTATGTATTGAGATTTAAATAGCATTCAAAAATGATAATATGTTGTCTCTGATTCTTATTTTTATAACGTAGGGTCAGTCTAAGATACTAGATTAGGTTCAATGATGATATAAAAATGATGCAGAATTCACATACAATTTTATTTTTATGACATGCAAGCTTTTCCTACCAGACACATCAAGTATAAATATATGTATACACACACAATAGTTACACTGATGATATGATAGCATTTTAGGAGCTCGATGTCATAATAGTCTGAATTCTCACAAACAAAGATTGAGTTTTATTTCCCTAGTAAAAACATGTGAATTTTAAAATCTATAATTCCATCCACATCATTTCTCCAGTACCATAAGAAAACCCTGTATTGTATAATCATGTGCCAATTTATTTTCACAGCATAGCGATAGTTCACTGCAGGATGAACTCTTTTTCTCAGAGGCCCGAGGTAGTCTAGTGATAGAGCGTCGGCTTTTGGAGCTGAGGGTAATCGCATTGAATCCCGACAAAACCCTCCGTGTCTAGGCCGGATATGGGCACGTTAAATCCATAGACCGGAAAGTCCCTCTATGGAGTCAGAGAGGGTACGATCCCCCCAGATGTACCCCTGGGGGTGCTTGGTCAATATTGAGGTGGCACCTGGCTAAATCAGACTCCGACCCTTGTGGCCGACATGGTACCATTAAAAACCGGGGCCGCACCCCTCAGCCAGCTAGCCTAAATGGACTTGGTCCAGACTACTTGCGTCCCGGGAGCATTAGAAACAACAACAACACTCTTTTTCTCACCAAAATATGGATTGACTATCATTTGTGAGAAGGTGCAGTGTGTTTATCAAACAGCAAAATTATTCCAGTGTTTAAGAATAGGATTTATTTGCGTTAATTAAATTTTAACGTAGGATTACATTCCTCCATAACGGTCTTGAAAGGAAAATTTCAGACTGAGGAAAGGAAAATTAAAGCTGTCCGTCCATCCGTCCTCGCGAGTTATAATTTTGGCAGAGCGCCAAACCCAGTCTATCGCTTTGACAAGTTAAACAGAAAAGTACCAAGATGCGTCAAAATTTTGATATACATAAATGTATTTTTTTATACATGCGTACATATATATAGATACATACATACATACATTAACGTAGGATTACTTATTGCTTACCTCTTTTGTATGTATGTATATATATATATATATATATATATATATATATATACATACATACAAAAGAGGTAAGCAATAAGTAATCCTACGTTAATAACCTGCGTTAATTTCGTTAAAAGAGACTACCTTTTTTTTCTTTTTTTGTACATCCTTTAGTGTAGTTATTTGAATCATCTTTTCAATATTAAATTCGCTTCAAACATTTTCAAAAAAGTTTTCACAATTCAGAAGTAAACAATTTTATTTAAAAAAACTTATTTTTTTTTACATTCCCCAGAATTTGGACACACGTTACCTCATCATCGAAAGGGAGCGCGTGACTAATTGAAAATTCCGTGTCAATATTATGTGGTGGGTCATCTCTCAGAATTGTGGTCGGTATTCTACGAAAGGCGCCTTCCAGACTCGGGCAAACAAGATAGTCTTCAGCAAGTTTTTAAATATTTGAATTGAGAGGGAGGCTTACTTGTTGTATTGGCTCATGTGCATCTCAGAAATCAGAGTTTGTAGAGATGTCAGAGTGTGTCAACAAAAGGAGAAAGATGGAGTGGTTAATTTTTTTACAACTTTTCGATCGAGATGAAAAAATAAAAAATATTGCTTGTTGATTTATAAGAAACAGAGCTAGATGTGAAATATGGATCAAATAGATTTTTAAAAAATCCTTTAGCTAAGAGTGAATTCTTTCTTAACTCTTTCGGTTCCGGAGAATGTAAATTGATAGCTCTTAATTAATTTTTTTTTAATGTGAGAGTACGCACATAAGTATTTATGTGCGTTATGTACCTGTGTATTATTTTAGAAATTATTTTGTATTGTTGGAATTTATACAATAATATTAATATGCGTTTACTCAAGTGTTTTAGAGAATTAGTAAAATCTTTTCCTGGAGAGCTCTAAATTATTTCGTATAGTGCGGATCAGTTCTCTTTATACTAACCCGACTGGAAGACTGTTTAATCACACGTCTCTCTGTTCTGGCTAATGAGTAGATAGAAAAACATTTGTCACTGTTTACCACGCTCTAAATCTTTCAGATTTCAATGACTCATATTCTGTTGTTCCAAATCTTCTCTAAGACGACACTTTCTTCTGCAACTTATCTTTTCTAACACAACTCGAATACTCATTAGCACTCTTTAATGTTATAATCTTCACGTAAATTCGTAAGCCGATGCGAGACAACACAGTCTTATGAATTTCCTTATGTCCAGTCGTTGCGACAAAGTACAGCCTTCCATACAAAACTATATTGCAAACAAATCTTATTACCAATACGATAATTACACTGCATCAGGGATGCATGCCATTTGAGTCTTTAAGAGAAACTAACTGGCATCCTTCTTATTTGACTAAAGCTCCTTATAAAATGGTAGTGTTCATCAAATGGCAAAATTTTTTCATCTTCAAACACTCTTAATTTTATAGCGCAGTTCGTGATAGACGGTGCTTCTTTTCGATTGTACTTTGTCAGTCACTAGTAAAAATTCCGGACTCGGATTTATATTCTCTCCAGAATCTTATCAGCTATGCCTTGATGAGGAGCCGATAATGAGGGCGAAACGTTACTCCAAGGTCGTACTTGGGGGTGTGTATATTTGTCTATTAAATGCATGTCAGAGAAATATTTTTCAGTAGTCTTACATTTTTCGTGAAACTACTATACATTTAGTATAAATATACAGTAGTATAAATATATATTTAGTACAAATATACAGTAGGCTGGGATTTCTTTTATAAATTCCCGTTCTCAGAAATAACAACCTACACCAGCAAATAGTTTAGAGACACGTCAATTTTAATCATTTTGTTACTCATGGACTGATTTCGACTGATTCTTAGGTAACCTAGATCATCACATACATATGAGTCAGAGTCGTTGTAATGAACTAATGCATTTGTTTCTACCATTTATTGATTTATTTGCTTAATCTCTAGATCATGGGTGTCCAACATTTTGGCTTGTCTGGGCCGCATTAAGAGAAGAGATATTGTGTTGGGCCGCATATAAAATAAAATATGCAAAATGTTTATAAGTAAGAAAATTTCCTTTAATTTTAAATTTTTTATTATAACATTGAAAAAAGAAAGCAACATAGACATAAAATTAATAGGATATTTGACCCTGCTTTTGTGGAATTAATATCTGGTTCTAAAGAAGCGGTTGGAATTCAAAGTGAGTTTTAAAGATGTTTATGAGAAATTTTTCATCTGATTTTACTTTTCAGATGCTTCATCTTTGCAAACAGTTGTTTGCAAATGTACGTAATGGAAAACTGCAATGACATGATTAAGGCGTGATTGTAAAATGAGAGATATTTTCCTCTGAGAAGATAGGTCCTTAGATAGACCTTAGGAAGTCTGAGATCTTGTGGGGCCGCAATAATAGATGTCAAGGGCCGCGGGTTGGACAGGCCTGCTCTAGATTTTTCTTCATTAAATTAATGTGCGTGTCTGAGGAGCGAGGGGCACATTCTTTCGGTGATCTACCTCAATTTTTTTAAAGCTAGATTGGTATGGCATGCAAAGCTATTTGGGAGGCTGATTTAAAGAAAATCATGCCAGGGCTTAGCGATGACATGATAGCGGACACGACATCTCTGCGGAGAGTAGAGCGTTCGATTCGATTTTCTGAGATATCCCTCTTTATTTGAAGCGACTGAAATAAATTAAAAATGTGAGAATGAAAATCTCTGTTTTTTTTTAAGTTTCGTTACCAGTGAGCTTTTTTTTATAAGCATAAGATGTGGTTTTTAAACGCCTTTAAATACGAAGAAAAAATCCATTTTTGAATTTTGTCATTATAATAAAATTTCATCTGGTGCAACACGAGAAGATAACTACAAATCGATACCTAAACTCCAAAACCTCTCAACTGAAAAATTACAAATTTTACAGGAGAGCCAAAAAACCTTTTTAACAAATAAGTCATAGCTGTAGATAAATACATCACAAATAAGTCACAGCTGTTCATTAAAATACCTTTAGAATGCACTTATTACTATTTATTGAGTTTTCTTATAAATCAATAGGTGGAAGAAGCTGTGGGTTATCGCATTCCCGCATAAAATGAAAATAGCAAAAAACAGTAGTTGAGAGGTTTTGGAGTTTAGGTATCGAAATGCAAATTCTGAATATCCGATTATCAACTCTCCGTCCCAAAAACGCGTATTTCCCACAGCCAACAACCCTCGTCGCTATGGGAACAACGCTGTCCCTTCTCCCGTTACACCAAGATAATCTCCTACGGTCTATCCATCCGTCGTCGATAATTAATCTCGCTTGTCCAAACAACAACATACTGTAACATCGTGGGCGATTACGTGATAGATAACGACCAGATTGTTTGTTTCTGTTCACCAATGACCATTGCACGCACCCAACAGCTTAAAGTCTGATTTTTTTTTTCTCTTTCATATTCTAATACATTGCATCTTGAATCAGTCTTACGCATTACTATTTTCCATTCACGTGATTTCTGTGAATAATTACGCAAAGTGAGATACTGGCCGCGGACGAAAATTCAAGGTCAGACCTTTGTATCATGAACCCTGAAAAACATGCACGGTGAACTGAACTTTTACAATCCGGTTTGAACTGAACTTTAACAATCTGGCTTGGAGAACTGAATGTGCAGTAAAAAACCTCTTATTTACGGACAACCACAATACAGAAAAATTTCTCTGCAAAAGTGGCGGGATTGAATACGTCAAAATACTTTTTTTTTTCAAATTTTAAATTTAAGGTAACTCAGAATTAACATAAAAAGCCCATTTTCATTTTCTTGGATTGACCATGCATAAGAGCTTTTGGAAATATTGATCAAACCACATGTTTGAAAGATGATTACATTGTCAAATACATTTTTAAGTTGTACTGTCTACACGTGTCTTTAGTGCATTTGTACTTTCAAGTCTGTTTGTCTGCGAATCAAATTTTTCCTGATTTGTCCTCTGTAAAAAGATATATCTACATTTTCTTGAACTGCAGCTCTGAAAAATTATGTACAGAGTTCCCTTGCTATTTATTCATTAAACTTTCTCCAGGAATTTTGTTTTTTAAACAAAATTTTAAATTTTGTTTTTAAAACAAACATTCTGAGAATGTTTTCCCTGAAGCAAAATTTTCTCTATAAGATTTTTTTGCACTTTAAAGTGATTTAAAATTTTATGAATAAAATATTTATGAATTCTGAAAACAAATTATTTTAAAACCTTTCCTATGTACAAAAGTTTTTTTTAATTATGCAAATAATAGGGCTATTGGTTGGCATATATATATAAATTGAATGAGTTTTAAATTTTGAACTTTAACTTTTTTGAGAAAAAAATTTCAAAATTTACTTGTATTTTTTACATGCATAATAATATTTGTACAAAGACATGTATGAGAATTACAAAATAAGTAAAAATTAGTACATTTTCGTCCGGGACCCAATTAAATGTAACTATTTGAAAGGGAATAGACATGTTTACAATAACCAGAAAACGCAAAAACTACAGAAACGAAATTAAATTTTATTGGTACTAAGGTTCATTTGCTTGATAGATATCAAGCAATCTGATCAAATCCTGGATCAAAGATATTTGTCCGAGACCCCATTAAATGTAACTATTTAAAAGGGAATAGGCATGTTTACAGTAACCAGAAAACGCAAAAACTACAGGCTTAAAATTAAATTCTATTGGTACTAAGGTTATCACTTTGATAGATTTGCGTTTCTGCCTCCTTCATATTCGCCAAAATTTCAAATAAAAAGAGTAATTTAGCAATGCCTTGGCAACGTTTAGCAGAGATAGAAAAAATAATGAATTTTATCAATAACACCAATGCGTAATCAAAATCTCGAAACGATTCTTGATAGTTTTTTTTTTTTTTCCATTTTTTATAAATGGCACTAAGGTTCTGTTGTTATCACTTTGACAGGTCTACGTTTTTGCGTTTTCCAAGTTCGCCTAAATTTCCAATTAATCTATATTTAACAGATAGGAAAAATAATGAATTCTATCAACAACACCCTAGTGAATGTTTAGAACCTCGAACTAATTTCTTTTAAGTTCTTCATTTATATATTTAAAATTTAGCATTTCTTAAACTATTTTTTTTACCATCTTAGTTATGGCTCAAATTCATAATCATGAAATCCTTTGAAATGAATTTTTAATTGTGAAATTTAATCCAATATTTTTGCTTCGTTGTGAGTTTGAAATGTCAACACTTTCAAATCATTTACGTTTTGAAAGCTTTTCAGCGTAGTTGGAAATGTTGATTTCCATTTCCTCATTTTCCATTCCTCTCTCTTCCCTCTCGTCGCCAATCCTTTTAAGTAATTCTTCCTCTGGAGATGAAATTTTGCAAACTTTGTTGAATACATCCGGCATTTTCTCTGCATCCCCCCCCCCCACACACACACACCATAATCTAGGATCAAGGAATTTAAAGTTGTTGGAGCTCCAAGGTCAAAGACTTTTGTCTCTAGTCATCAAGTGACAATTGTGATCAAATAGTGCTTAGCAAATTAAAAAGTCTTAAATTACGCCTGTATTTTCTTCCGTCGATTATTTCAGGGCGCTGGTTCAACAAAAGTGAATAGACTGGCAATTTGGATGTTTAATTAAATCTATACTGACTTTATTTCAACAATACGAAACGAATATGCAAGTGATGGCGACTGACTCACGATAGGTCAGTGCCATTCGACGACAATCAAAAGACTGACTAACAGTAGCGCTCCTCGCTAGAGGGCGTTGTAGACAACAATTTCACATAGGATGCCTTAATACCGAACAACGCCCTTATCAATGAAAATTAATTTTAAAATAAAAATACAGTTGAAAAATTAATACAGTTTAGTGAACTAGAAAAAAAAAGAGTTTAAAAGGGAAAAAATATCAAAAAAATATCAAAAAAATATCAAAATAATAATAATAATAATAATAATAATAATAATAATAAAGGAATCATCGAGTTTTGAACTCGGGACAAACGGTAAGAAAACGCGAGTGAACTTATGTTAAGTGTCCACTTGAGAGAAAATCTCGAACTTAAGTCTCGAGATTAGTCTCAGGGTGTTGTCCATTTGAGATGACTTACGCTCTCGAGACAGTTTCGTGAGACTCGACAGTCAATGCAGTCTCGTGACCAGGAACATTTCGTGTCGACTTGAGAGTCAACTCGCAGTCAGTTATGTGATTTGATCGCAATTTGTTTATTTTTATCTTTCCTTTCCAAATGAATTCGCGTCAGGCCCTAGCTTTTATAGAAATTTTATTCGGCTGTCTGAAGTGCAATTTAAACTGCTTCTAAATTTAGTAAAACACCAGATTATCAAGCAAGATACAAAATTAGGTGCTGCAATTCCTGTTCATGACAGATTAATGGTCACACTTCGTTTTCTGGCTTCAGGTAAGCATATTCAAGCCAATATTCAAGTAAAGTAGAGTCCGGCTACATATTTTAGCTATTTTTTCTCTTTTTTATGAATACATCTTTTCCTCCAGCTTAATTTTATTATCAATACTACAAACTGCATACGTAGATCCAAGTTTTTGACCTAACAAAATAGGGTTAACAAAACAAAACAACTTTTTGACTGTACAATAAAACTCAAAATTTATTTATTGTACAGCACTACAAAACATAGCTGTAACAGAGTCACAAATAAACGAATAATACGCTAAAAGTACCAACTAACAACTGAAGGGAAGGAAACAAAAGAAAATGACCATCATAGTTTTAAATTTTGTCGCAAATTCTTTGAACATGCTCATTTTTTTATCGCGATTCATGTATAATTTATGTCTCACGTTCCATAAAAACTCTTATTCCTCATAAAGATGGATTAACTCCAACACTTCATCATCAGTCAGCTCTCTTTTATCTGGTATAACCTTCTTTTCGCTCATTTTGAAAAGTTATTTACCGATTTACATTTATTGCGAAATAAAAATTAAAATTAAATTAAAAGAATGAAATCAAGTCTCAGCTCTGACAAAAATCTTCCAACAATGACGGAAGACTGGAGACTTAGGGCCTTTTCACATAGGAGTCCGTTGCGTTGCGTTAAGGAAAATATGACGTTGAGACGAAAATAAACCAATCATAGGCGTTAAAAATTTCATTGCTAATCGTTTGGAGGCATATGATTAGTTTATTTTCGTCTCAACGTCATCTTTTCCTTAACGCAACGCAACGGACTCCTATGTGAACAGGCCCTAAGTCACGAGAGCAGTAATGAGCATGCCCACTTGTGACAAGTGCAGTCTCTGATACTTGCACGTTCTTGTCTCCCAGACTGCTCTCAGACCCTTATCCATTTGTGAGTCTAGTCTCGAGACTACTCTCGAGACTGTTTTGTCACAAGTGGACACTTGGCCTAACAACGCCACAGTGGGACATTACCAGATTTATTAAAGGTGAAAGTAGTGCGTAATTAGATAAGTGAGAGGTTCCCAAAAATGATGGGAAAAAATAACATAGTTGAAATATAAAAAGTAATAACGGTAGGGAAATTTAATGTCAACTGCGGAGCAGGCATCCACCAACATAGTCTGGGGAGCATAACGTAAAGTCGGCCTTATGATTAAAGTCTGCAAAATTTTGGATACTTCTTGATCGCTAATGTTACAGCAATACCGACTCTTTTTTTCCCCTCCCTAAGTGGGAGATGGGTGAAATTTCTTTAAAATCTGAATACGTAAAACCAGGTTATCTGAAAATCAGTGTCTATTTAAAAAAAAATTCAACTGCGTGTCTGTCGGAGAAATTTTATGAATCCCTTAAACCAGGGGTGTCCATTCTTTTAGTTTTCTTGTGCCACATTGAAAGAAGACGAATTGTTTTAAGCCACACAAAAACATACGTAGCATTAAAAATAGTTAGTGAGTAAAAAAAGTATAATATATAGTTAACATATTTCCTTATAAGTTTTATTTATAATTATAAAAATAACTACAGGAGTCATACTAATGCATCAATATAGGAAACTAATGCATCAATATCTGGGTTAATTGAAGTGGTTGCAATTCTCAGGGAGTTCTCAAGATGTTCACCTGATATTTTGGTTCTAATTTGACTCTTAGGGCGTGTTCACATAGGAGTCGCAGAAACGTTAAAGTATTGAAATCTATTTAACCAATGACAAACCTCCAAACGATTAGCAACGAAATTTTTAACGCCTAGGCATTAAAAATTTCATTGCTAATCGTTTGGAGGCATATGATTGGTTTATTTTCGTCTCAACGTCATCTTTTCCTTAACGCAACGCAACGGACTCCTATGTGAACAGGCCCTGTGATTGGTTTAATTTCCGTCTCAGCGTCATCTTTCCTTTTACGCTTCCGCTACCAGACTCCTATGTGAACAGGCGCTCAGTCAGTGTTGCCAACTTGGGGGTTTTGCCCCTAAATTTGGGGGTAAATTAGATGAAAAGGGGTGTTTTTAGGGGCCACATTTTGTTAGGGGTATTTTGAGGGGGGCAAATTTTTTTAGGGGCATTTTCTAGGGGGTACATTTTTTGACGCATTTTTTAGAAGTTCCCTTTTTTTAGGGGAATTCTCTATGGAGGACTTTTATTTATGGGAGTTTTTAGGAGCGTAGATTTAAAGTTCATTAAAAGAATATTAGAAATTAACTCTTCAGTTCAATTTTAATCAGGTTAATTTCACGTTTACTGCCACTTTCTCTCATTAAAACGAAATAAAATAAACAGTCAAAATACAACCGTAAACAAATTTTATCATTTTGCGCGGCAATCACGACACGCAGGTTGCAGAAAGTGGCGACTGTTTTGTGTTACTTTTACTGTGTTTTTCAGTTTTTCACAACCTTCTACAGATTAATTAAAATAATCGATGTTGATGCAAAAACAGTGCACAGTGCCATTAAAGTTCAATTAGAACAAGATGGTTTGAGGGTTGAAAACATAGTCGGGATCGGCGTCGATAGAGCGAATGTCATGGTTGGCAAACATAATTCAGTCACTGCTTTGTTTAAAAGCGAGATAAGCGCCGTAGTCATCATGAAATGTGTTTGCCATTCTCTTCATTTGTGTGCCGAAAAAGCAGTGGAGACATTGCCTCGCCAATTAGAATTTCTAGTACGAAAAAAGCACAATTGATTTTCTTACAGCCCTAAACGGTTGGAAAAATATAAGTTGCTGTATGAAACCATAAATGGTAACGGAAAGCCCCCCCCCCCCAAAAAAAAAAAAAAAAAAAAAAAAAATCCAAGGTCTTAGTGGGATTGCACGATCCGAGGCTATTAACACAATCCTGGATCAGTGGGAAGAATTAGAACTTCTATTTTCAATTGCTAAATCGGAAGACAGCTGTTATATGGCTGAACAATTGCACGACATTATGAAAAGATTACCATTCAAAGCTTTTTTGGTTTTTTTAAAATTTGAACTAAAAAGTATAACCCAACTGGATTTACTTTTCCAAAGCGACCACGTGGAACCTATTAAATTGCTCGAAGACCTATTTCTGATGTTCAAAAGCTTGCTTCAAAAACTCGTTGTGCCATCTAGTCTACAGAAATTGGGTGACAGCGAATTAGCCGATTTCGATTTTCAGTCCTATCTGATGCATACATAAGCGATATATTTTGGCTTTGAGTTTCATTCTATTCCACAAAATATCAAGGAGAAAGAATTATTAGATGTCAAAGAGAGATGTAAGAAATTTCTGTGTACTTTGGCTCAAGAAATTCAAAAACGATTACCAGATAACTTTTCTGTTCTGAGAACGATGTCCAATCTTCATCCTAAAGTTGCATTATCTCAAGTGAAACCCAGTCTCAATGACATTTTTATGAAATTCCATCGAACTGACTTATACGGCAATAAAAGTGATGTAGAGTCAGAATGGAATCAATTGCAAAATAACTCGTGGTCAAATGTAGCTAATTCTGTTGATTTTTATTCAGAAGTATTTGAAGATTGTGATTCTGCGGGGAAAAAGCGATTTGAAAATATCGCTAAATTTTCAGTGGCGCTAATAACACTACCAATTTCAACCGCAAGTGTCGAACGTACTTTTTCGACATACAAAATAATTAAAAATAAATTTGGAATAAGTTGTCCCTCGAAGTAATTCAAATTATTATGATGGTGAGGTTTACTCTACAAAAGAACTGCGGTTCATGTGTCAAATTCGTTCCTTCCATCCGTATGCTCAAATTGTTCAACGTCAATATATATCACTTTAAAAATGCAGGCAATAATAAAGCACAAAATGAGAGCCAGGCCGATGTCTTTGATGAAATACTCTATAATTATCCTGACATCGACGAAATTTAAAATTAGAAAAATCGACACTAATGTACAATCGAGACGCGTTTTTTTATTAGATTATAAGTTCCATACATATGTCAAATATAAATAAACCTCCATTCCACTATGTAAGTGTGTATTTTTTATTTATTTCAATTTATCTCTCAAACAGGATGCCTATTTGGAACTAGAATTTCTTTTAGGAAGGTCTAGAGGATCTCAAGTTGGTGTTAGAGGAAAACAGGGGGATTTCGAGATGGCGCTAGGGGGAGGCGCTTTGAAAAGGTTGGCAACACTGCGCTCAGTGTGCTTCAATTTGAAAATAGTTGTTTACAAATGCACGTGCTTCCAAACTATGATGGCATAAATAACGCATGACTATGCAGTGAGGGATATTTATCTCTGGGCAGGTATGATTTATTAAAAGTCCAACAAAGATACTTTATTGAATTTCTCTTTAAGTTGGATGTCAGATTGCAACTCTATGCATTCCATTCGAAAATTTGCTGGCAGCATATCTATATCGACTGTAAATGGAGTAGCAAAATGAATTATTTATTTTTCCAAAAGTCCTGAAATCGATTTTTAAATTCTTGAACTGAATCAGAAAGTAAGGCTGCGTATTTTTTTACCAATTTTAGAATTTTGCTTGGTCAGCGTCTCGAAATGGGGAAAAAAAGTTAACATTTACTTGGGTTTACCATAATTTCAATTGCATTTCGAACGCGTTTATGGTTTCAAACATTGTATTGATAAGTTGTTTTGTACCCTGAGTGTTTGTCATTGGGCAGTGAAGTATATCAAAAATGCTAAATCTGCAAGCCAGTTGTCATCATCAAGTTGTCTGACACAAGTTTTCTTTTTTCAGTGTCATAAACAATTTGATTTCATCAAGTAGGATATAATATCTTTTTTTTAACATTTGCCTTCGACTTAGCCACTTTATTTCTGTAAAGTATACGATATCGTCATACTGAGCATCCAAGCTTTTAAGAAATTCCTGAAATTGGCGATGATTCAGTGATTCAATCTCAGAGCCCTTATAAAATTCACCGTTTTGACAACGATATGCATAACATGGTCCATTTTTAAAACTTTTCTTCATAAATTTTCCTGGTGTATTATGCAATTGTACTTCATAAAACGAGAATTTTCAAAAGCAATGGCATAGTCTTCTATTAATACGGAATCGGCGCCAACGCTATATTTTCGGGTTTGTGGGTAGAAGTCTTTTGGAGTAATAGACATTTACGATGAATTAGTATCTGTAGTGCTACTTTTTGCTAGTAAGATGCTGAAAAAACGATAAACTCGAACGGTACATTCGGTGATATTTTTATGAGTGATATCGAGTTTTGTGAAAGTCATGCTCTGCAATCGTCTGGTAGTGATGTGACATATATATTTCAGCTAAAATGGTTGGCAGTTTGTAGACAAAATCCCTTTGTCCTTTTTTTTTTTTTTTTTTTTTTTTTTACTTTCAATATTTGTTACTTATTTTTTATTATCTGCCAATTCCTCCAGTTTTATTCTGGATTATTTCTTGGCGGAAAATTTCATATATAATATTGGTGACTTCAAGTTTTGTGAAAGACATGCTCTGTGATATTTTTTGTAGGAAGATGTAATAGAAGGTAGAATTTCGTCTACCGATTTCAGGAACGAGAATTTTGTTTTAGGGAGGTTCTGAAAGGAAACCTTTCTGTTTATTTTTATTCACACACATTTTGTAATGGTTTTTTTAAACCCAATGGGTCTATATATAGATCAATATACTTATAAAAATACTTGAAAAATTAGAAATTTTGCTTTAAAACTATTGAAATTTCAAAATTGTACGCAACACTAAATTTTTTATATAACTGTCAAACCAATAGTTTTTTTTTTCACTTTTGAAAATAGGTAGGTTCCGAAACAATTTGTTATTGAGAATTATCAAAACTTCATTTACAAAATTATTATTAGCTTTGAATTATCATTCACTTCCGTTTTCAAAATAATTTGCCATCAGCTTTATAAAAACTTCATTTATACAATTACTAGATTTATTACCCGGAATCGCTCGGAATTCAGTTCTGTTATTTTTTTCAATGATTAGCCTCATATTATGATGTTCTAAAGTTATAACAACTCTTAAACAAATTAATTTCATTTTTTCAGTAATAAAAAATTCATTTATTAACTAATTTGTTGTTATTTTAATACTTTCCAGTACACAACATTTTTTGTTTCTTTTTTATCATCTGCGACGATGTATAATTCTGATTGATTCCTTGCTCTAGACTAGAGGTGGGGAACGCGCGGCCTTAAGGCCGCATGCGGCCTCCGTGATCTTCTTGTGCGGCCTTCAAATTATTTTAGGAATTGTTGCTATGTCAGTTATTTATAATTTAATACTATTATTTTTCTACTGTATTTCTTTATAATGTTAAAATTATTTAAAAATACTTCTACTTTATTATTTTAATTTGAAGTGGTATTTTAATATGTAGTTGTTTATTAAAATTTAAAAAACTGGATATATATATATGTGCTTACATAAATAAAAATACCAACAGTGAAATATAAAAAAATTACAGTGGTATCTATGAATCTTATAATTTTATAAAAAAAAAATTAATAATTAATGATTAATGTTTTAACAAGTTTTTACCCTTATGTGAATACAAAAATATTTTATATTGTAACTTTTTAAGTCAAATAGTAAATAAATAAGGACTTAATTTTCTGTTGTTATTTTTCTATATAATGCACCAAATTGTTAAAACTATACCTAAGTATAATAATTTCATAAAAGTCGCATTTATAGGTACATCAAAGTATGCATCCTCCTTTATATCTACCTAATTTACATGTGGCCTCTAATGGTAAAAAGGTTCCCCACCTCTGCTCTAGACATTCCGACATATAGCTGACCATGCGAAAAACATATACGTGGAATATAAATTGTTATTTAATTTCGTTTTAAAAATAATTTGTCATCTAGATTTTTAAAAACTTGATTTTTAAAACTGTTATTCACTTTGAATAATAAATCACTTTCATTTTCAAAATGATTTGTCATAGCTATGTATAAAGACTTAATTTTTATGATTATTGTTCACTTTGAATTATTACGCATTTTCATTATCAAAATAATTTTGATAATGAAATTATTTTGATAATGATAATCATTTTGATAATGAAAACGCTGTAAATAAATATTTCATTTATAAAATCTTTATTTACTTTGCATTATTATTCACTTTCACTGTCAAAATAATTTGTCAGCGTTATTTTTATAAACTTTATTCATAAAATTATTATTCACTTTAAATTGTGATTAACTTTTTAGTTTGCTCTAAAATATTTTCGAAGCATATACTCTGCGTCAAAATTAAGGAAAATAGTTAAATAAAAATAGAACACTGAAAAAAGAAAAGTATACAAAATACAAAGGATGTGTTGTCCCTTTGAAGATGGCAAATGATGAAAAAAGAAATTTCGAGATCAATAGACTATAAGTACAGATGTACGGCAGGATACGCAAAGACAGTACTGTTTAAAAAAGAAATAAAAAGTATCTGGTTTTCTTATCGTAAAAACATGGTTTTTGTCTCTTAATTCTTAAAAATCTGGGGTATTTTTAATCTCAGAAAATAAATAATTGCGATAATGAGAATTTCGCAACCCTGAACCATTTAAAAAAAATTAATTCAACTTGAAAGTTGGTTTAAAAAATTTAACTTTCTTTTTACCAATTTCTAATTCTTGCTCTAGATTAATCACAGCATGTCTTTTCTTCAGAGTAATATTTACGTAAGATGCATTACGTAAGACGCGCAATGAACTCTGCATTACGTGTACACTCAGCCTGTTAACGCAGATGCGGAAGCTCAATCGCCTTGACTATTCTCCAGTCACGTGACGAACATTACATGCCACTTCTTTTGATGGAATTGGCATCAGTAGCTTTTTATGTGCAAGTATTGCATACTAGCATTAACATCAGAGAAATACTTCATTTAAATTATCTTTTGTGTACGTATTACACTTTCTCGCTTGATTTATCAGCATTAATAACAAAGAAAAATGTAATAAGGTTGCTATCTTACGAACTTATAACGCATAAAGCTCCGAGAAATACGAATTGATGAATTGGACATTTTGTCGCCGTTTTGATCTCATGCTCATAGATGCGTTCTTTTTGGGGAAATCAGAAAAGAATCTCATAAGGTTCTTTTCTTACCTGTTTGTGCAAAAACTAATGTATTTCATTGCTCACGGGAGAAAAAACTCTTAACATTGTATGCCTCTCCACATCCTGAAATTCCAATTCTACCTCCAGTAAAATTTTTTATTCATACATTTTTCACTTGTAATATTTTTACATTAAACTTTTCACTGGTATGCATGTGTGCAGCGCATTAGCTCAAGTAGATAATAGAATTAGTAAAGCAGTCGAATAGAGAAGTTTTAACATCGATGTTTTGTACTATGGATATAAAAGAGCAAATAGGCTACTGCGAGGAGTGTATGTTGGTGAGATTGGGAAATGAGATGAGTGCCCTGATATTTACGAGCTCTATTGGCGTAACAAAACGCAGTGCGTTCGTTGTATTGCTGGACTATACCATTAATAGGATCCATTTTCCATCATAAGACCTTTTGCGACTGCCGTCCATCCAGGGCTTTGTAACTCCATTTTAAAGGATAGTGTTTGAATGATTGAGGAGGGACTGTACAATATCTGAAAGTTACTCACTATGAGGATGAAGGTTCCAAAAAACTCTGCCAGGAATTCCCTGACGGCCGTGCTCCGGATCTTGAAATTCTTCAAAATCCTGTATCCTGGAAGCGATCCCATCTCTTCCTGTCGGTCGTGGAAAAATCCCGAAGAAATCACCAGCGCGACTCGACCCGCGTCTTTGGTCACGTGAGATAGGGGCGATGGGTCTGAATTGGATGATAGTCCAATCTTTTCCTTTTTTCTTCCCCAATTGAAAGCGGAGGTCAAGTATCTATGACCGTGCGGAAAGAAATGGAAGGCACTTATCTCTTGATTTGTATGTCTGCTCGATAGATCCCTGTTAATCAGATCTCATCTTTTCTCTCTGGTTTCGGAGGGGATCTTGCTTTTAGGCTTCATTTGTATATCTGTGTATATACATATATATATCGTCAGCCAGCGAGTGCGAGTTCATTGCAACCCCTCCCCTTTTCGTCCCCCAAAAGAAGCGACCGACAGCTTTTCAGAAAAGAGGAGAGATTATATCACGGTGCAACGATTTAGGCACTTTAGCCGTTTCTACTCTCGCTGACTCTCACTGATTTTGAAGTCCACAATCCCATTTCAGGGACATATCTGTTTACACGAAACGGTCACGTAACCTCTGGAATGGGAAACAGTTTTCTAACTGCATACGTAATAACTGTCTCAGGCCTAAATCAACTTGCAAATGCATTTCTAAGCATTTTCCTCTCAGGGTTTTCTCGCAGCTTTCTGTTCTTTTATCAGAATTTGCATCGCAGTTCATGCAGTTGCCATCCAGAGCTGACTGAAAAAGGACGGATTAAGAATTAATGATCGATGATTGTTTCCAAACGATTTTTAAATATTTTTAACATTTCATTCAACATTTCAAAAAGAAAAACTGGCAACAAAAATTGTATTGGGATAAACGATTTTTAAATATTCTCGATTGTTGGAATGTGCGTAAATTTTGAAAAGAAAAATAATGACATCATAAATTATTATTGAATTAAAATTAAACTGAAATTGTGCGACGTTGATTCAAATTTTTGGATTCGAACTAGACCAATTTTTCGTTAGTTTCCTCTTTAACGTAATGTTGAAATTACCTGTTTAATCTAAATCTTTCTTCGAATTTTTGGATTATTCGAATCTTGCATAACCCGATATTTATAATAATACCAAAGATCTCCCTGTCACTAAAATGTAATTTAGAAATTTTCGTCTTAATGATCAATCCGAATTCTCTAAACCAATCCTCGAATTTGTAATTTTTAATGTTTTTGACATTCAGAAGGACCCCTTTTCCAACTACAAGTGAGCTGCAAAAACCGGATAACATATAATTTTTGAGTACCATGAATGCTTACCATGAAATTGTTTTTCTTTGACAGATAATTGAGCTTACGTTCAATGATACAGGTTATACTGTCAGATGAAAAGTCATTAACACTGATGAAATGGTCACGATACATGTGGGAAATGTACAGTTCGAAATCCATAGTTTAAAAAAATAAAAACAAAAGTAAAAAATAAAAAAGTTAAAACTTTACCTTTCGAGAGTTCCCGGGGGCGTGTGTATGTTTCACATATTTATTTTAAACGCACACAAAAGAACTAAAAAAATAATCGGATTTTTTTTTAATCGTTCCACTTTGAGTCTCCATTTCACTTCCGATTGTGATAATACTGATGAAATAGTTCGAAAAGTTACACGTAAATTTATTGGATATTTACTGGTTACACACATATTGGTTAATTCAAATCAATCAACAATTACAACTACATAATTTTCAATTAATGTCTCTTGCTTGCATTTCGCTCACTAGCTTTTCAATACTATGCTTCACTGAAGTTTTCATTGCACTACGAACAACTCCTATAAGAATTACAGTAGAAAGTAATTATAGTGGCGCCCGAACGAGGACCATTCATAAGCACTTGACAAGCAATCATGGTAGAAAAAATCAGCACGAGTCCTTCCAGGAAGTCAGTGGGTAGGGGGAGATACGAACCCTCCAGATTTTTTTCTTGCTTCTGTATAGATCGCGGAATTTTCTACTTTTTCAAATTTGTTGATTTTTTACATATACCCAACATACATTGTTCAATTGAGCGTGGTAGCCCAGTTGGCAAGAACTGCGGGCCAGTGATCTGAACGTCCCTGGTTCGATGCTAGTCGCTGCAAATCTACCGCCGTGTTCACTAATGGTGGTCGGGGGCACGTAAAATAGGTCGTGGCTACAATGTCCTCCAAGTTCTCAAATTTACCTCTCGAGGTGCGGGGTCAAGTGTTCCGGTCTCGCCACTTGACTCGGTTCAAAATTACGGGACCGGTCATTCAGCCAAGTCGGACTCCGACCCTTGTGGTGCTAATTCAAAACAGGAGCCGCCCCTTTTCAGCCCAATAGCCTATTAGGACCTGGTGAATGGAACCTCCAACCAAGGGGCTGTACCGTAATAAGACAGCTCGTTAACAGGAAAAACAATCTTTATTTTATATTGACGAGACGAGGGGCAACACAGCACAAAAATTGGTGTGGAACACATCACACTACAACTGTAGCATCATATCTCAGCTACCCAACAGAATCGAAAATACATACTTTTTTTACACTCAAACACGAACAACCCTAATTTCTCTCTCCGCTCGTTCCACGCTACCTCACTTCAGTTCCGTTCGCTAGAATCGATGATCCTCTCCTTTAAAATCATCATTCCGGGTCTAGTCGATCGGGAGGTCTTCACAACTCCTCCCCCCCATGAAAACTTTTCTAGAGAAAACGAAGGAAAAGTTAGTCAGATGGTATACAGGACCATCAAATATAAAAAGATCACCGTGGAGTTCATTTTCCTTTACTAAAGGGCACATAAGCAAGTACCAAGGGATTAAAGTTATTAAGGGTCCACACGTCCACGTCCACACACACACACACACACACACACCAAAAAAAAAACTTAAATGTAACATATAATTAACGGAACTTCAACTGAATAAAGATAGTAGATTAAATTCAAAACATTACCAATTCTACTACTACATAGCATTATTCTGATTACAGAGTCATAATTCTTTTACACAATATTCATTAAAATATAACATTTTCACATTAATGTATTCTCCAAAACAAAAACAAATTTAATGAATAAAACAAAATAATCATGGGATATATAAATATATAATAACAAATGCACTACTACATTTTTACAATACCCTTTTCCGGTATAGGTATACCCTTGTAAATTTAGAGAGGTTGTACTCATTTCTTCATGCATACGCTGTAAATATTTGTAGCAAGCATCTACATCTTGCTTTGGTCTATGAATAACAACCTTACCAGGTAAACCAGGTTTCGAAAAGTTTACGATAACCTGATTGAATTTATCCCTAACCTTTCGAATTTGTTCCCCTTCAAATGGAACATCTCTGTCATCTGATAGAACGTTAATTAAAGATTTTGTCTCCTTCTTAGGACAGTTGATATTTGCGCCATGTTTGCCAATTATATGAGGGTGGAAAGCTGGTGTTATCGTGATGTCTGCATAGACAACTTGTGTTTTAAGTTCTTTAGTCACTTCTTTTAATTTTAGGCAAGCTTCCTTAATTTCATCACGGGGTCCTTCTACATTAATGCTGTCATGCCCATCAGCAAAATCCTCCTGGACTTTAGTTAAATCATTAGTGATCTGTTTAATATTAGCTGCTCTTTTCCCAATAATGTGTTTGTGAAGCCAACGGGGAGCATCTACATGTTCAGTAATCTCACTGTTTGTCTTAGAATACACAAGTGCATGAGCAGGTCCAAGCTTGGCTTTCTCACCCCTAAGTTTTATTGTATCTGATCGGGAGTCAGGAAGTGGCATCTCAACAGATACACCAGTTTCAGCTAAAATTTCTTGAATTATTTGCCAACGGATCCAACTATATACACTGAAGTGCCACTGAATTAGGGATAGCAAAGCATATTCAAATTGTGTAGCGCTGCGCATCATGTATGCGCAAGTGAGGGCGCTGTGGTAACTGCATATACAGCGCGTACTGTGGTTGTTCTGAATTAGTTGTTGGAATTGCCAGTATGGGTAAACTACCTGATTTAGACGCCTTCGATCGCGGACAAATCGCAGGTGCGCGACGCATGGGCCATTCAATTTCCGAAATCGTCAGACAGCTAGGATTTTCAAGGTCGACAGTGTCAAGAGTATACCAAGAATACATGGATGGTGGAAAAAAAAAACTAGCGATCGGGCAAACTGCAAAGGACAATTAGCCTTGACAGTGCGTGGTGAGAGACGGCTCAGGCGTATTGTACGTAGCCAGCGAAGCCAAACATTAGTTCAAATTACCACCCTGTTTAATGACGGTGCCAGTCGTACAGTCAGTAAAAGGACTGTGCAACGCTCGCTTCACCGTATAGGTTTCGGGAGCCGTCGACCTACGAGAGTACCATTGCTCTATACTCGCCATCGGGCTGCACGTCTTGCCTGGGCAAGAGAGCACAGAGACTGGAGTGTAGAGGACTGGAAACGAGTAGCATGGAGTGACGAGTCTCGATTCCGACTACTTAACGCTGACGGGAGGCTGAGAATATGGCGTCAGGCTCATGAAGCCATGGATCCTGCATGCCTGGCTGGAACTGTACAAGGGCATGGTGGCTCAATCATGGTCTGGGGTGTTTTTTCGTGGCACAGTTTGGGATCTTTGGTGCGTGTACCAACCTCCCTCAATGCAATTCGGTAATTCGGTACGTAGAGTTTCTGGGTGATCACCTCCATCCGTTTATGCTGTTCTGTTATCCGCACGGTAATGGAGTTTTCCAGCAAGACAACTGTACCTCTCACAAGTCCCGGTTGGCTACTGGCTGGTTGGATGAGCATTCCTCTGACTTCTCTGTCATGAATTGGCCACCTAGAAGCCCAGACTTAAATCCTATTGAGCATCTTTGGGATGTTTTGGAACAAGGCGTAATAGGCCATCACACAGCACCAAAGAACCTTACTGAATTATGGACAGCTTTAGCCAATATTTGGCAAGCCATTCCCGTGGAACGTTTCCAGAAACTTGTTGAATCTATGCCTCGTAGTGTGGCAGCCGTTATCAAGGCCAGAGGAGGCCCAACTCGTTACTAGGTAGGTATCCCTAATTCAGTGGCACTTCAGTGTATTTGTGCTGATTTTTAGAAACTTCTATTGACACTGCTAGACAATTTCTCTTGCTTTCCTCATACATTTTTTCATCCCCAGCAATAGTAAGCTCACTTTTGTTTACTGATGGAGGAGGGATATCGACTCTGGCACCAGTTTGATTTATAATCTTATTTTCAACTTCATTGAAAGGTTCGGAAATAAAGGGATGGTAAACTCTTGGAATATCAAGACGTTCCAATGTCAATTTGTCCTGTTTCTCTGGTATGAGCTCAATTTCATGCCCAGCTTTTTCAATACCATCTTTAGTTCCAGTAATCTTAATCAAATCCTTATATTCTTCTAGGTGGTCTTCCTGACATTTGAATAGTAGACTTTTATCGATCATAAGCTTCGATCCTTTGTTTTGACCTTTTGAATCTTCATTAACAACCTTGAAAATGGACTGTAATTCTTCACTATCATTCTGGGGCTTAGAAAACTGCTCATGGTCTGTCTTCAAGAGAGAAGGCTCATTTGAATTGGTTTCCACTGGAGGCAAAAATTCGTCATCTATGATTATAGAAGTGTCGTTTTGCTCTTCGACCTCCGTTACAAATTCCTTGCTGGATTCTTCATTTTGAGCACCCTTATTTGGCTTAGATTCTTGTTCAGGGCCTAAACTCTCTTCATTTTCTATATGTTCTCTTTCCTTTTGGGCGCGAGTCTGCACTGCGCTAAGAGGAGAAATCGAAACCTTTCCCACCTGTAAATTCGATAATCTGGCTGCAGTTCGATTTCCTAAAATATAGCGTCCCTTATCTAATTCACAACGCACAACTGCGGCTTTGGTATCAATGCTACCAAATTGTCCAGAGATTCTAACTTTTGCCAACGGTAGACCTGTCGGACCTTCGTCCAAAGGCTGCTGTACCCAAATAGTTTCGACTGTGCACATCTCGGGAGAGACATATTTCCTACATATGACGTCTATCCTGGCACCTGAATCTCGAAGAACAGGCATGGTAAACCCATTTACTTCCGCTAATGTTGTTAAAGGACTTAGCATATTCTCCTCCTCTCCTCCTCTTTGAAATGTTCCTCACAAATTTGGTTCACTTGTTCTAAAGTTTTCTGAGCCTTTAATTTAGGACAAGTCGGTCGCAAATGGTCCACCGACCCACATTCATAACACTGCAAGGGTTTTCGCCGATCAAAATATTCATATCTCTGACCTTTCCACACGTCTTGCTTTCCCTGATCCCCTTCATTTTGTCCAGATTTAGCCGATAATTTCTGATATTTTCGATTTTCCTTTTCGAAATTATTGCTAGTCTTCCTTTGTTCATAGGTTGGATAACTTTCGGATTTCCTACTCCCCCGTACACTGTCATATTCGTCCAACATATCAGACAGTTTTGTAGCTGAAATTATTTTAGTCCAGTTGTCAAGAAAATGTTCCAGAACATCATTGGATACACGTTTTTTTATCTGGTCTGTAACCATCAGATCCTTCAGCAACTCAAAAGTATTAATTTATAACCCTTGTATCCCTTCTTCAAGAGAGTTTCTTAATTCAAAAGTAAAATCTCTCCGTGAACTATCAGATTTCTTTTGATATTGCACAAACTTAACACAAAATTTCTCGGGGCTAAGTTTAAAGCGCTTTAGGAGCAACTCTTTGACGTAATCGTAACTGCCCGTCTTTTCCTCTGGCTCTCTCGCTATAAGCTAAATGTTATCCGGCGGAAGAAGGGGTAGCAACTGTGTCACCCAATCCTGTTTTCTAACATCTGCCCTTTTTGCCTGGCTTTCGAAAATACTCAAATATAGACTAATATCTTCCTCTTTTGGATCGAATTTTTGAAGAATTTTCTGAAGTATAAAATTAGTTCGCGAATTCGTAATTTCCTCCTGATGAGAAGTCCCAGTAACAGATACCTGCATAGTTTCAATTCTTAATTTCTCCATTTCAAATAGGAGCTTCTTTTCTTCTAGTTCGAATTGGCGCTTCTTTTCTTCTTTCTCTAGTTCGAATTGGCGCTTCTTTCCTTCATCTTCAATTTTTAACCTTCCAAGCTCAAACTGGTTTTTACTCTCTTCTAACCGATTTTCTTTATACCTTCTAAAAGATTTTTCACGTACTCCTCTTCAGAGTGCCTAGATTTTTTTATTATTGTTATCAGGTCTGTTATAACTAATTCTTCACTTATATTTTCCCCCACCTTAATACCCAAAGTCTGAAGATCACTTTTTCTTGCTTTGCAAAGAAAAGCCATGGTAAAATAGTTCAAAATTAGTTACACTCAAAATTACTTAAAATAATACTTGTGTAAATCTTTTTTTTGGACACAATATAAATTTTAGCATAAGATGCAGAAACCGAAAGTAAGTACAATTTATCTCCTAGCAGGAGTTTCAACTCAAACAATTACAAGCACAGAGTGTGCAAAACCGAAAGTAAAGACAATTTATCTCCTAAAAGGAGTTTCACACTTCATAAATGTCAATTGCAATTACATCAGCACATGGCGTGCCACAAAACCAAAATTATAAAAACAATTGTATAACGATAGCGTGATGCTTTGAACCAAATAAGAACGTGGTGTGCTACAAAAATTTTAGTTACACCAGCACATGGCGTGCTACAAATTTTCATCTATATAAGCATATGGCATGCTACAAAATTTTTCCAATTCCAGCACGTGGCGTGCTACAAAATTTCATTTATACAAGCACATGGCGTTCTACAAAATTTCATGTATATCAGCATATGGCATGCTACAAAATTTTTGCTATTCCAGCACGTGGCGTGCTACAAATATCAACTGTATCAGCACGTGTCGTGCTACAACAATTACTAGTGAAATAACAATTTTTAATTTATCATATAACATGCTTCAATTCACACTCAAAAGAACGTAACCAAAACCAAAAAAATTATATATCATACAATAGTTAAATTTCTTCATTTCCCCTAATAACAAAATCACTTTTGGTAGTCACCCCTCACGTGGAATGATCTCATCCCGCGGCTGCCACCAATTTTTGCTGTACCGTGATAAGACAGCTAGTTAACAGGAAAAACAAACTTTATTTTATATTGACGAGACGAGGGGCAACACAACACAAAAATTGGTGTGGAACACATCACACTACAACTGTAGCATCATATCTCAAGCTACCCGACAGAATCGAAAATAGATACTTTTTTTACACTCAAACACGAACAACCCTTCTTTCTCTTCGCTCGTTCCACGCTACCTCACTTAGTTCCGTTCGCTAGAATCGGTGATCCTCTCCTTTAAAATCATCATTCCGGGTCTAGTCGATCGGGAGGTCATCACAGGGCATTAGCAACAACAACATTGTTCAATTACAAAATTGTCTTAAATCTGAATTCCGTACAATGAACTACACTCTGGCAAGCTTGTAAAAATTCATATCAAAATTCCTTCTATACGTTGTGTTTCTAAACGCTCTTTCTTTTTCATTTATTTTCGTCGCGCTTCTTCTTTAAAAGCTTTTTCTTTACACTCCTTCATCACTGATGACAGCATCATGTCCTTTTTTAAATTTTTTTTTATTCTTTTTCTTCGTAGCAAAACACTCGATGTGAAAGTGTTTTAAGATGAATAGAAGCACGTCTAGACGTTGCTCCAAGCCTATTTCTCTTTTAAAGAATTTCTTTTTAACAATCTCCTGTTCTCAAATTTTGCGACAGGTTAGCAAATGCGAACTTCATTTTCTCGACAACCTTCGAGTAAGCCGCTTTGGAATTTATTTTTCTCTCTTGGAAGAGGAGAAGTATAAACAGTTTTTAGCATCAGATTTTGTATTTTATTTATTTATACATATAAACCGAAACGCTGTTTCTGTTTTTGTTTTTTTTACTTTACAAATAAATGCGTCTAACTTCCAAGAACATCTAACTTCTAAAAACTTTAGAGTTTTTACCTTGTATTCCTCTTGTCCCCGTTATCTATATATATAAAACAGTTCCGTAACTGACTCATTCATTCACTGACTGACATACAATGCACAGACCAAACCGCTGGACCTAGGGCTGAAATTTTGCATGGCGATTCTTCTTATAGTGTAGGGGTGCACTAAGAAAGATTTTTCAAAAATTCTTCTTAGATTTTTTTAAATTAAATTTTTAAGCTGTTTTTTAAACTTTTTTTACGTTTGCATTTAAAATAATACATTGAGGGTTATAAATTTATATCACGAGAAAGATCATAAAAATTCCTTCAAAATGAAATTTTTTTCGAATTTTTACCTCCATTTCCTGATTTTTGGTGAATTTTTAAAGATTAATTTTTAGAATTTAATTTATTAAATGCTGATCACGTGATTTCTTTTTCTGGTGCTTTCAATAAATTTATCGTCACGTGCGTAACAACTAAATAGACAAAAAAAATATTTTTTCTCTTTCTAATGCAGCAGACGATTGGATATTATAAAAAAAAATGCATATACCTTACGATTTTTTTATAAATATATATATATAGATAGATATATATTTTACATCAATTGTATACATTGATCATCGCATTTATTATATATATATATTTATTTTTTGGCATAAATTGCATACGTTGACTGTTGTATTTAATTTGAATGTACTCCGTAGCGAAGCGCGGGTTTTCAGCTAGTTTTATATAAAGCACTAACTGAATACTCGTGCTTCGCGACGAAATTACATTACTATCATCCATTATGTAATTCGGTTCATTTCATTTAAATTAACTTTAGTAGTAAAGCGTTTCCATACCAGAGGAGTTCACCCTGTAATTGAACGACCGTGATATGGCATTAAATATTGATTGAAGGTTATATTTTTGTTTTGCAATTTAAGCCTATATTTTAACACTTTTAAAGGTTGAATATTTTCTTCAAAAATCTTTGGTAGGTACAATGGACATAAGGAGAACCCTAAAGCAAAATTTCGGCATCGTATTCCTTATGGTTCCAGAGATACAGCGGTTTGGTCTGTGCGAGGTCTGTCAGTCAGTCACGGAACTGTTTTATATATAATTTTAATTTAACATCCATAAAACATACAAATTTGAATTAAATTCTTAAAAAACTTCCATCTCAATTAGTCTAGTGGTAAAATTGTATGTTTTACTGTATTTTCTAATATTTTTTGTCAATTAATTTCGTTGTAATGCACGCGACGCAAAATTAATTTAAAGTATAGCAAAAAGAAAAGAAATCTCGTGATCAACATTTAATATATTAAATTCTAAAATTTAATTTTTAAAAATTCACCAAAAATCAGAAAATGGAGGTAAGGATTCAAAAAAAAGATCTCATTTTAAAGGAATTTTTATGATCTTTCTCATGATATAAATTTTATAACCCTCATATTATTGTTTTAAATACAAACTTAAGAAAATTTTACAAAAAAGCTTAAAAATTTAAAAAATCTAAGAAGAATTTTTCAAAAATCTTTCTTAGTACACCCCTATACTCTAAGGCTATGTGCACATGAGAGCGTTGCAACGCGCGTTGCATCGCGCGTTGAAGAAATACAACTGATCAAATGATTGCGTACACATGCAACGCTTTCTACTAGAAGGCGCGTTGCAACGCGCGTTTGAGAGTTCCTCTCGGATCACGCCACTGCAGCGCGCCTCGAGTTCCTTTGTGTTGAATTCGACCGTACACATGAGAGCGTTGCAATGCGCGCTCTGGGGCAGTTGACTACTATTTTTGAGAGCCATATTTCTATTTTTTTACAAAGTGCAAAATAAATAAGATATACATGAAATACATGAATTTTTCAAAATGAACTTATGCGAAATTTTCAAATGTTATTATTTTTAAAAATTTTTAAACATTTGAATTAAAATAGGGAGTTTGGTGTTACATGAAAGATACGCGACTTTCATGCCCAATATACTAATGTATATTTTTTATTTTATGATTTATGTATTTTATTATTTTTCTGATATAGAACCACAAATATACATTCCCTCAGTACATTATAAATTTACATTTCTTTAAATTTTCTATCCACTTTCTATCTACATATGATATTTTTTTAATGTAACTGCACACATAATGCACACATGCGTGGTGTTGATAATTCGGATATGCTACGATTGATCTATGAAAGAGACAGAAAATCAAAAAAGTGGTGGCATAGGTACTTTTTTGCTATGCTGGAAATAGCATGTATAAATTAATACATAATATATACCGAAAAACATGAATCAATCTCCCTGTTAGAGTACAAAATTTGTGTAACATTTCTGTCAAATCGAGATCTATGCAAGCTTTGTGCACAAAGAAAAGTTCAATCAAAACTTCATTCAAAATGCAGCATATGTAATTTTTTTATGTGTAAATTTAAAAAAAAAAATTTTTAATATAGTCAAAGTTAAATTTTCATTATATTTAAAATTGTTCTGCCTTTCAAAATAAATAATTATATCTTTTTTAAACATTCTGATTAATTTTCAAAGTTTGAAGATTTTTGTAACCCTATAATACTTGCGGTACTTTAAAGTACCACTCCAATTAACTAGTGGTAATTAATTAAATTTTAAGAAGGTGAGTAATTATTTAAACTACTTTTTGTTAGTTAGTATTGAATTAACATAAATAAAAATTTACGTGAGTTTTCGTTTATTAATTCATAATGTGGTACATAAAGGGTACATAATACAGAAAATGATTTCATTACTCAATGTGATTACGAGTTTTTTTTCTGGAGAAATGCAATCCCTTACAACGTTCTCACTAGGAGCCAGGTCATCCTTAACTATTTCTAATAACTCGTCAAAAGATGAAATCGACATTCTTAAATAGTTAAAAAACTTGGGCTCAGGTTTGCTTAGATTCGGGTAAAGTGTTACAAAAGAACCATGAGTCAATTTGTCATTTAAAATCGGATGTACCCAGAATTATACAGATCGGATGTACCCAGATGTATACAGAAGTACATCGACTTACGAGTTTAATTCGTTCCATGATGGAGCCCGTAACTCGAAATACTCGTATCTCGAATCAATTTTCCCTATTGAAATGAATGGAAATGCCATTAATTCGTTCCGAGCTCCCCCCCCCCCCCCATACACAGCAGTTTTTGGTTACATGTTTTTAAATAAGAAAATTATTCTTATAAATGACGAACGTTGTATAAAAACGCAATACAATAGAATGTACGCAATAAACTTGTTTAATTAAGTGTAATGTACAACATTTAAATTGGAGACCAGACTTGAAGATGCTGATGAAAGAGGAAGAGAAAAGCTGAACTGAAAAATTAAATCTTATTCGTTGATTTTTGATCTTTTCGCCACATTTTCCTCGCTTTCGCTTTTATTTCGAGCTACCCTTTTAAAGTGAGACACGGAAGCTGAGTAATTGTTGCATCGTTCACTGAGATGTAATGTCCAAATTCCTCTTTCTGAGAATCCGAAGATCGTTTTCTCAGAATCCGTAGAAGGAGGAGAGCTTCCGATCCTATGACCAAAGTCATCCCATCCCCTAGAACCCATGGCGAGTACCAGTGTGGGGGAGATAATTGAAGCTATCTCTCTGCGAGAGAGGGAGGACGCAGTTCGGTTTCGGAGGGCGACTCAAGTGTGGCAGAACGAGCTGCCCGGGTGATAATTGCTGAGTGTTAATCTCTAGGTTTTAGACTGGATAGTAGACTTAGAATAATATGTATACAATTGTATAATAATTGTACATAAAGGTTGTAAAGATTATATGCTTCTCGTGTTCTCATTTGATGAGCACATGGCGTTCGCTGAGCAAACTAGTTGTGGGGTATCTGAAGCTTGCTCGTAACCCGAATTTTAGCTCGTAACTCGATGCAAAAAATCTGCCGAGAGAATGCTCGTATCTCGAAAAACTCATAAGTCGAGGTACCAGTGTATATATATATATATATATATATATATATATATAGAGAGAGAGAGAGAGAGAGAGAGAGAGACAGATAGATAGATAGATAGATTTAAAACAAAAAAACGTAATACATTTGAACGCATTTGAAAAAAAATTAATTTTCAAATTTTTTTAGCTCCGTCTGTTTTGGGCCAATTTTAATGAAATTCGGTAAGTAAGTGTTTCTTGAGCAGTACTTTCATTTGAAAGTAATCCAGTTGAATTACAATGTTAAATAGAGGTTTTGGAACTTTTTTTTTTTTTTTTTTTTTTTTTTTGGGGGGGGGGGGGGGTTAAGCCCCTTTTAACCCTTTAAAGTTTGTTTTTTTTAAACCTTTCTTTGCAGGCGCCTAGAGCGGTGTTTCCCAACGTGGGGCCCACGCCCCACAGGGGGGCAATTCGAAAATGGACTCGACACGAGTTTAACCCTTTTGCTCCGGGCCATTTAAATGCAATGCTAGATTTCGGTGCCAAAATTGAACGAAAAAAGCAAATTCTTAAATAATTGCGGCCAATAAATATTATAAATTCGTTTGACGAGACCAAAATATCAACTGGGTTTTTGGCGTCGTCAAGTTAACCTCCCTGCGGCAGACGGCAGGCTCCGCGGGGAACCCCGGACGCTTTAAAATCTCGCTAAATAACGCAGTTGTTCGCATCTGAATGGCACGTCGCAACTTCTGTAGTGTTTCGCAGCATTCAGTTGGTGTTAATTTGAAATAAGCGCCCGTAAAAACTTCTGCAAAAGTCTCGTTGATTTAAAAAATATATACATTGTATAGATATAATTGGTAAGTATTTTATTTTATTTTTATTTATTTTAATTTTAGAAGCATAATTTTCCAGAAAAATTTGTCAAATGGAAAAAAAAAATGTTATTTTGCGGTCGCGGTGTGGTAAATGTGTTATACAGAGGCTGTTCACACATTTTTTAGACGATGTATATTGTATTCATAAAACTAAATTACATAAAATTCTTGTGTTTTAAATGTTCTATTTGACATTCCTTATTCTGAACTATCTTTCGACACCGCAATTTCCAGGATAATAATGCCTTTTGAAGAGGTATTCTATCCCATTCCTCCTGAACAGCTTTCCAGAGTCCTGTAAGGGTTTTGGGATGACGTTTGGATAATGCAGATTTTAAAAGTCCGAAAGCACAAAAATCCATAGGTGATACATCAGGAGATTTAGTAGGGATATCAGTGAAGGGTATGGCCTTGATACCAGTTTTTTGTTCCATTTCTTTTAGGAAATTTACAGTGGATTTTGATGTGTGACTGCTAGCTTTGTCCTGATGGAGTCTCACAGATTGATGGCACTGTGGGTAAAGCGATGGTATTTCATTCAGAAAAATTGGCGATAAAATATGTTCCTGATAGTATTTGGAGTTAATCTTGACATTTTTTTCCACTCTCTTTATTTTTAACTTGCCATTATAAGAAAAACCAGCAACAATCATGAATCCCTTAGAAAAACTTTCTTTCGATTCTTTGAACCATGTACTTAAATTTTTTTCTCCTCTTTTATGATAATAAAAGGCTCTTTTTTTGTTGCAATCATTTAAATACACCCATGATTCATCTATTGTGACAATCGTTTTCCATTTTTCTTTGGATAAGTGTTTCTCATATAGAATTCTGCAGCGTGTCTTAAGATTTAAATCAACGTTTATCATTTGTTTACAGTGAACACCGAGCATTTTAATGATTTTGCAAATGTCCTTTGACTAGGGGGATTTTCTTTTAACATTAAACAACGTACCTTTGCAGTAGTCGAAGATGTCCGTATTTTCCTTGGATACTCGTTTGGAATTTTCGTCCCACTTGAGGCTCCAATTTGACGTTTTTTTTCCTTTCTTGTTGACAATATTACCTATCGACGCTTTAGATATCACAAAACCATGACTCTCACATCGTTTTTGGATAACGGAGTATGCATATTTCTCTTCGGAAAGAGCATAAATGTAGCCTTCGAACCACTGCTTTGTTAAAAACGCCATTTTGAATAAAAACAAAACTTTCAAGCCGCAGACGATAATTTTGACTTTTAAAAACATAGTACAATTGCAATTATTTCTTTTGCAGCAAACGATTTTTTATTACCGCTTACCAAAATTGTCTAAAAAATGTGCGAACAGCCTCTGTATACATTTAAATAAATATGCATTTTTTAGTATACGTTTACGGTATGTCACATAAAATTAATTTTAACACATACTTTAGTTTTAGTTTTTAATTGATCTTATATTTATTTCTTTCAGCCCATAGTAAAATGAGTGGTGCAAGCAAGAAAAAAATTCGGCAATATTCGGAGGAATATTTAAAATTTCGGTTCATACCCGCTGTCCACGATGAGCGGTTTAATTTTTGTCTTTTATGCCAGCAATGCTTGACCAACGAATCAATGAAACGAGGTCGTGTTGAGGCGCATTTGAAGGCGAAACGTAGAGCTCATATTAATTCAGATTTGAATTACTTTCAAACTTTAAAGAAAAATTTTGAAAAGAGAACAACATTAAAATCTCTATTTACTGCTAATACTTCAACTCATAATCGTATTCTTGAGGCTAGTTATCAAATTTCTTTATTCATCGCTAGATCTGGAAAAAATCATACTATAGGAGAGAATTTAATAAAACAGTCAATATCAGCATTTCTTAAAACGGTTCTTGAAAATGATGACAAAGATGTAAAAGCTATGCCACTCAGTAACAATACTGTTAGCAGAAGAATAGACGAAATGAGTGAAGATATTGAAAAACAACTTGTTGAAAAGCTGAAAACAAGAAAATTCTTAGTGCAAATGGATGAATCAACTTGAGAGACAGTGAGGCAGTATTGATTACTTACGTAAGATATATTGATAAAGGGCATTTTGCTGAAGAAATGTTGTTCTGTAAAAGATTAGAAAGCACCACTACCTCCAAAGATATATATATATATAAGCTAAAAAACTACTTAGATGTCAATAATATACCAATGAAAAATATAACATCTTGTGCTCCAGATGGTGCTCTTAATATGATGGGCAAGAAAAATGGCTGCTTAAAATTGATGAAAGATGAGAATCCAGAAATGATTCTTGTGCATTGTGTTATTCATAGGGAAAACTTGGTAGCTTAAAACATGTCGCCTGTTCTAAATAAAGTACTACATTCAGTAATAAAGTGAATCAATGCTATTAAAGCTAATGCCAAATGTGAGCGTCTCTTCAAGCTATTTTGCGAAGAACAAAATGCAGACCATGTGAGACTTTTACTTCACACTGAAGTAAGATGGCTCTCTAAAGGGAACTGCTTGAAAAGATTTAAAGAACTGTTTGATACTCTTAGTGATTTTTAAGCGACAAACCTGAAATGAAGTATCTGTAAACAGTCGATGGTAGAGCATTTGTGAGTTATTTAGCCGATATCTTTGAAAAACTAAATATATTAAATAAGCATCTTCAAGGAACAAAAAAAAAAACTCTTGTCGATGCAAAAGCGAAGATATTTGGTTTCATTACCCTTATTGAGTTATGTCAGAAATATATTAACAACAAAAACTTTGAACAGTTTCATTGGCTCCAAAAATGTGAAGTAACTGATACCGCTATACTTGTTATTGTCGATCATCTGAAAATTCTATCGACTGATTTAAAAGAAAGATTTTCTGATTTATAACAAATTGATTTTCCAACATGGATGATGCAGCCAATGTTAGTGGATTTGTCTAATATATCAAATATGCAGTATCAAGAAGAACTCGCAGAAATGCAAAATAATGAGTCAGTTAAAACTTTATTTAATATAAAAGGAGCGATGGCATGGCTTTGTGAGGAAACAGAAATCAAATACCCAAATTCAACCAAATGTGCAAGAAAACTATTGTTACCGTTTCCATCTTCATATTTAGCTGAATGTGGATTTAGTGCTGTAAATGATTTACTTGTAAAAAAAAAAAAAGAAATCGGCTGGATATAACACAACGGGGAGACTTGAGACTGAAGCTAACCAAATTGGAACCTAACATAAAATCTCTGTGCAGCAAGCATCAAGCGCAAGGATCTCAACTAAAATAATAAATTAATATAGAAATATCTTTATTAAAATTATTTCTAATTTGAATTTCAGTTTTTCATTATATGTTTTGAAAATTTACTTACTGTGTTTCGTTAACAATTTCCTAGTGATTTCTTCCTAAAACCTATCATTTAAGTTTCTTAAGTGAACAATTCAATTTTTTAATATTAAAAATTATGCATATGTTACATAGGGGGTCATAAGAATTTTTGAAAGGCTTAGGTGGGGCATGGCACAAAAAAGGTTGGGAAACACTGGCCTAGAGCCTAAGAGGAATCACCATACAACATTATCCCAGAAACATATATATATATGAATTTGCTATTCCAGATTAACAAAGTCATATACAGGGTGATTATAATTAAAGTTTAAGTTTCAAAACGCTATAAAAAAGTACCACTGATGAGAATGACGTCAAATTTGAACGGCATGTTATTGAAGAAGGCGGAAAGCGGATGGCAGAAGAAAAAATTTTGTTTCAAATTTTAGCAACAGATGGCGCTGTAAGCGGCAGAATCACGACGAGAAATAAGAAATGATTCGTCAAACAACGGCTAAGGTGTAAGTTACACATTAAAACGCATTGACAAATTAGAATTGTTGAGTAATTTTATTTGCATGACTGTACATATCACATAGAAAGGAACAAATCGGTTTCAAGAGTTTTGCGGCGACATACCGCATAAGAACCATTCATGAAAGAAGTTCGGAAATGTCGCGAGACTGGCGCAAAACATGTTCAATATGGTGTCCACCGTTGTGTGCAACAAGTTGAAAACGACAAACAGCATGTTCCATAACGGATCGCAGTGTCTCCGGGGTGATGTTCAGAATGTGTTGCGAAATGCGTGCCTTTAATTCCGATAAATTTGCAATTGGAGCACAGCACGCAACATCTTTGAGATAACCCCACATCCAGAAGTCACACGGAGTAAGATCAGGTGACCGGGACGGCCAGGCTGTAGGGAAATGACGGCTGATAATTCGAGCATTTCTGAAATGGCGCCTCAGCAGCTGCTTCACGGGATGTGCAATGTGCGGAGGAGCGCCATCTTACATAAAAATGATTTCATTCACATATCCACGCTGTTGCAGAGCTGGAATGACGTGGTTGCGCAAAAGAGACGCATAGCGCTGACCAGTGACGGTAGCGGTAACAGGACCGGAAGCACCCGTCTGCTCGAAAAAATATGGCTGTAGGATGAATGATGCCGTAAAGCCGCACCACACCGTGACCTTTTCAGGATGAAGTGGTACGGGGTGCGTTGCCAGTGGATTTTCTGTTGCCCATATTCGACAATTCTGGGTATTGGCGTACCCTGTCAGATGGAAATGGGCTTCATCTGTCCACAAAATTTTCCACGGCCATTCATTATCCACTTCCATGAGACCAAGAAATTCTAACGCAAACGTCTCCCTTGCTGGCAGGTCAGACGGAAGCAACTCCTGCACATGGCCAATTTTGTACGGATAGCATTGCAGGATGTTTCGTACAATTTTCAGCACCGTGCTCGTAGGCCTGTCCAATGTTCGGGCAATTCCTCGTGCACTGCACGGTTGCACACCACAGGTTGACCCCTCCTGCCGGTGCAATGTTGTGTATGCTCCTGTAATGTACTGCTCCTGTAATGCTGTGGCCACTTCTTCAACTACCGTCGAATGCACTCTTTTTCTTCCTCTACCAGATTGCACATCAAACGAACTTGTCGTTTCGAATTTTTGCATCATTTTCTTCAGACCCACGACACTCATTGGACCAACACCTTCTTTTATACCCTTCAGTGTCCTGAACTTTTGCAGAGATACTCTTGCACAATCATCGTTCTTGTAATACAGCTTTACCAGCAGAGCGCGGTCCTGCAGTGAGACACCCCTGGCGAACGTCTGAGACGCGAAATGAGGAACAGCCGTGTACCTGACGGTTTTATAACACTGAAATGTGTAGTGCGCATGACAGGTATTTTAATCTACATCTTCTGACGCTTACAGCGCCATCTGTTGCTAACTTTTGAAACTAAATTTTTTCTTCTGCCATACGCTTTCCGCTTTCTTCAATAACATGCCGTTCAAATTTGACGTCATTCTCATCAGTGGTTCTTTCTTTATAGCGTTTTGAAACTTAAACTTTAATTATAATCACCCTGTATATAGGTTTTTTTTTATTATTTTTTATTCCGTCTCTTGCACATGAAGGTAGACATTTAAATAAAAGAGCGCGTAGTTCTAAAATTTTTTTTTTAAATCAGTAGTTAATTTTTTACAGGGCATTAAATTATTGATATCTATCCATACAAAATTAAAATTATTATTAAAATTTAATTAAATAAAATGAGTTTTGAGAAGCCCGCATGTAAAGGCCTCTTACGCAACTAAAGAAATAGAAATTAAAGTCTGAACTCAATTATGTCTAATGAAACAGCTTTGTTTTTGTTTCTTTTTTCGAATATGCTCCTCCATCTAAAAACATTAATTATTACTAATTCTGAAATTTTTCACGAAATTCGTAGAAAATCAATAATTTTTCCGTATAACATCCAGTTTGATAAATGCTATTAAATACACTATGGGACCCACGAGCAATAATGAGACTAGAATAATCAAATAATATGCAGATAATTTTCCAAAATTCTAAATATGTCTGTCTGAAGCTTTTAGAATTCCATTAATTGGAATAAGTCAAAGATTTCGTTTTCTCTTTTGACAATTTCAGTCTCAAACTTCCATTAGAAGGTCAAATAAAGAACTTGATTCAGACATCTCTCTCAGAACTTGATTTTAGAACGAATTCCGTTTAAATTAATTGCCTCGTTCTAGAAAACAGGGGGGGGGGGGCTTTAATTGTGCAATATCATTCTATTTCTAAAGAAATATTGACTCGTAAATTTAAAATATTTTGAACGGTAGATGGAAGTATGCCTATTTTCCTTTATGACTATGTTTTATTTACGGTTTGTCTCTTTCGTTCTTCTGTTAGGGTGTGGGGTCGGGAAATTCGTTGTCCCTTCTGTGCTGTTAATATATAATTAAAAAAGTAATAATAATAAATCAGTGTATATCTCTTGAAAGGTTTGTGGGGGGGACGAGGGGGGGGGGTAAAAATCCCCTACTGTAAATGTTCAAGTCTTGGTTATCAGGGCCTGATTATGAACGATGGGGGCCCCTGGGCAAATGCTATTTGGGGGCCCCCCCTCATGAACATTTATAAAAATAAGGACTATCCATGAGCTATATATACTATTAGAAGTACTAGGTGCACACACCAAGGGGGTTTGGGGGGCCCCTAGCATCAGGGGGCCCTGGGCAAAGTCCCGATTTGCCCATGCGATAAAAAGGCCCTGTTGGTTATATAAATACCAGTATAAGTTCTCTACATACACCAAGATTTCCGTCTGCCAGATTCATCCTGCACACAACCTATTTACATCCACTAGACTGTTTACACGCAAATCATATTTAATTATGAAAACAATTATATGTGCAATGCAGAACAATTATCTAAATAAATAAAGCAGAGTGTCTCTATGTATGTATTGTGATGTCGTACAACATCCCATTTTTCCTCTCAACGTTCTCAGGACAATTGTGTACAAAAAAGACTGAAGCTGAGACGTGAAAACCAATCACAGAGCTCAACGTATATGGCCACGTGATATGTCAAACCAATCACAAATTATGCCAACAATCTCGGCGGCAAAGGGGGAATCCGTTTAGAGGTGACCAGTGTTGCCAACTTGGGGGTTTTGCCCCTAAATTTGGGGGTAAATTAGATGAAAAGGGGTGTTTTTAGGGGCCACATTTTCTTAGGGGCATTTTGAGGGGAGAACATTTTTTTAGGGGTATTTTCTAGGGGGTACATTTTTTTGGCGCATTTTTTAGAAGTTACTTTTTTTTAGGGGAATTCTCTATGGGGGACTTTTTTTAAGGGGGGGGGTTAGGAGCGTAGATTTAAAGTTCATTAAAAGTAATTAGAAATTAACTCTTCAGTTCAATTTTAATCAGGTTGATTTCAAGTTTACTGGTACTTTCAAAACAGTTAAGAATCAAACAGTTTAGAAACAGTTTAGAATCAAAACAGTTAAGTAATTCAATCTTTTCTCTTTTCAAAAAGAGAAAGGATTGAATGTAAATTGAGTTTCAGACAGAAGCATGAAATGTTACAAAATTGAAGTGACAAACAACTTTAAATGTGTGATTCTCAGAATTATGTTTTTTAGCACAAATCTCTACGGTTATCACAATATCTCACACAATAATGTATATAATTTGATAAAATTCTCAGGAAATGTTTTAGATGTTATTGTTAATGAAATGAGGCACAATAATTGATGTATAATAAATAGTTTTTTATTTGGGGCTGTTTTCATAAGGAAAGGAATGACGAATCGGGGAAAATTTTCATATTAAAACATAAAATTGCATGTATTTGCATTTTAAAATTTTCTCTTAGATTGTAGGCCATTTTGAAGATAACTGTCATATGTATCATGTGTGAGAAGGAAATTAAAATAGTAGCATCAGGATTTTGTACAGAATGATAGGCGTTTTAGCTAAATTTCAGATTAATATTCTACGTTCGGTGTCAATTAAAAAAAAATTAAAGGTTTTTTTGGTCTTTTCTGGTAAAATAGCATATAAAATTTTTAAAAAAAACATACCTGTAAATAGCATACTTTTTTTATAAATTGGTCAATTTGAAGTAATTTTTATTTAAATTTAGCTAAAACGCCTATCACTCTGCACAAAATCCTAATGCTACTATTTTAATTACCTTCTCATACATGATACATATGACAGTTATCTTCAAAATGACCTACAATCTAAGAGAAAATTTGAAAATACAACAATAAAACATGCAATTTTGTGTTCCAATATGAAAATATTCCCCGATTCGTCATTCCTTTCCTTATTAAAACAGCCCAAAATAAAAAAACTACAATTATATCACAGAAATATTGCAAAGAGTTGCAGACAGAAGCATAAAAAGAAAGAATATTCTAATAAAGTAACTAAATTAAACAAAAAATGACAGAAAGTTCAAATTCCACTCTTTAAATTCTTGTTTAACTATTAATTTATAAACAATTAGAAAATTAACTAAATGTAAAATAGAAAAGTAAATAAAACATAATTATATTTCACTGCCCTTCAAAAATATCCAATAACACAATTTCCTTAGCAATACAAAACAAACAAAAAGTGAAAACAGTATGTGACTATCACAGAAATATTCCAGAGTACAACGGTAATCCGTATACTGGGAATTAACCCAGTAAAAAGGGATTAATGGAAAAAAAACTAAAGGAGTAATATTAGAAAATTAACTTTAAATAACACCAAATAACTACAAAATAACAATATTCCAAAAAGTTCAACGGTTATCGGTATACTGGGAATTAACCCAGTAAAAAAGGATTAATAAAAAAAGAAAACAAAAGGAGTAATATTTGAAAATTAACTTTAAATAACTCCAAATAACTATAAAATAACAATATTCCATGCGTTCACTTACCTTGGACATCTAGACTTAACATCCAATAGGTGCGCATGCGCAGTTCTTATGAATGATTGATTCCATCGTCTGGAGATGAAACATTATTTAAAAACTGTGTTTATTTAGAATTATTTTAAAGCTTCCAAACTTATCTTAGAATTATCTTAAGGCTTCAAAACATAAGTATACCAAGTTTCAACCAGATTCGTCAAGAAATGTACATTTGTATACGTTACATACATACATAGAGACACTCTGCTTTAGTTATATAGATATACGTTTTGCCCCGGAAAATAGAAATATATTTATTGCATTATTTTAGTCCTTTTTGTTAAAAAAATATGTTAAAAGCTGAATGCTTTAAAGAACCTCGATTTTACGTTGACCGTTACGTACGTTATCCCGCTTCATACGTCATTTTCTGCTGGTCCGTGAAAATTGCCTATACTATGCTTAGATTATGTTTTAACCCCGATTTTACTTTTTCCCGTTTTGTACGTTTTTTACCGTTGGTCCCATGAAAAACGTAAAATCGGGGTTCCACTGTATATTTTTTCAAAATGTTAATTTTAAAATGTTTACATTCGAATCCTTTTAAGTTAGATTCTCCCCATGGTTCTAATTCTTTAGAAATGTGTCCAACTTATAGATTTCGTTATGCATTATTGGTACTATAGCTTTTTGCAGTAAATGTCTTGAACTCAGAACAATATCCACCCTCCTGGAAATAATATTTAATATGTAATAACTATTTTTTGTACATTATAATATACCTAACTGATTTAATATTGTCAAATGATTAACATATTTCATTTTAATGTAACTAAATATAGTCTAATTTTATATATTATTAGTTTCACTTTTAATTTACTTAAATTCAAGTTGAATACATTTAAAATTAATGCATCTTCCCCTCAAAAAAAGAGGAGAATAGAATAAACAAACTGAAAAACTTTGCTCACCATATTTATATATATAATAAAAAAAACCTTAATTTACCAATAAATATTTTTATGTGCTATGAAAGCAATACTTTTTTTTTGTTAATTTGATTTTAAAAAGACTCATGTTTTTTAATTTCTTAATCTCACATATTCCATACAATATTTATGTTTAACCATACGTTGCTCTTATGTTTAGCTTCATCTCTATATTTTGACCCTTTCAACATAAGGATTAAATTAATGAATGTGTGAAAAATAACATGTTTGGTTATATTAGTTGTTTGTAAACAACTGATCTTGCATTCATGGTGCGTGGAGCCCTAATTGCAGATTTCTATTAATTTTTACGTTTGTCAATGGCTTCTACCTATACTTTAGTTTTTTCTTTTCTAAAGAATCTTGCATTTATGGTGCGTGGAACTCTTAATTGCAGATTTCTATTAATTTTTTTGTTTGTCAATGCCTTCTAGCTATACTTTAATATTTTTGCTACAAAATCTTGCATTTATGGAGACATTATGCAGATATTAATTATGGAGATGTTTATTGCTACAGAATCTTGCATTTATAGTGTGTGGAGCCCTAATTGCAGATTTTTATTAATTTTTACGTTTGTCAGGGTCTTTTACCTATACAATACAGGGGTGTTCAGCCCACGGGCCGCATGCGGCCCAAAGCAAGTGTTAGTGCGGCCCAGATAGAGACAGCTCAAAGCAAAAAAAAAAATAAATATATATATTAATAGCCTGCCTTGATATAAAAAGTAATGCGGAAAAGGAAAAAAATGGACTATGTAAATCATCTTCAAAATGGTGAATTTTATGAAGGCTTGGGGATTGATTCATCGTCAGTTTCAGGAATTTCTTAGAAGCTTGGATGCTGAATATGGTGATACTTTTAAGAAATAAGGTAGCTCAGTGGAGAAAATATTAAAAAGATTTTATAGCCTACTTGATGACATCAAATTGTTTATGACATTGAAAAGTAATCTGTGCCAGAACTTTATGATAACTGGCTTGCAGATTTAGCAGATTTTGATAGATCTGACCGCCCATTTAAATTACTCAAACACCCATCACTTCGTGGATTTTACTTCAGTGTAAAATCTATGAAGTTGAAATTATGGCAAGCCAAATTAAATGTTAAAATTTTTTTGCATTTCGAGACGCTGACCAAGCACAATTCTAAAAATGTTATAAAATACGCAGCCTTACTTTCCGATTTTGTACAAGAATTTAAAATTGATTTCAGGACTTTTGTGAAAATAAACAATTGTTTTTTTGCATGTTTTCTACTCTATTTACAATCAATATAGATATAATGCTAGCAAATTGTCAAAGGGAATGCATAGAGTTGCAATCTGACATCTAACTTAAAGAGAAATACAATTGAGTCTCTTTGTTGTACTCATAAATCATACCTGCCCAGATATAAATATCCTTCACTGCATAGTCAAGCGTTATTCTGGTCATCAACGTTTGGAAGCACGTACATCTGTGAACAACTATTTTCAAGAGTGAAAACTCATCAACAATTTTTAATGTTAGGTATATTTTTGTGTGGCCCAAGACAATTCGTATTCTTTCAATGCAGCCCAAGGAAGCTAAAAGGTTGGACTTGCTTTAATACTTTATTTTTTTGTTGTTGAATTATTTACATTTTACTTAAACTCAATCCAAGCAATACTTTATTTAGTTTTTATTTATACTGTGTTATTTATTGTATGTTATATATACTGAATTTAATTTATATATTAATTTTGGTTAACAAAATTGAGATTTGAATTGGTTAACAGAATTGAGGAAGGAAAAGAATTTTTCTTCTGCTTGAGACTGTTTACAGGACGTGGGATGCGTATCCACAAAATTTAAATATCTTTATTCGTTGTTTTTTAGTATTATGTGTATGACATTTCCCATCCCTTTTTTATACTATGTTATTTATACTGTGTTTAATTTTTCATGCAGAGTTTACAAGGCAAAAGACAATTTGACATTTTTACTTTTCAGCTTTTAGTGTTACAATGATAAAAGGCTGAATCTATCTAAATTCTGAGATGTGTATAACATTTCACATGTTTTTTCCCTATGTTATTTATACTGTGTTTAGTTTTTAAGTTGACTTCGGTTATCAAACATTCATATTAAACCCCGAATCAAGAAACGAAAAACATAGTTTATGAAGGTACTTTGAGATAGTATTTGGATCAGTTTAATTGAACAGAGATTTATATGGAGTTTAATAAGGACAGGATGTTTCTATTATTGCTACAGAATCTTGCATTTATGGTGCGTGTAGCCCAAATTACAGATTTCTGTTAATTTTTTCGTCAGTCAGTGCTTTTAACCAATACTTTAATACTTTATTTTTATTTTTATTTATTTTTTTATTGCTACAGAATCCTGCTTTTATGGAAGTATTTATATGGACAATTAGACATTTTTACTTTTAAGATTTAAGTGATTTATTATAAATGTATATATTTTATGATATTTATACTGTTATTAAATCTATGTTAATTATACTGTGTTTAGTTTTTAAATTAATTTTTGTTAACAGATATTAGACAATTTGACATTTTTACTTTTAAACTTTTAGTGGTAGAATAATTAAAAGCTGAATCTACTAAAATTCTGAGATGTGTATAACATTTCACATGTTTTTTGTTTATGTTATTTATGCTGTGTTTACTTTTTTAATCGATTTTGTTTAACAAACATTCGACAAAATGACATTTTTACTTTTAAGCTTTACTTTCTAAAACTCTTTACTTTTCAAGAGACAATTTGACATTTTTTCCTTTTCAGCTTTTAGTGCTTTATTATATAAATGTATATATTTTATGTTTTACTTTTCAGCTTCTTTTGCTCCAAAGATGAAAGGTTAAATCTAGCTGAATTCTAAGGAATTAACTATAAATTTATATATTTTTAATATTGGATTTTTTTTATTATTTGGGTGTATAACATTTCACATGCTTATTGTTCTATGTTATTTATACTGTGTTTAGTTTTTAAATTGATTTTGGTTAACAAACATTCAACAAATTGACATTTTTACTTTTCAGCTTTACTTTCCAAAAGACAATTTGACATTTTTCCTTTTCAGCTTTTAGTGGTTTATTATAAATGTATATATATTTTATGTTTTGATTATCAGCTTCTTTTGCTCCAAAGATAGAAGGTTAAATCTTGCTAAATTTTGAGAACTTTATTATAAATTTATCTATTTTTATATTGGGATTTCTTTTTATTTATGTATAATATTTCACATGCTTTTTTATGTTATTTATACTGTGTTTAGTTTTTAAATTGATTTTGGTTAACAAACATTCCACAATTTGACATTTTTACTTTACAGCTTTTAGTGGTACAATGATGAAAAACTGCATCTACCTAAATACTGAGATATGTATAACATTTCACATGCTTTTATTTTTATTATTTTTATTTTTTTAATATTATTTATATAGCTATGTAATTTATACTGTGTTAAGTTTTTAAATTGATTTTTGTTAACAAACCTTCTTAAAATTCCGTGCAACGCCGGGTACTTCAGCTAGTGTAGAAATATTTAGCTTCTGCGATTCGTTTAGCACGGGCGACATAAAAATGAAATATTCACCACGCGCGTCGTAAGCTTAGCGAAACAACGTGCTAGCCAGTCCGATGCCGAATCCGGGAATGCCTGGTAAAAGATCGCAGGGTAAACTACAGTAACCACCGCCTATAGTGGTCAGTGGTTATAAGAATCAAGCGTTTATAAAAATCAATATCGCAAAAACAAAAGCAAATGTATTATTTCCATGTTAAAATTTTCGCTTTAAAGAATTAATTCACCGGTTTTAAGAATCAGCTTACACATTTCGCTTTCCTTTCATTTTTCCCAAAAAAGGCACTTAAACCCTCAAAAAGCAAGAAGTTCTTTCTTTAGTTTTTGAAAAGAAGTCTGATAAGACGATGTTATGGAATACAGTCGTAAAATGTATCCCTTTCTTTGTTAGACATAACATCAGAGTTTCCCCTTAAACGCTTTAGCTAAACACTGTCCTATTAGCTTGACCCAAGGACATATCTACCTTTCCGGGTCCGATTTCACTGTTGTCCACTGACAAACAAAGACAGGGACTCTTTTTTTTCTTTACCCACTTCCTGGTTGCGGCTTCCTGAACCCTGAAACACATAAATCTTCGGCGAAGTGTCCACTATCACTTAGATTCAGCACGTTATCAAACCGTGAAACGTAAGCTATAAGGTGAATCTTCGTCTGAGACTGCAATGAACATTCGTCGCTAGTGTTCACTTTCTAACAATATTGCCAGTAAGCGTTATAACTTTTTGATGGTCGAATTAAAAAATGATAACAACAAGGAAAACTCTTTGTTTTTCTGGAAAAAACAGTACTTGTTAATTAGATATGATGCTCTTCCGAACTTCAGTCAAAGAGAAGCTGCCTCCCGTTTGGGTGTAACTCAGTCTACTCTTAGTAAAATTTTAAAATGTGTCGATATGAAATTTCGGTTACCATTAGCAAAAATGGAAATCTTGATCGAAAAAGGAAGTGCGATGGAAAATCAGTCGACGTAGAAGAGGTTGTCTTGCAGTGGTTCACTCAAGCCCGAATGATGAATGCACCTATCAACAGAGCTGTGTCGCTGCAAAAGGCCGAAGATTTTGGAAGAGAAAAAAAAAGAAAGAAAAAAAAGGGGAAAACCATTTTCGTGCTACGGAAGGTTGGCTTACCCGATTGACAGAGAGAAACAATATCGTTTAAAAAAAAAATTACTGCGAGAAGCAAGATGCAGATACGGAATCAGCTCAAAACTGGCTCTCTGACTGCTCGTCTGCAATAATGAAAAACTACGCCCCACACCAAATTTCTAATACAGATCAGACTGGGCTTTATTTTAGACCGATGCCTGATCGAATGAGGATGTTTAAAACAGATTTATCTTCTGTTGGGAATAAACAAATAGAACGCGTTACAGTTCTTTTGACGACAAATATGAATGACTAGGAGCGTAAAGAAAACGCCATTGGTTATAGGTAAGAATAAATCTCCGCGATGCTTTACAAAAATAAAAAACCCTTCCCGTGACTTACGAAAATTCAAAAAATGCTTGGATGTGTAGCAGGATCTTCACTAACTTCCTTCTAAAGTGGGATAAGGAGCTAACTGGGAAAGAAGAAAATTGCTTTGATTTTCGACAACTGTCAGGCTCACCAAGTTGTAAAGCTCACAAATATAGAGCTTCCTTTTTTGCCACCGAATACAACATCAGTAATACAATCGCTTGATCAAGAAATCATAAAAACTTTTAAAACGCTATATCGCTCTGACTTGCAACAATGAATTGTTGACGCAATAGACGAAGGAAAGGGGTGTGCGCCAGAAATACTAAGTAAAAATATCACTTTACTTGATGCTATACATGTTATTGCAAGTGCCTCGAAAAGAGTTTCAAATCACTACATTGTTAATTGCTTCCGTAAAGCAGGATTTTTATGTGAGACTCATTAAGTCAAGCAGAAACTGATCCTGTTGAGGAATCACTCCATGAGTGGGTTGAAATCGACGAAAACCTACAGACATCGGAAGAAAAGACAGAAGATGAAATCGTCGAAGAAATTTTTAAAAAACTGGGGATAAAACTGAGGACGAGGATGAAATGAATGACACATTCCCAGAAAAACCACCATCAGCAAAAGAATCCAGATAAGCGCCGAGTATTCTTAAAAAAACTCTTGAATATAGAGGAGCATCTGAAGAACTTTACGGGACATTTTATGATATTGAAAGAGGTATAAACAGCCTCCTGAAAACTTCATTACGTTAAACAACCATTGAAAACTTTTTCTTGCACCCTTCCTGTAGTTAAATGTTAAAACTGTTTAGTAGGTATGTTGTTATAAATATCGGATTTGTTTTCTTCTCTTACTGTAATCATGTGTATCTACTTGAAGATACACATGATTACAGTATGTATCATAGGTCTAGAAATTAAGTTGTATTTTTAAAATTATAAAAAATAATTTTAATAAAAGATAACGTAAATTGAAGAGTATGTAATGGTAAATTATCTAGTACATGTATATATATATATATATATATATATATATATATATATATATATATATATATATATATATATGTGTGTGTGTGTGTGTGTGTGTAAATAAGTGCGTGTGTGTCCAAAAACCTAAATTTCGGCTATAAGAATCAACCGCTTATAAGAATAAAAAAAGTAATAACAAACGTGATTCTTATAAGCAGAAATCACTGTTCTTCTTTTGTCTAGAACTTGCTCAAAGGGTCAACTCGACTAAACTTGTAGCGCCAGCTGTTGACGCAGCCAGGAAGCGCCGCAGGTGGACTGAGAGCAAGCACTACGGTCATAAGGGAGCGGTGGCCCCAGTTGGCGAGAGCAGCGGGTCAGTGGTCTGAGCGTCCTTGGTTCGATGCTCGTCGTTGCATATCCACCACCGTGTTCACTAATGGTGGCCGGGGCACGTAAAACAGGTCGTGGCTGCAATGTCCTCCAAGTTCTCAAATTTACCTCTGGTGGTGCGGGGTCAAGTGTTCCGGTCTCGTCACTTGACTCGGTTCAAAATTACGGGACCGGTCATTTAGCCAAGTCGGACTCCGACCCTTGTGGTGCTAATTCAAAACAGGAGCCACCTCTTTCAGCCCAATAGCCTATTAAGACCTGGTGAATGGAACCTCCAACCAGGGGGCATTAGCAACAACAACACTACGATCTTTTTTTGCTACGCGAGGGCAAATACCGTATCTACGATTTTCAAATTGCATAAAGCCTCAAGGGGTTCGGGGCACTTTTTATGTATTGAGTTTTTTCTATGACCACATAGATCACGTAAAAAAATACTTGGCTATTTGAAATTTAAAAAAAAAATATTATTGGTACACTCTATAAGATGAGAAGAACGCACTACATCTTAAAATCCACAATACAAATTTAGAATGGCCACTAGTTTCGAACAATTAATATAGAAAAAAATCTGGCGAGGGAACACTACTTATGATAGTGTGATAGGTCTTTATGGACAGTTAATAAAGATCATTAAAATCTTTAATATAAATAGGAAAAACAAGAGAATTTCCCCGTAGAACTTCGTAGCAGTTGTTGTTGTTGTTATTGTTGTTTTATTGGAAATATTCAAAACTATTTATAATCTTTTTTTATGAATTTAAAAGACAAACAGTTTTTACTTGGAAAATTTTTCCTTCGAGGAAAATATTTTCAGAATTTTGACTCGAGTCAAATCCCAAAGACAGACAGATCAATGAAAATAAAGCGAATAAATGCTACACAAACATATCATAAAGATACCTAACAAGGTATTTTAGATAATCATTTTAAAGATAAGAAATCCTAAAAAATTCCGCTCAAGAGATAAATTGACTTGAAGTACAGATGTACTGAAAGATACGCATAGACAGTACATCTGAAATGTATTGTATTTGGCAATGTAATCATCTAATAAACATGAGGTTTGCATTATTTGATTCTGAAAGCTTTTCTTTGAGCCAGGCAAATAAATATTACCCTCCTTTGAGAATTTCGGGTCACGGACCCCCCTAAAATTCTTAAGACTTAAAATGGGTAATTCCAGTGACAAAACCATGTTTCGAACTTAGTACTGATTTCAAAATTGATAAATGTTTTACTTTATTAAGAAGAAAACAAAACGAGATGTTAGTTTAAAAGTAACCTATACACCACATTTACCGTGGCACATTGATATGATATTATTTAGAAATAATAAAAATAACATTAATAATATACTTACGTATTAAGGCTGCTGTGTACTAACCCTATTGGATCCGCTCACCTCAATGTTAACCTACGGAGAAATGTGTCTACTATTTACAGCGACATAAATTCTGATAATCCAATTAAAAATGACATTTTCAGATTGCTTGAATTTTCTGCACCTTGCAACAGGATTCATTTTATATTTTCGTCCACCAAAGGATTTTAGGAGCGTTTAAAACACACTATACCAGATTTTTTTTTCCCGAATAAATTAAATTTTAAAATATATGCATTTGTTTTAAGAAAAGAAAAATGTCCCAAGGTGTAAAATTTCTTTCTCTATTACGTTGTACAATGAAAATAAAAAATCTTCGAATCCAAGTCGGCAATCCTTGGACACATTTTCTCCATGGGTTAACAGTGAGGTGTACGAATCCAATAGGGTTAGTACACAGCAGCCTTAACCCTCAACTGTAAATTCCCTCAACATACTTTTTAATGACCCGAGTTTATTGGTTAGAACGACATTCTACCAAATCTGTGGGTTCTCTTGAGTTTACAGACTCATTTTTTCCTTTTCCCAGTAAAAACCAAATTGAATGAAATTTTATAGTTCATAACGAATTTCACGTCGGTGTCTGTTAAACAGAGAAATATTTGAAAGGGCCGATCCAATCTAAATTTTTTTTAAACCGTGTAATTCTTTACATATTTGAATCATTCCACACTGCATGATGAACCCGTTGAATTTTTAACAGTTCGATAGCATTATTCCCGAATTCATAAAACAGGATGGCGTTTATTCCGTTATAAAATCTTCCTCCCTCCAGATTCCCGGAGAGAACCTGCGTGTCTGGAGAAATAAAATGCAATCGAATTTTCCCCTAGCATTTCTTAAACGGAATGACATATGTATGTTTATATATAAGCAACCACCCACGCCCAACACCCGAGTAAACAGGGGTAGATAGATGTGTTTTGATATTTTCCGCCCAAATGATTATTTTCAGTCAACACACAATCACGCCAATCGGATTTTTCAGCATCGCCTCCTTTCGCGCCAAATAATATTATTTGGGCAAACACGATTTGGAGACATGACAGCGCGTGACCGGGAATATCAAGTTCAGGCATTCTCGTAGGTACTCCATTTCTTGACTGCTCACGTAGATACTGTCTTTAATGCGTCATTTCACTAAAAAAAAATTTTTTTTTTAAATAAATAAAATAAAAAGTAAATAAACCTTCCCCCTGTTTCAAATATATCTAGTTATAGATTAAAAGAAAGCTGTTCGAGATTTTTTTTTTTAAAAAAAAGGAAAACATTGTGACGTTTACCAACTGCACCAGGCTCGAGGTAGCCTAGCGGTAGCGCGCCTGCTTTCAGTGCTGAGGGTGCTCGGATCGAATCCCGACGAGCGCCGTTAAATACCTCCGCGTTTAGGCCGGATATGGGCACGTTAAATCCGTAAACCGGAAAATCCCCCTATGAGTTCAGAGAGGGTGGGAGAGAGTACGATCCCCCCAAATACAGCCCGTGAAGGGTTTGGTTTGTTGCTTGTTTGCGTGTCTGCGGATAGAAGCACTATCCGCAGAAGAGGGGGTGCCATTGCCTCAAGAGAGGTTGGACTTCTATACGTCACAGCTTAGTCCGGTGTACATAAGAATACAAGGAAATAGAAACATAAATCACACAGACACAGAAGAATTTTTATTAACAAACGATGACACCGGCGATGGACAATGCGTTGCAGCTCCCCTTTCTAGACGCTCCTTTTGCAGGCGGAAGACTGGCGAGTTTCCCAGAATACAACCAAGTCTTAGGTAGAAATCGAACCCGCGCACCGGCGTGGGAGGCTGATGCCTTAACCACTTAGTCACTGGGCGACCCGTGAAGGACTCTCAATCAAAATTGCGGTGGCATCTGGCTATATCGGACTCCGACCCCTGTAGTGCCATTATAAACCGGAGCCCAACCTCTCAGCCTACTAGCCTTTATGGACCTGGTCTGAAATAAATTCCGGCAAGGGGGCATTAGAAACAATAACAACAACAACAAACTGCACCAGAATCTTTGAATAATGGATCCTTTTGATTTTCGATCCACAGATTTGTAACATTGAATTTGATCGAATTAAATACCCGAAATCGGAAACTAATACCTTGTGATGTCTATGAATTTCAAACATGGGTATTATTCAATTTATTGCCACAGATGTTCAGTTGAAACAATGATGACAGTGAGAGACCACGAAAAAGAGGAAAGTATACCCTTTCAGGGTTGATCAATGACTTCAATCTCGGATTCGATGGTTTTGTACGGAGGATTATACGTGTATCAACGAAGACTTTCAAGACTCGTTGAGCCGGGGGACTGACCTGTAGTACAGGACCTACTGATGTAGAAACGTTTACGACTGGAGACGAAACTGGATAAACGCTCTTCACAGCCACTTCTCCAAGATCGCCGCCTCAAAAGCTCGCTTCGAATCATTTGAAGCCAATTACGAAATCGACGGGGAAAACGAGATCGAGTTAGAGAGAGAGAAAAAATTAATTTCTTTATGGGCAATTTCGAAATTTTATTGAATAACTGAACGATGAATTCTGGCGCCTCAAGTAATCTTTCTTTTCAGTGGAAAATTATTAATGTTAAATTTCAAATTAAATCTCAGTGGTTATAGGAAGAAATTTAACGTTCCTTTTTACTATACCGTCGCTTGGAGCGAAGATTGCGTTGAAAACAATTGTTTAAATGTTAAGAATTTTACAAGGAAAATGATTTCACGGCCTTAACATATTTTATTGCTTTTATCAACAGATATAATACTCACAGTGGCGGATCATAGCACAGGGGCAAGAAGCACGCGTTTGAGGCCTCCAAAAGTTAGAATCTTTCAAAAAGAGATTCACTCATGGGGGGCTCGAAACTACGTTGCGCTTAGGGCCCTCCAAGTGCTTGACCCGCTACTGAATAATCTGTAATGTTTTGTGTTAGGAACTAAAGTCCAACGGTACTCTTGTAATTTAATTAAGGTAGAATTCAAATTTAGTTTGCAGTAATGATGGGTATAGGTTGTAATAGAACCTTAATAAATTGATGGGTGCATGTGTTGGGGCAAGCAAGGAAACAGAGAATTGACCTTTATTATATATTTATTCGACAATACTAAAAATTCTTTTAAAGTGAAATTAATAATAGAATAAATAAGGTTCCCTTTCATATTATCACTTAATACACGAGGAATCATAAGCAGAGACAAAATATTCAGTCAAAGCAATTATTTCTAGGATCTCTCGGGAGGTACTTACTACTGTTGAAGAATACAGCGATGAAGGATTTCGTTGACAGGTGCCCACATCAGGTCATATTCAGCATCATCATGTATGATTCCAGGAACTTCCACTATACTCCGAGACAGCTCAATCGGCTCTCTATATCGTCAGAGCTCCAGGGAACAGCAAGCGAAATCTGTCGACCTTCTTTCGTTTTTATTTTCCCTTGGAGGGGGCTGTTCTTCGTTTACCAGGGTAATTTTAGCCCGCCCCTTTTTCTCTCAATGGACAGTGGGCTGCCTTTCTCTTAACAGTTAATGTCCCAAATTGTCCCTTATTTCACTGCTCATGTTCACAGTCTACCAAGTACCTCCCCACCATAATTTTCGTTTGGGATACCACTTTGACCATTATCCGAAAGTTTTATTGGGGGCTATAAAGTAACGTCACCATTTATCTTGCAACAATTTTAGTCTTTTGATCGCTATCAGTGGCCACACAGACAGCTTTTCTTTTACGCCACCTTAGTGTTCCTCAAGTCTTTATTTATTATTTGCCTCTGGAGTTGTTATAAAAGTTTTATTATTGACCGTCTCTCGACCACACACCGCGGTGAATTATATCATTCAGCGCTTCAACAATGGTTTTTTTTTTCTTATGCGGCAGACACTTATCTTGAGGACATTCACCTATGCACAACGCAAAGCCTTTGTCTGCTTTGTAGTGGATGTAACCCGTGGGTGACCAAACGTAGCTCCCTACAAGGAGACGGTACAGAAACATTTATACCTCGACAAGGATTCATCAGAGGCTTGCGGGGTAGCACATTTCGTCGATAACCACTCTACAACCTGGGCGGCTAAGACAATGATGTTTACCGTTCTAATTAAGTATAATTATTTTTTTTCCAATACAGAAGCTTAATAGACGAACATCCTTCGCCACAATACATAAAAAAAGGCACAGTAAATGAACCAAGTTCAAATTAAGCTAACTAAATCGAACATTACAATACAAACAAAATTAAAGCTGCAAAACTGACAAAATCTGGCCTGCCAATAACGAAAGAGAATAGTTCTTTCAGTCGATGAGGAACAGATGATTAGGTAGTCAGCATTCATCAGTTCGCATTTGTAACTTTTCAGTGTTACCCAAGTTAAAAATAAAAAATAATTCGTAGAGCCCTTATTATCCGTCAATATCGGCCAACTGAGAATCCGCCATGTTTAATTAATGCTAAATAAATCTTGAACGACTCATACAATCAAGAGAAGAAATGAAAAATATCATTATACATTCATCCAATGCTTAATGTTCTTATCTGCAAAGCTTAAAACTAATTATGATATTTAGTTTGTCCTGGAAGCTTATTCGGTTGATGTTTTTGTTCACTACTCGCTCCACATTTACTCGTAGATATTCACCCACCGAGGGCCAATTAGACCCTATGTATCCCTCAACCTATCCCTGGTTGAGGGAAGTTCTCATCCTAAATACGCAGTGGCGTTCAGATGATGGGTATTGGGTGCATTTGCGCAGCAGTGGTTGATATTTTGATGCTGTAAAAATTCACTGCGGCTGCGTATTATCAGCGAAACACCGAATTGTTTTCAAACCTCTCCATATCTGTAGCGATATTATGGTACACAATCCTAGAAACCTAGAGATAAAGCATAGCAGGCTGTAATAGGCACTAATGGGCTAAAATTGCAAACTTTTGTATGATTGCAAATTATAACAGAGGTCACAATCACTCCGACCATCCAGATTGATTGATTGTGATCTATGTAGTGACTTGCTCTGTTACATCAATATGAAACTTCAAGCCTTTTTCAATGTTGCTTGCCTATTGCGTACAACTTTGCAATGGTTAAATTCTATCTTTGTTAAAAATATATCAAATCTCTGTGTGGTTCTACACCAACTTTAAAAATTTTTGATACTGTTCGAATTATTAGCATTCACATATACAATAGAAATTCTTTAAGTATCAAAGTAATACAAAAATAAAGAAAATTTTGTGACACATAGATCAAATGAAGTTTCAGAGGGGATGCAACTACCATAATTTAAGTAATGATGACATAATTACAAATGATGACATTTGTAATTATGTTAAAAACTACAAAAATGGCAGAAGTCAGCAGAGAAAAAGCAAACTTGCGAAATGAAACATGAGAAAATTAAGCAAGTTTTCCTTTTCTCTCTTAAAAAGACCATGGGATAATTTTAACCAATGAAATTGAAACTTAAAAAAGTAATTAAAAATTGATTAAAATTACATGAAACGAATTTATAGAAGATTACTTGCGCAGAGTGTGCTGACTGTTTTTATAAGCTTATATAAAATTGAGAGTAATCTACCGAGTTATACATTAAATTTTGAGTAAAATTCATTTTAAATTTAAAACACCTTAATAATATAATTATTATTAAACTGGTAGAGGAATATTGGAGATCAATGAATAATGCTAAATTTGCTTTCTTCTTGGGTGAGTGTTTTAACAGATAATTAAGAATAGCCTTTTAAGTTGTAGTGCCAGAGGTAGTACTATCCATTAGGCAGTATATCAGAGCAACATCTTCAATGCCCATGTTAAGCTATGAGAAATTTTCCTGCCAATATTTTTGTAATTACTGAATTAGCAAATGCTTTTTCTTTAAAATTCTCTTAGTTTTTTTTAAATAGTTCTAAATACAACAGCCATTGATTTTTTACTGAGCCCTAAATTACTAATGTCAAATGCTAAAAAATTTAAATTATTTTTTAAAAAGATTAAATCATAATAAGCTGATTTTTGAAAGCCATGAGCATTGTATTTATGGATATTCCCCGGTTTAGATGCAAGATTTGTATGCTATTTTAATTTGACAGTAAGCACTGGACCTTGTTTCGCTTTATAAGAATGATTAAACAACTAATTGGACAAATAGACTTTTATTGATTCTAAATATCAGTCATTATATTACGCATAGGAAATCTATATGAAATGCTGTTCCATACAGTTTGGAAAAAATTAAAAATAGCAATTCTGATAAAATATATTTCTTCAATTTTACCACACTCAAGAAAAGTTAATAAACACATTGCAGTCAGATCTTCAGTCCTGTGTTATGTACTTCACAGCATCGAGGACTTCTAAATATCGAATTCTAGAGCAAAAAGTACGACGCAACTCTAGTTCAACAGTTTTTTCAGTATTTTGCAAGGCAGCTTCTACATAGGTTTCAGCAGACATCAAACACATCCATTCTAATGTGCTTTTACAGACATCTTTAGAGGAACTACATTCAGATACATCAGGTGGTCCATGCAGGAATACCTGACAAACAGTGGCAGCAAAGCTTTGAGAAGGACGCTGAAAATAGGAAAAAAGAATCAATATGCACAAAACCACTAAAAAGGATGAGTTTGATCCTTTATTTTCTAATTATTGATAAAATAATATTGAAGTATCTGACAGCTAGGTAACAAGAGTGGTGTCAACTAAATTGTTATATGTGTAACAGCCATTGAGGCTCTCCTGTCAAGCCAACCTCACTTTTACAAGGTTCAAAGTCAAATAAAGAATTTCATAAAAATTCAAGTAACATCAACAATATCAAACATCGACAAAAAGATCATATCTTCAGTATGAATCTCAAATATCTTGAATCTAATTTAAAATAATTCACATACCCCTTTTCATAATTACCCTGACCCAATAGCAGGACTAGGAGATCCACAAATTAAAAGTTGATGAATCTGTCACAATGGTTCTGAAACTGTGGTTGGCAGAACTTTTGAGATCAATCAGATAATAGTCAATAGGCAAACTCTTTTTCTCAACTAGAATATTTTAAAGCAGGCCTGCACAACTCAGAATGTGATGAGAGCCATATTACTTTAAGAAAAGTGGCTACAGGTTACAAGAAAATAGGATAGATGGAAAAGAGGACAATATTTTATCTAACAAAAAAATAAATTACTAATTTTTTAAAAAATGTAATAAATATTAATATTCATCATTTATACATTCCTTTCATAATATTGTAAATCTAAAAATAATATTCCATATTTCATAGATTTATAATATGTATCTTCCCTAAAGGCTTGTTTGTCATAGAATAAGTGATGGTGGGCAATATGTTGAGCAGGTCTATTTTAAAGGATAGATTATGACACCATGTTCACAGGTAAGAGCCAGTGAAGATCTCTTGTGAAGCCAAACTTGCAAGCATCATTGCATTTGTCAAACACTGACGAAAAGATCAAATCTCCAGTATGAATCTGAAATATCTTGGGCCTTATTTAAAATACCCATAATCCACATACCCCTTTTTATAATCATCTGAACACAATAGCAGGACAAAAGAGATCCACAGATACAATGTAAATGAATCTTATGACAATGGTTTTGAAATTGTGGTTAGCAGAACTTTTGAGGTCTATCAGACAAAAGTCAGTTGTCCAACTTTTTTCTTCAACTATACTCATTCAAAAGGTAGATTATGGCATCATGAAGTTATGAAAAAAACTGTGAATTTAAGAATAAGATAATTTTTGAACAGAATAAAATTTACTGAGCTATCATAAGATGGATTGTCAGGAGTTATATTTAATCATTCAGAGGCCCAGAGGTGACAAATAGCACCTACATTTCCATAATTCCTTTAAATTGAAATATTTAATTCTATGTGTTCCATTCACACTATTCAAAACATACTGCCAGGCTTGTCTTTAGCCCTTTTTTTCCTCCATCAATACATGACAACATGAGATCAAAGTGTCAAAAATTATTCTAAGAGCATTCAAATGATGGTGAGGAAAATTATTATTTTTACTTTTACACTGACTAAGCCAACAAATTTTTTTTCTAATTCTAAGCCATAACATGTATAAGTAACTCATTTATCAGATGTAAATAAATATTTTTATTTCTATTTTTATAATACTGAGAGCAAAATATGTGCAGTTTCAAGTTGACAAGAGAGGAATTACAACTGAATTGTTTCAATCGAGGATGGGTTGGAGTGATAGTCATCTTTTGTATTACCAGATTAATATGACCACTCACTAGCTTGACCTTGGTTAGGTTTCACATTACTTGAAGGACATTTTATTTGTTTTAGGTAAAAATTGTTCTTTTTGTATTAATAAATAATGAAAAGGCAAAAGGAGACATATCACAGGGTTCATACTCAAGCAGATTTTTTTTCTCTGAACTTTTCCAAGATGATTTGGCACAAAAATTCTAGTACAATTTTACAGCAAAATAAAAATTTTTTAAAGTTGTGCAAATATTATATTTAGTTATCTGTTTATTTCACATCTATTAAATACATAATTTGACAAAAGTCCATTACTTTATATATATACAGTTATTTAGAATTACTTTTCATGCACCAAGAAAAGTTAAATGCATTCTATGATATTGATGAGGATGAGGACCATACAAAGTGATTTATATTTCTAATAAAGAGAAATTTCCAGGGCAACACATGAAAGGTTATTCATCAAGCTAATAATGTTTAATACATGTTTTAAAGCATGAGTATAGTACAAAATGTTAAATGTAAAGCAACAGAAATCAACCTCTATGAATATGAGGTTGAATCCAAATATGCCACAAACATATACCACTCACAAAATTGGGGCAATACTATAGTAGTTGTAAAAGATGGGCAAAACCTATTCACAATAACTGCTTTAATATGCTATGGCTCTTTAGAATATTTGATTCATTTTTTACAAAGCTACCTAATTTGCAGGAGCTCCACTACTTTGAACTAATGTTAAATGTAAAGCAACAGAAATCAACCTCTATGAATATGAGGTTGAACCCAAATATGCCACAAACATATACCACTCACAAAATTGGGCCAATACTATAGTAGTTGTAAAAGATGGGCAAACCAACCCACTCACAATAACTGATTTAATATGCTATGGCTCTTTAGAATATTTGATTCATTTTTTACAAACCTACCTAATTTGCAGGAGCTTCATTACTTTGAACTGAGCACCACAAAAATTAAAGTGCTGTATTGTTTTACACCAATAAAAACAATGTAACTGTATATATAGAATTGCTGTTTCACTCTATTGTATGCATTTACCAATTATGTTCAGGTTAACACATAGTTTTATAATTTTCTCAGCATGCAATAGTTATATTACCTGACTGGGGTTAATGTGAAGAATATCTCTCACTAACTGCTGCACAACAGCTGGTGCTTGGGAAGGTAGAGGAGGTAAAGTGTTTTCATCATATCTGATATTTTTCAAGCTGCAATTTGGGGAATAAAAAGGATTTGGACCTCCAAAAATTTCATAGGCTATGGTTCCAGCAGTCCACAAGTCAGCCCTTGAATAATCAATTTCGGAAAAGGACCCAGGATCAGCATTAACCACCTAGTGCAAGTATAAAACATATCTTAAAATTAGTCTGAAATTACATTATAACTATGTTTATAATCCAGCAAAATCTTTTAAATATGACACCATATTGAATTCATTCTTATATTTGCATGCTTCAATTCATGAAACACTCATTTTTAGTTATTAAAAATTTATCAGGATGGAAAGCAGGAAAATGAAATAAGTTTTAATACAGTTAAAAAAAATTTAAATAATAAAATGTAGAACTTAAATTTTCTTTAAATGTGTGGCTACTAATTTTCCATACTTTTTTTTCCCTACGTCATAGGGCTGTGGCATTATCCGCCATAAGCCTTCTAGCAGCCCAGTAAAATTTAGCCTTGGTAAAGTTGTCTGGAATAAAACTCATAAAACCAGTGAATGCAGAGCATTTCGTCAAATGTAAAAGGTTCATAGTTTTGTCTGAAAAGCACAAAAAGCAGTTACTATTGCTTACTACACCAATACGGTGTAGGTGTCCATATAAAAAGTCATGACCTGTTGTTAGTCTAAAATTTGCAACAAAAATTACTTGTGGTAAGTCCATTGGGACAGGAGAAAGGAGCAGGCTTTTCCATATTTTCCCATTTGAAACTTGTGTATATTCCTGCTTCAAGGTTTCTCCCATTGCCTTATCAACTTGAGCACAAAATTGGTGAAAGGAGAATGGGAAAACTGGCTGTTGTATTTTAGATCCATTTTTGGCCAGAATATCTGCCTTTTCATTTCCTGGAATGTTGCAATGGCTGGGGATCCATTGAAGAACTATCCTTCAGCCAATGGAGATAGCATGGGAAAAGTTTGTCTTTACCTCCTCAACAAGAAAGCAATCGTTAGGTGTAGGCGAGACAGCTGCCAATATTGCAGCTTGAGAATCTATGAAAAATGCTGCCTTTCTAAAAGTAGTGTCCAGCCTCAAAAGGTTTGAAATTGCGACTTTTATGGCCACGATCTCGGCATCAAAATTGGAGGCATCCAAATTGGAGAAATCCAACCGCACAAGAATTCTCGAAAAAACCCTCACAGTAGACACCAGCACCAGTGTTTCCATCACCCGCAGACCCATCAGTGTAGATATGGATCCATTTATCTCTCGGGTAAGATGTAGCTATAACCTCCAAGGAAAAGGCTCTAAGGGCTTCGGGAACTGTATCACATTTCCTTTCAGAAAGACCAATAGAAAAGCAATATGAAGGAGTCTTGCAAGTGGGAGGAGATATGCCAGCAGTAAAAGGATGAGGTTGAGTTGACGCAAAGTTATAGAGGTCATTAAGTTGAACAGCACAAGAAAGAAAAGATTTATGAGTTTTCAGTCTGGTTATGGCAGTGATATAATTTTGCCAATGTTGGAGGTTCAATCTCTTGCACTTTTTGTGGAACTTAATCAACTTTTTTTCTCTTCTGATTTTTAAGAGGTTCAAGGCCAGTTTGAATTTCCATGGCAGCAATTGGGGTAGACCCAGCTGCCCCAGTAATAAGTCTGAGTGCCTTATTTTGTGTCAAATCCACAAATCTGTGACAAGTATTAGAAGCAGTGGCGAAAAGTTCCCCACCATATTCCAAAACAGGTTTAACAAAACCTGTTTTGGAATATGGAGGGGAACTTTTCGCCACTGCTTCTTACTTAAATGACAGATCTTTTCTCCAAGAAAGAGCTCTGAATTTAGAAATATTCATTTCATTGACTTTTACAGTAATTAAGTACAAGAAGTTTCACTGCTTATATAAAGAACACAATTAAAAGTAACGTCTTATTATATACTACAATATACAGAAGACACCCAAAAACTACAAGTGTTATTTTGTTATTGATGGTGAAAAGAGTACAAATTTGAACAAATAAACATTTAATTCAAAAAGTCAAACAACATTTACTTAAAAAAAAAAAATAAGAATGAAGAATAAATCAGATTTTTTCTTCACAAAATTATTGTGAAAGAAAATTACAGAAATAATTAATTGTGGAACACTAAACAAATAAAATTAAACAATTTTTTTTTAAAAGATTATACTTTTGCAGTCTATCTCCATTGATATCCATGAATTAAAAACATGTAAATTTAAATGGGAACCAAATGGAAAAGAAGTTGACATCACTGTTTTTTAGTTCTTAGTAGTTTTCTTGGATGACATACTGTTAAATAGTTTTATGATATACTTGATGAACACTAAAATTTTGTCTTTTAGAGAGGGGGGAAAAAGGAATGATTTTAAACATGCCCAAGAACTGAGAAGGATTACATTTTCATAAAAAAATTTTATGTCCAAAACATAATACCCTTTTATTTTCACTCTATTTAATTGTTGTAATAGAAACAAACTACCAAGCAGCATTGATACAGCACTTTCTCTACAACCATGTGTAGATGAAACTAGCAAACTTTTCTCTCCTATATTCAAATCATACCTTTTCTCTTTCCTTGTTTTTTTCTAACTTGATTTTCAATGAATAAACTTTTTTTAATCGAGTAATGCATTATGGAATATGCTTAATACAACTGTTCTTAATGAAATAAACCAATTTTTTGGTACAAATAATATAACTTCAGTAATAAGTCCAGGCAACCACACATACTGGTGCAGAATATATGAACAAGAAAATTGCAATTTTTCCTGAATGGAATTCCTTGAAATTATGGAATGAACTAAAAACAATATGCATTATCACCAAATGCACTATAATTCAATGTTCTCAGTTCCTCATTTTTTATTTCTCCAATTTTGCAAATGTTTTTGGAAGTTTCATTAAAGTCAAAATGGTGGATTGAAGAAAGTGAACTGTACCATACAAGGTGTAAACAGTTCCAACAGCAGGAGAGGTTATGACCACTGATTTTTGATACGCCAAAGGTATAATCTTTATTAACTACTTATAAATGGGCAAAACAATCAATCACCAAAGAGTACAATTCATCTTTACTGGATCCTTCAAAGAGTGAAATTGAGACAAAAACGGCCATATATAGTGAAATAAAAGTTTCTTTTCCATCATGATAAAGTTCCAGCTCCTTCATCTGTGATTGCAATGGCAAAACTGCTAAAAGTGTGCAGCAAAATTTTTTCCCATCCTCTGTTTTCTCCAGATTTGGCTTCCAAGGACTACTACTTGTTCAGAAATATGAAAACGTTTCTCGAAGAGTAGAAATCTGCATCAAATTCCAAAGTGATTAGTGAAACAAATGCTTATTTTGCAGAGATGGACAATTCTTACTTTATGAAGGGGGTATTAAAAAGCTTGAAAATTGTTGGACCGAATGTATCTCTCTCATGTAGAAAAAAATTAAAAGCTTTAAAAATTAATTATTATTGTAGACTTATTAAACGAACCTCATATACATATTTTTAACAACCAAACTTATCTCCACCATATAAATTCAAAATTTATTCCTTTAGATCCATAGCTAACCAAATATGGTTATGCCCTCATAGAAACAATTGTGAAGAGATCAGAACAATTTCATATTTGGACCAAATATTGTTATGTATTGGTGTTTAAGTTATTACTGATATTCTCATAACAATGCTGTTTGCTTTAAAAATATTTTACAGCCAATATTTTCTTAAACATTTAAGTAAGGAGGAAAAAGGGGAAACTGTTTCCTACAGAGAGCAGTATTAGCCCTGTATAAGCACTCATGAGGAAGAAATATTTCCCATCAATAATAGTTCAGAATGTAACCAATTACATTTTGCTACTGCAGTGTAGGCAACCAGATGTTATGAAGGATTCATACTTACTTCGGGAGCCATCAATGCCAAATTACCACCTTTTTCAATTTCTGGAGAGGAATAGTTCAACTGAAGGTCTTCTAAGCTGCAACCAAAATCTGTTATTGCAAGTCTAGGAGAAGATGTACCTGAGGGAAGAATATAAAACAACATGCATAAGTGAATGTAATTTTTAGAAAATTAACAATGGGAAAGGTGAATTATTAAATAAAAAACCTGCAGTTCAAGTTATGCTTTCTAGTAAAATTAGCAGCAACATTTTACAATTATTTTAATGACTGTGATAGAGACAAATGATGGAAACATAAATGAAAGGTAATGCAGATTTCCTAAATTGATGCCAATACTTTTTTAATATTATTTGCTTTACTTTTGGAATTATTTTAAACAACTCATCAAAGTAGCCTATAGAATGGTCACAAATTCCTACCTCAGATAAAAACAGAGTACTGCAAATTTGTTTTCAGGTTTGGTTTGGTTTGGTTGAGAGCGCTACGGTCATTTTTTGCTACACGAGAAATTTGCTTTCAGGTTTGGTTTGGTTGAGAGCACCACGGTCATTTTTTGCTACACGAGAAATTTGTTTCCAGAACTGCTAGAGCAGTAAAAGTTACAAAATGGGGAAAAAAAGCTTGTGGTGTAACCTAAAATACATCTAGGGCAACATACTGTAATTTAAATCATTTTTAAAAAGAACTTAAATCATTTAAAATTGTCAGCAGTATAGTTTAATGAAGGGTGTAGTGGCTCGGTTGGCAAAGGCAGCGAGCCAAGTAATCTGAATGTCTCTGGTACGATGCCGGTCACTGACAAATCCACTGCCGTGTACAAAAACGGCAGCTGATGCATGAAAAATCTGCTGTGGCTCCAATGTCCTCAAGTTCTCAAATTTACCTCTGGAGGTACGGGGTCAAGTGTTCTAGTCTTGTCCCTTGACTCGGTTCAATATTATGTGACTGGTCATTTAGCCAAGTCAGACTCTGACCTTTGTGGTGCTGTTAAAAACTGGAGCTACATCACTTTGCCCAATAACCGTAATGGACTTGAACTGACAATATACTGTCGGTCAAGGGGCATCAGTCACAACAACAGTTTATTGAATTATTTTATATCCTTATATATGAGTTCAAATCCAATTAATTAGTAACATATTTACAACCTTTTTTTACAGTTTATTTCCAAACAACATAAAAAGTAATGAAAATTACTTATAGTATCCTGTTTAAAAAATATTTGAAAGGTTAAAAAATATCCCACTTTGCTGTAGAGACTTCATAATTTCTCATATAGTTAAAACAAAGTGTAGTGTTTATTCTCACTCATTTACAGAAATCAAAAATTAGAAGTTTTTATGGACTGTTCCAAGCCTGTAGTAGCATTTTTAAGGACCTCAAACATTATCTATTTTTTATTTCTGAAATTAAGTCTTTTAAATGCATCTGAATATTACAACAAGCTTATGATAATTTCTCTAAAAACATCAATTTTGCAAATTTGTAGTATTAATAATCATACTTCAAAATTATTTTAAGAGGATGTAATCTGTTAGGTTTTCCCCACATTTAATTTTATAAACTTGCATGTTAGTAGTGTCATAGTGAGTAATTAGAACAAACTAGAAGGGTTTTTTTCATATAATATTGGAGTGGGAAGGTAAAAGAGATAATATTAAATGAGCATTCTCATCCTGAATGACAAATAGATGCAATAGATGAGTAACACATACATTAGTTCAGGTTGTATTATTTACATTTTCCCACAGTCAATTGTTGACAGAATTATAATGAAATTACTCGTATTTCAACTCAAAAGTAAGTACTGTTTATGGACTGGAAAGTAAAAAATAAAAATAAAGGACTTGAACGCAAAATAAAGTACCTTTAAAAACAAGTTTTTAAGCACCCTTTAAAAAAGAAACTGAAAATACAGAGTTGTTAAGGACTCATATGGACTATCCAAACCATATTGAAGTATTAAAGGGTTCCGACTCCTTACTAAAATTTAAAATAATTACAATTTTTTTTTTAAATTTCCAACACCTAACTTAAATTTAAAATAATTTTTAAAATATGCCATCTCAGGATATTAGCCTTATTTTAATGATATTTATAACCTGAGATTTACATAATTTAAAATGAAGAATGAATGGTCTTACCATAACTCAAATCTAATAAAATGTTGTCAGTTTTTAAATCTCTGTGAGCCACTTCATTTTGGAGAAGATGTACAAGGGCTTCAAGAAGCTGAGTGAAAAGTAATAGGGCAGTATGTGGTGATACATCATGTTTTTTCAGATAATCTTTTAAGCTACAGTCATACCTAAAATTTATCAAACATGAATTTAAAAATAACAGATAGAAATATAATTTATTTTGAAAATGGCATTCAAATAATGTTAACTCTTAAACAACTAAAATTAATAATCATACCAGGGCAATCACTAATTTAAAATCTATTTTCACAATCCAAATAAAATGAACAGATAAATGAACAGACAAATTTTTTTTATACAATACTCAAATTAAATTTGATCATCACTTATCATTTCTGTGATATTTAAAAAAACAAACACATAGAAATACATTAGAACAAGGCACCAGTAACAGACCTCTTTTAAAAGGTCCTTGTATTATTATGTATTTAACAAAAAAATCAAAAAGAATTAAAATGAGATAAACCTTTTAAAAAAAAGTAAAGACAAATTAAAGCTAAGATAATTCACAAACTCAATTTCTTTGTTAGTTAAAATTTCTTTTTCAAATTAAAAATTTAGTCCTTATAAGGATTTTTAAATTATCTCTTCAGAAATTTTAAAGATCTATTTGAAGGACCCATTTTACTTTATTTTAGAAAGAAAAAGCAACATACTACTAAAATAATAATAAATACAACATTATTTAGTTTTTTCTGAATTTTAATTTATTTGTTAACACTATGTAATTTATTTTCAATAAAAATACATATCTACAAGACAGAACACTATAGTAGGGATATGGCAAAGCAAATCCTTCATATTACGGAAATGTGATCTAATAAAAAATATACCTACTAGACAAAACACAACGTTAGAGATAAGTCAAAAAATCATTTAAATTTTAGAAAAATCAGAAATAAATTACTATTATGGTGCTTTCCTTAAAAAGTATTAATTATTGAATTTCATTCACAATATGTCTAAAAACTTTTTTTTAATGAAATGATCTCAATTAAACAATTAAGTCAAGATTGTAATCTTTTTTTTTCGGTTTTGTTCTACCATACTTAACACCTCCTTGCAATCGGAACAAATAGAAACAAAAGGGGTGATCAACAATTATTAGCTGCTGCTATTAAAGCTAGTTAATAGATAAAATACTTTTAAAAAATTCTTAATGATGCTTGGCCACTCAAAACACCTTTGATTAATGACTGTATTAAGAAAAAAAACTGAAAGCAAACCTCTTAGATCACCTGAGATCAGCAATAAAGTAGATGATTTTTTAAATATGTGATACTGAGAGTGGAAAATTTATGTATTATATTTTCCTCCTTAAAAATAGACTTATATGCTTAAGAAAAATGCTCATGAAGTATTTTTATACAAGTTTAAGGATCCTAGGAGCCATGGTACAGCAAATTAAAAAATTTCTAACAAAAAATATTCTCAAATAAAGCACATATATTCAGCTATATAGCAGAAAAGTACTTTCAAGAAAGAAAAAAAAATTCTTTTATGTTTGATTTCAACTTACCTCTTCATGACTAGGAATAAAGTCATATTTCTACCACAACCATCGCTTTGAAGGCGAACAGGAAGAGCCTGGGGATAGTTTGTAAAAGCACCAGGAAGCAAGGGGAGCTGATCAGCAAAAGCAAAATACATTTCTACAATGTTTGGATGAGGCTTCAGCTTCTTCTTTCTAGATTTCAAAACATAATATTTTAGTATATTTAATCATTCAAAGTTTCTAAGCATGAACTGAAACACAGTTAAAAGAAAACTCATCTCACTAGATGATCAAGAGCTCTTATGATTCCTCTGTAAATAATAGAAAAAAAATTTCCAAAGATTTCTAGATTTTACACATAGTTTCACAGAACAGCACTCTTAAACACTTTACATTAGCTATGGGAAATAATTTTATTTAACTTTTGTCCTTTTTTATTTTTTAAACGAAAGCTATTTACATACAATATAAGAAGTTTTATTTTCTTAAAAAAGCATTTATATGGATATAACTTATTTTTTTCTTTTCATTAGCTCAGAATGAAAACTGTATTGACTAATTCTATAATTTCAATATGAATTTTCAATATAACTGTGCAATTGAACTAGTTTTTTTTCTATTTTAAGTCCTTTATAATTTATCTTTCTCTCTCTCACCTATTTTTTTCATATGTGTGTGTGTTAGTTAAAGACTGTTTTCACTGAACAGTAACCCTGAGGTATAATTATTCATTGTATTTTCAGCTAGCGGAATAAGCAGATATGAAATTTATATATAATTTAATCCATTAAATTAAAATAAGGTCCCCATCACAATAATAAAAAACTTATAAATCACTCATTCAAATTAGACTAACATGAGAAAAAAATATAAATGTCTATATACATGCACATGCACACACAGGTAATACCAGAAGAAACTAAATTATTTTATAAGTTAACATGGTAGTAATATACAAATAAAGGTAATTTTAGAACCACTTGCTATCAGCAGATTTCCTTTTGTGATATTACAAGTTGAACCCTCTAAGGAAAAAAGTATTACATTCAAAAGCCCGTTATAAGAAAACTATGGAAATATTATCTTGATTGTTGTTGTTGTAACATATGGCTTTATTGAAATTCAATCCATTACATACAGAGATCTTATCACATACAAAATACACTGAAGTGCCACTGAATTAGGGATACCTACCTAGTTACGAGTTGGGCCTCCTCTGGCCTTGATAACGGCTGCCACACGACGAGGCATAGATTCAACAAGTTTCTGGAAACATTCCACGGGAATGGCTTGCCAAATATTGGCTAAAGCTGTCCATAATTCAGTAAGGTTCTTTGGTGCTGTGTGATGGCCTTTCACGCCTTGTTCCAAAACATCCCAAAGATGCTCAATAGGATTTAAGTCTGGGCTTCTAGGTGGCCAATTCATGACAGAGAAGTCAGAGGAATGCTCATCCAACCAGCCAGTAGCCAACCGGGACTTGTGAGAGGTACAGTTGTCTTGCTGGAAAACTCCATTACCGTGCGGATAACAGAACAGCATAAACGGATGGAGGTGATCACCCAGCAACTCTATCTACCGAATTGCATTGAGGGAGGTTGGTACACGCACCAAAGATCCGAAACTGTGCCACGAAAAAACACCCCAGACCATGATTGAGCCACCATGCCCTTGTACAGTTCCAGCCAGGCATGCAGGATCCATGGCTTCATGAGCCTGACGCCATATTCTCAGCCTCCCGTCGGCGTTAAGTAGTCAGAATCGAGGCTCATCACTCCATGCTACTCGTTTCCAGTCCTGTACACTCCAGTCTCTGTGCTCTCTTGCTCAGGCAAGACGTGCAGCCCGATGGCGAGTATAGAGCAATGGTACTCTCGTAGGTCGACGGCTCCCAAAACCCATACGGTGAAGCGAGCGTTGCACAGTCCGTTTACTGACTGTACGACTGGCACCGTCATTAAACTGGGTGGTAATTTGAGCTAATGTTTGGCTTCGCTGGCTACATACAATACTCCTGAGCCGTCTCTCACCACGCACTGTCAAGGCTAATTGTCCTTTGCAGTTTGCCCGATCGCTAGTTATTTTCCACCATCCATGTATTCTTGGTATACTCTTGACACTGTTGACCTTGAAAATCCTAGCTGTCTGACGATTTCGGAAATTGAATGGCCCATGCATCGCGCACCTACGATTTGCCCGCAATCGAAGGCATCTAAATCAGGCAGTTTACCCATACTGGCAATTCCAACAACTAATTCAGAACAACCACAGTACGCGCTATATATGCAGTTACCACAGCACCCTCACTTGCACATACATGATGCGCAGCGCTACACAATTTGCATAGGCTTTGCTATCCTTAATTCAGTGGCACTTCAGTGTAGAACAAACAAAATGTAACACATAACAAAATATAACTTGAACAAAATATATCTTGATTGTGCTTATATCGAAACAAGATGCTGTGCAACATTCATTTTCTTTCTTTGCTCATAAAAATAATTTACAATACTATATATTTTTCAATAAAGATGATCTGTTAGAAGATATGGTTAAGGTTCCAATTTTTTTTATCCAGATGAAAAATTAAAAGTTTTTTAGGAACTCTTTTCTGTAATTTTTTAAGACCATACAATAGATTTATTTTTATCCTTTTTTTCTGAAGAAAAAGCCACATTTAATTTATGTAATAATATGGCATTAATTTCAAGTTTTCCAATAATTTGTGATAGAAAACACATTTCTCTAATTTAAAAATATTAATAAAGGCATACAGAGAAGATGGAACATAGTGAGAAAAGTCAAAGGCAATAACATTTCAACTATGAAAATGTGACCCTAAATCATAAAATTCGAACAGAAGACCTGATATTTATATTAAAATCAATGAAGTATCACTATGATACGGATACTCTCAATAATATGTCGGCAATTTGTCACATTTCAACATTATGTTGTTCAGCTAAAATTGATTTTGTAAGTAAAATTATCATTCCAATAAAAACAACTGTTGCATAAACTCTTCTTAGATTTTTCCCCATGCTATAATGTACCCTTACTCTCCACTATCAATGTGTATTAACTGAAAATAAGAGTGATTGCCAGATAAATATTTGGGCATATTCAAGCCAGCTCATAGCCCACGGATAAATTACTCTCCTCCCCATAACTCAATCATCTTGTTAGGCTTGATCTAAACTGAAACCAGAAACATTATTCTCATTTCATCAGTAACAACAATCCCCATGCTGCCTCCTAAAAAATTAATATTTTTTAACATGTGAGGTTTTATGGTTTAAAAGTTTAAGGACGGATTTTTAACATTTTAGATCAAAAATAAAGGATTTTTTAAGACTGAAAATTTTTTTATGTACTTTAAAAAAATTTAGAGAACCATGAAAACTCAAAGCCAAAAAGAGCTTATTATATTAGCTCTTTTTGGCTTTTTGGCTTAAAAGCCAAAAAGAGCTAATATAATAAGCTACATATGAAGTCAGTCACAGCATTTCCTCTTCTATTGAAGCTATTTACTTTTATAAACTGCAAATATTTGAAAGAACAAGAAATAAAAAACTTATTCATAGTAATGAAAAATAAGAAAAGGAAATGAAGTTGTACAAAATCTTTTAAAAAATAATTACAATAAATGTTCTAAAACAGTTAATTTAAAAATAAATATAGTTTGTACTTTTATAAATGATTATTAATTGGTGCAGTAAAAAGATATGTTAGCAGTCCAATAATGACTTTACAAAAAAAAAATGATATATACAAACACAGAACACTTAAAAAATTTCTTTAAAAAAATAAATTTCAAACATAAATGCACTTTACTTACACATGCTAGGAAAATCAACACTACAAGTTTAAACCTGAATAGTCATCATCATATAAACTGTAACTCTTAGTGTTCAATGTGCTAACTTCTAGGTTTTATAATAAAGACCAGCTAACATAATGTATACAAAAATGAAGTAAAATAATTATATTACTTTTCAAGCACATATATATATATATATATATATATATATGTCGGACTTAAGCGGGAACGAAATAATTATTCTAAATTTAAAGGGGGCTTAGTAATTAATTTATTGTCGTGGCGTAATTCGCCACTATTCTCATATCTTGGTTCGAAATACATCGAGAGAAATCGGGGAAATTCCCTTTGGATTGATTGACATCTGTAGCCACACCCATGGTTCATCTCCGGTGTATGCGTCACAGAGATCATGTGGGCATGCGCGGTGTATTTGGATGGCAGAAAAACAATAGCGTTTAATCAGACAGCGGGATTTAATCATTGCTAGTGGACGCGTGTCAGCTGGGTCCATAATTTGAAAATGGCGAGAGCTCAAATATGCGCTAAAAGGATCAGTGGTTGCTGGAAAGTGAAATAAATTGGCTTGATTTAGTTGGAACTATGTTTGTTTATTGGATTTAGACTACTTACCACTCGCCACCAGCATTAACATGATGACTTCAAATTAATCTGAGAACATGCAAACCTCACGCCTGTCATATATATATGTAAAGTAACATTTATGATATATGTAAGATGATATTGGCTCGTTTAATACATAAACCTAAGAGTACAATGATGAAGAAAGTTTAAATGTTGAAAGGGAAGTGTTTTTTAAAATATGCGTAAACATGAGACTTGAAATGACTAACTGTTAATTAAAAAAATTTTAGCAAACAATTTTTTAAAGAATTAAGTTAACATGAATTTTTTTTTTAAATTACCTGACTTTATGCCAGTTCATCTCACTCAAAGAGAATTCTGCAATAGATGGTAAAGTCTCTTTATACATTGCCCGCCAGATAGCATATGCATTTGATTCTGCACTGTAATTGAACATTACTTTTACAGCAAGATTTAATTCTTCTCTGTTTCTCTGTGGTTGCTGAGTATAAGTAGATGCAGATTCTTTTGGACCATTTAAGTCATAATCTGAAAATTTAAGAATCAACAAGAAAAATAATTACAAAGCAATTGAATTATACATGAACCTTAGAGATAATAACTGCACATACAAAATGGTAATGAATTTATTTTAAGCACTTGAAAATTAAGTAAAGACTTAAATTTGAATGACTCATCTATTTTTTACTTAACCCTTTGTGACACGTTATATTAAAATACAACTGAAACTAGGAAAAAATGTTATAAAAAGTGTCAGATGCACTTACTTAGATATTTTATGCCCACAAAAAAAAATTCTGTGGTTTTTATTACAGGGGGATGTGAGATACCATATGTCCCATCATGCAACAACTACATTCCATACATCATTGTGGATGTTATGCTGAGAGTTATGCAGTATATAATATAAATCAATGACAATACAATATACACAAAAAAATGTCACCAACAATTGAATTAAAATAAAATTTCAACATTTATTACACACATGTATATAATCACAATTATTTAGAGTCAAAAATTTTTAAAATTTCCTATTCTGGATGCAAAAGAAATTTTTCTTAAAATATAAAAAATTTCACTTTAAATAAAAACAAATTTAATATAAATAATCTTTGAAAATGATTCAACAACTATGAGTTAGGGTATAATTAATATTATTCATATATATAGTGGTCATGATATAATAGATATATTGTCTATATAGTGGTTGTAACATAAAGGCGTATCTCGCCAATAGTCCCTATAAAGGTCGATTTATACAGGCATGAGAAGGGAACGTAACGGGAGCGATCCGAGCATGTGACGAGTCGTCGTAATAATTTTCTCCCTGTTTTTCAATGGAACTGTTTATACTGCGCCGTGACATGTCCGATTCTCGGCCAAGAATTGGCACCAACGATTCGGAAGAGGAAGGCGTTCACTGCTCAGCCGTCTCTCGTTCATGGCAGAAAGTAAAAAATGGCTATTCAAGATATAATTTACATACTGTTATTTATGTTTGATATTTGATATGGATGATGAAAACTCATTGAGCTGGTGAGAGGTTTTGTACGATTTGGCCCATCAAAATATATGGATCCAAAGTTCAAAATGACAATTCGGAAGGCAATAGGAGAAAATTATACTTGAAATTACAATTGGTCCACTAAAATATAAAATTTATCAATTTGTATGAATAATGAAACAACTGGGGCACTTTGCCCCAGGCCCCCAACTGCCGGAGGGGCCCCAAAAAATTTAAAAAAAATTATTTATTAGATTTCCTCCGAAAGAAAATTCTGAAACTTGTACCGTACTTCAAAATTCAAAATAATCTCCTGAAAAAAGGCCCCCCCCCCCCAAAAAAAAAAATTAAAAATTATTCGATTAATCAGATTTCTTGGGGCCCCCAGCAGAAGTTTGCCCCAGGCCCCGTAAAGTCTCTGGGCGGCCCTGTTTGGAGCGCATTCACTTATTTGTCTTACACTCCCTGGAGAAATGTCTTGTCTATTGTTTGCTTTAAATAGAGCAAACATTTGACCAAATGGTATTAGTATTCGTTCACAAGGATATGTTCACGTTTTTCTCAGTTTGCAACTATTCTGTGAAAACGAACAAAGTCCGACAAAACGGTTTATAATTCTTCAAATGACTGTATGTAGTGACTGACAGATAGTAGAAACTGATATTGAAAATAAGGATTGATAATCAAGGGTTTACTATAACTGAATTAAAGATAAATCATGTTTTTTTAACCGAGAAATTTTTCGAACCAAAAGGTTAGTTTGTTAATTAAGATTCTTTCTGCGATTCTTTAGAAAAAATCGAAACATATATATTTTTATAAGTTGAATTATAGAAACCGCGAAAAATGAGGGATTTCTTTAAAAACCCGTAACATTTAGAAAAGTGTTGCTATGAGAAATAAAAATGGTGGCCCTGGGCGGTTACCCAGTTTGTCCACCCCTAAGCACAGCCCTGGCTCTCCTCTTCCTCTAACAAAAGTGTGATAAAGGCTAAATCTTTAACTGAAGAATGAAACCGCGCCATGTTGTTACAAATTTTTCACAACTAATGAAACACGTTCCCGCCACTTTCTACTCCCGTCTCTGCATAAACACATACATCCAGCGCTCAGGCTCGGCTCGTTCCCGTTACGTTCCCTTTACGTGCCTGTATAAATCAACCCTAACTGGGAACTTTGTATTGAGTCCATGGTTTAATAATTCTAATGCCTCCTCAACTGTGTTTTTTTTTTAAATTCACATGCTGTCAAAAATGACACACAACACAAACCAATAAAGAAATAAAATTAATAAACAGATGAAGCATTGTGACACTAGTCTACTCGCTGAGTTTTCTGTCCCTTTCAGAATTTTCAAATAAACTGTTGCCACTTTTCTAGTCAATCGGTTTTCTAAGAAGTAATGTTCCCTTTTTTCCTGTGGGGACAAATGCTCCTGGGTGGTCTCTGTTGAGAATTTTCAGAGGAACCATTGCCACTGTCTCTCATGCAATCGCTTTTCTTAAAGGCACTTTCTTCCCTTTTGTCCTGTGGGGACAAACATTCCTGGGTGACCTCTGTTGTTCGTCAACTCTTTCTATATCTTAGTATCAGGCACAGCCTCTAACTAAAGGCGTCTGATACTAAAATGGCCAAAACTAATCAGAACTAAATGAAAAACCAACAAACTAATTCTTAAACAGAGGAAAATTACAATGCTGCCACCTATCAGTGAAAACCTCAAGTGTGTGGTGAGAAAATTTTGACCCATGTATTTTGAGTGAATAATAAATCTTAAAAAATATTATATAAGTTATCTCTTTTGTTTAGAAAATAAGCTAAAACAATAAAAATTATAATTAATAACATTTTTTATATAAAAACTAGCTGAGTGGCAACCCGATGTGTTGCTTTTTCTATTTAAAATATGTTTTTATTTCTTAAAGATTAAAAACTGTTTAAGGACTTTTAAAAATATATTAGAATTTTTAAAAACGAAATAATTATTTAAAATTCTCTTTATCAAATTTTGCTTTTTAAACAAAAAAGAAGTTCATTGAATTAGAATAAATTCTAAAGATTATAACTGCTCATTTCCTAAAACAAAAATTATTTCTGGATTTCAATTATTAAATAAATGACTCGTTCTCAACTATTTTGGCATTTGGTTATTTTCCTTTTGGCAACATGGCGGAATGTAAACATTACATCTCATGGGGCAAAAATTGCTTAAAAAAATAGAAAAGCAGTTCTGATGAATTCAAAATTGGTGGCGGAAGAATCCTCATCACTTCCACATTAATTAGAAATAAATTTCACGAATTTGCTGGAATTATTAGTGAGTAAAATAATAAGTCGAAAAATTATGAACTCGGCATTCAAGTTACATTAAGATACAATGGCGATCAGTGCGGGAAATTTCAAAAGTGAGTTTTGTAAGTACACTTTTTTAGAATGATAACATTTTTTCTATTAAATGTATTTGGTATATTTTTGAAGCTGAACATCTATAAAATACCGATAAATCGTAAAATTGACATTAATAGGAGCAGAAAACAAATATTTGTCCATCAAAATTGTCGATTTCGTGAAATTCGGAAAACTGCTTTGGGGAAAAAGCTTTGTTTGCAGTGAAAAACATTTTTATCTTTTTGAAAATGTGCATATCCTTAAAGATGAAGAGTTGTAGAACACATGGAAATAAAAAATTTGTCGACTGGTGGGCGGAAAAGTTTAATTTTGCATGAATGAAAATAGTGGAAATTTGCGAAGCGGAAAGGAGCTGGCCCACCCGGAATGACATCTGTTTATTACCCGCTTCTTTTGAGTTCGGCGGTTTTAATTGAATAATTTTAAAAGTTTAAAGTTTTGAAAGTTGAGGTTGGTATCAGTGCACACGTCTCATCCGACCGCGTCCATCGGTACCAGTCACGATATCCTGCTGTGCTCGGTTCGCGAGATTAGCCCGTCCCCGTGTCTGCTAACTAACAAACTAACATTTGTTTACCTTCAACTGTTATTATATAGATGTTTCTAAAAGTGTTCAAAGAATGAATGTTAGTTAGGCCACATTTTATTGATTATTTTCACCAATTTTCAGACAGAAATGAAGCACCCTGTTATGTGCTGCCATTTACAAGCTAAATTTATAACTAAACACAAATTGCATTCTATATTTGAAATATAGCTGAAGTGAATAGAATTCAAGGAGAAATTATTTTAATTAGGTAGGACAGTTTATGACCCACCATGCCAATAGGGTTAACATACCAAAGTGGTTCAAGAAGGACAGAGTTAATCCATCAGCATCTTAACAACAGTATTATCTATAAAATACTGGTTTAAAAATATCTGTTAACAGATGTGTTTCAAATATGTTGTTAGGGCTATTTTTAACTTTGCTGATTTACAAGACGTAAATGAGGCAATCCATCAATATCTAAGCAAAATGAGATGAATCAATTTTACATTACGACTTACATTTTCAAAAAATATTTTAATAATTAATGAATTGCTTATAGGGTTTTAATTTGATGTACTTAAAAATATATCTTTTTTAAAAACACATGGATAAGAACTATATATATATATATATATATATATATATATATATATATATTCAACATAGAACTTTTTTAAAATAAGAATTATATCAAGTGTTATTTAAAATATTGATTTAAATCAACCAACACTAGTCTAAATTACTAGACTGCAGAAACATCAAGTTTTAGACTAACGTAATAATAATTTAAAATAATATGATGACACATATATATATTTTTAATGAGAACTTAATGAAACTTGTAGAATATGCAAAACAGGAATACACAGCTTCTTAATATTAAAAAGCTGTGTATATGGCTTAGTCACAAAAATGATAAAGGAAAAAATATTGCTGGAGGATATGGAATGAAAGTATATTGAAAATGTATGAATGATGTATCACTACATAAATATACACGTGTTTAAATTCTAATTACATTTTGATATTAAAAAGGGGCTATTTAAAAGCCCTAATCCAAATCAAACATCTACTCCAATGTACTCATGATGCATAGCAAATTATACAACCAATACTAATAAATATACTAAAAAAAAATTAAATCACAAAAATTTAATATGAAAGAATTGAGTCCTTGTTTCTCACTCAATTTTAAACTGACTGATGCAGTTAATACCTAACAAAACCTCCCAGAAATAACTTTATATGCAAAAAACAGTCTTATCAGCAGTCTTTTTTTATAAACTCCTTCAGATTCTGATTCTAAGAGACATATAAATATATTTATATTTAAATATATTCAGTGAATGTATTGATCCTAAAATAAAAAATTAAATACCAAAGCTAAAAACAGTTTGCATGTATTCTCAACAAAGTAACAATAAAACTGGGTATCTATCATACAAAATATTTCAAATAAGTGTATACATTAAAATAATAATGACAATCTTACTTGGCTCTCCTTCAGAATGTGAAATAAATAACTTTGAACAGGGAAATTCAGTTTCTGGCTTCAATGCTGGCTTTTCTTTTGTGAGATCAACAGTTTTGGAATCTAAGAGATAAGAAGCAAGATAGAAATATATTAAAAATAAAAAAAATTTTAAAAGGCAACTACAGCAAAAAATATTCACATTTGTAATGTTTTATATAATTCATATCCAAAAATGCGGCACTTCTAATTTTACTGTACTATTTATCTAAGCTTTATTGTATGTTTGCATGCATAGCACAGAAATATCTTTTAAAAAAAACTACATTTCTGTTACTATAATAAATTTGTGAATTATTTTAAGTAATATAACTATTAGACAAAATAAAAATACATATTTAAAATCTCAGCTAAAATATAATAAAAAGAACTGATAAAAATTAAACTGAAGATTTCTCAGGCATATTATATATTTCCATATTAAAGTTTTAAAAAAAATTTATCTCTAAATTTTTCTTAAAACCAAACTTTAATAGGAGTTAATATTAAAATCTTATGCTCAATATTTCATTAAAAAAATTATGTTTTAAAGCTTAATATTAAAAATATTTCTATTTCCAGAAATTCTATCACAGGCACAACAAAGTAGAGAGTCTAATAACACTACTTAACAAAATTTAACTTTATTTCTGTATCTGGCTTATAAATGGATGAATTTAACTAATTTCTTGGTGCTGAATTCGGTGGAATAATCAGATTCTCTCTATCCTGTCGCATTTATAAGATACACAGCAGTTACGTAAAGTCAACGATGAAATATTTGACAAAAACTGACAGTTAGAAATATAAACAAATAATAATATTCATCAGTAAAAATGTTTTCTTTATCCTTTAACAAAAAACTGTAAACTAATACAAGCACAAAACTGTTGCACAATAACCCATAATGTTAATATTAACAATGTTATTTTTCAAAATAGGGCAGGGCCATCGTCAGCTGAGAAAGGGCCCAGGGCACAATAATACAGTGGGCCCCCGCCCTACTCAATATTTGAGCATTGTATACATTTTTTTAGTCAACTCTTATTTTAACTGGGCCCCCCGGAAGCCCGGGGATTTTGTCCCTCCTGCCCCACCCTAACAGCAGGCCTGAAATAGGATGATGTCTTTCTTGATGATAGTACTTTTCTTTTGTAAGATATCTGATGATTCTCCCTAAACAGAAACCAGCAGTAGTTGCCCATCATTGCAGAGTCTCAGCACCCTTGATGATGATGTTCCATAGTAAGGATGTCTTGACGAAAACGTTCACCCTGTTCATCACACACAGCACCCAAGTTTTCTAGAAAAAAGTCTAGGTAGGAGAGCAAAATATGAATCTTTAGTGACATTTTACAACCCATATTCTAGTTGTCCAGTGGACCAGTCACTATAGAAGCATATCACAGGCCTGCAAAATTTGAGTCATAGAAAAGAGTTTGCAATGAAATGACTGAATTTTATATTATTTGGTGCGCTGATTTCAAATATGACATCCATTTTTCTCAATCACGTAAGGATTTTCCACAAAATGGGCTTCAATATATGGACAAGAAAGCCTACTGAACATATTCCGGGGAGAAGGTCTTTTCAAAATATTTTTGAGTCTTTTGTTTATGAATGAATTATTATATCAAACAATTGGAAATGATATGCTAAATATATATTAATTAGAAATTATATTAATCAGAACATTTAAGGGCTACCATTGTTTAATACATCCTGGATTCATATATCATTAATGCTTTCTTTTCTTTCATCCCTAAAAGCTCGTTTTGGCACCTAGTCTGCTATAGTCAGTATGCTGGACTTCTCTGTGTAGCATCGAACATTAGTTCCCATCATATTGACGTTAGTTCCCTATCATACGAAAAAATGGTAAGTCATGGAATTTTTTTACTAATTTTCTTGAAATCAGCATTTAAAAACATATCAGTATCAGCTACTTGTTTCTAAACACTTTTTTGGTTGCAGGCCTGTGTATTCATTGTTTTTTTTTGCTACCCAAAAACTGTGAACAATGGCTCTGAAATACGTCCAAACAGTTAACTCCATATTTGTAAGCTTAGCATCAAACATTGGCTTTTACAACATTTTTCTGATTTGTAGCCAATAAATATACCCTCCTTCACCTTTGTTTCACTCAATTTAGGAAACAATTCCCACAATTGCTTAAAGCTGTGGCCATTTTTATCAAGAGCTTTGACAAAGTTTTCCACCAATCCCAACTTTATATGAAGGGGAGACAAATTACTCGGCTCGACCAGTGGTATATTTTTGACATTTTCTCTCCAGGAATGTATGATTCCCTCATAGACCATTGTTTGGCTTTGAAGTGATTCTTTGTATCTCAGCTGACCCATAGGCACAAAAAAAACAGCAGAATTTTGTAAACCCACCATGTAAACCTAACAGCACTGCCACTACTTTTAAATTGCAGCAAATCTGCCCTCCCATGATCTTTATATTTGACTGCTACCAGCAGCAGAGCCATATTTTTGGAAATTTCCTTCACGGTCACTCCATTAGCCAAATGTACTGATGGTAGTTTGTTGCCATTATGCAAAAGCACTACTTTCAGGCTTGCTTTTGCAACCTTTCTCCCACCACCAAATTGCCGTCCGGTTAATGTTTTAATGGTTACTTTTATAGCAGAATGCATCAAAATAAAGGTTTTAGCCTACATAGTCATTCATTTAACCATTATCTGACCACAAAATGTAAATTATAACTTACATTTCACCACGTATTTTACCATGTATGTAAAATTTACATTCTAAATTTTTGTAAAACCCTTACATGATAGAAAATTTCTGATAGTAAATTCAGATTCTATATGCAAAAAATACATTAAAAAATGTTTATTACAAATCGAAACAAAATGGCTGTTGATTAGTGTAATTAAAAAAGTTACAAGAACAAAATACTGTTTGATTTATTAGAACAAGGAGAAAGTACCTTGATAACCTTTAAACCATTGTCAAAATCAGCCCCTTTACTACTTTGGCAGTTCCAGTGTAAACAATGTTAACTTTTTATTACTCTTGATTTTTTTTAAATGAATTACTCTTTTACATATCTCCATATTTTTGAAGTTTGAGTTACTAATAAATTCTAAAAAGGATTAACAAAGCTTTATTTTGAGTACATCCTTAATAGAGCCGCCTTAGTGATATAATTATGGAGAAAGTCAAATTAATCAAATAGTCAACTTTTAAAATAAATGAATACCAACAAAGGCAAATATGACATAATTTTAACTACAGTGAATTCAGACTTACTGCTGCCTGTTAAGTATGTGTAAAAAATATCTTCATATATCATATAATTTTTCCTCTTTGTAAATTGTAGTATAAAGTTTTAGTAAACCAAATTTGGTAAAAGGTAGTTAACATTCATTCTTTAGAACTGTGGCTGCCATACCATATTCCTTTTTTATTTTTTGGCCAAGGCCACTTTTAAAAGAAAGTACCTTATTCATTTACTGCCATCGTCCTTCCCTCATAAGAACATATACATGCCTTATTTATCCTTAGCAAATTGTTAATGTTCAATTATGAAAGAACTTACTTTTATGTTCTGCTAATGAAGCACTATACACAGCAGCATTACAACCTTTGGCAATCATCTCTCCAATTTTTAAGTCAGAAAATTTGAACTGCCTGTCACTATAGGCTTCCAGAATAGATATTTCTTTCTCATAATTTTGTAATGGAATAGTAGAAAATACTTCCTATGGAAACAAAACACATTTCAAAACTCTACCAAGCAATATCATTTTAACAATTTTTACTAATAAATTCACAAAAATAAACAATTCAACAATTACAATTCATGAATGCTTAAACCATGCAGTGCATTTAAGTCTTTAACATATTCTTATTGGTTAATCTTCTTAATCTTTGTATTAATAATACATGTGCATTTCCTTAAGTTCATAAAAAATATTCAAACTTTACTAAGAGTACAATACAGAACAAAAACTTTCAAATGGATATTTAATTAATTGCAATATCAAGAAAAAAATGTTCAGTGTTCATTACTTGAGCATAAGAATATGTCATTTACTCTAGGCATATTAAGAGACACACCCTTTTTTACAAATTATCATTGAAATTTGGAAAAGTTTAATTAATATTTCAATTTTTCCTCAAGAAGGGGACAAGATTCTGTTTTACAAAAATGTCATTCTTTTTGGTTATTACTATTTTTTGCATTAATAATACAAGAAAATATCTCAAAGAAGTTTGAAATACCATTCGGCATTCTCCAAAATAGTAGACTAAAATAGAGAGAAAGAGAGTCAAGTATGCATATTATATCAATATCTAAGGTATTGTTTGCAATGCTTCAATAGCAGTAACACAAGTATCATCGAAAATACCATAAGTAAAAATTAAAATGTCATGTAACACATGCTTAGAGAAGAAAAACATTAAAGTTTCAAATTTAAAAAAAAAAACTTAAAAATCAACGCAATTAAATATAACTTTGTAGATTTCTTCAATAAAATCTTGCTCAATATAATTTTAACACATTTATGATGCAGGACAGCATCATATCTCTTCCATAGAGAACACACAATGAAAGATATTCCAAGGTCAAAATTTTAACACAACTTACTCGAATTTCGAAGGAAACACTCTCTAGTTCTTCTTCATCTGTCAGTAAAGAAGATTTTTTAGCTAAACCAAATCCAACAAAACAAAGCATAGGACCTTTGGCCCCCTGAAATATTTTTTTCGCTGCTTGTTTTCCAGCGGTTCCAGCAAGTGATTCTGAAACCCATTTTGAAGTGACTTCGTGAATGAAACCCGGGCGATAGGACAGAAATTTAGATTTTTGGGGAACCGTGGGTCCTGAGCCTTTGGAAAAATATTCTACGGGTAACCTGTGTTGAGAGCGATAGTTGTTGGAAGTAATTTCATTCTTCTTTCGAGAGAAAACACGTAAGAATTGACGTGTTTTCCAAAGCGCATTTTCTAACAACAACTGTAGAGATGATTTTGTCGCAGGATCAGATATTAAATGACACCTAGTAGAATACAGAGATTTCGTAATTAGGTTCAGTGCCCCCATTACATATCAACCGAAATCCATCGCAATTTCTATATACCTCTGTTGTCGAAATAGATAAACAACTACGCAATATCCAGAACAGTTACGATAATTATACAGGTCGCAGTTACAAAATTTTGAACAAGCTGATTGGTTAAAATTCAAAATGAAACCAAAACCTAAGTGCCCTTGAACGAAGGAGAAAAAACTTTCTTTAAAATTTATTGAAAATATCGGTTCTGAAGAGTTATTACTGATGAATGTCATTTTATCATACATTTTCGATTATAGACTAATGAATGTTATTTTCCCACCAAGGAAATTGTTTTGTTACCGTGGCGTTGTAGGTAGGCTCTTGAGGCTTTTTAACAATTACTAAATTCGGGACCAAGAAAGACAGAGCCCTAATTGTAAATGATAAGGCCACATCTTAAAACAAAAACGTAACAAAAATTTAATAACAAAGAAAATTAACATTAAACAAGTAGAACCGAATGAAAGAAATTTTAACTTAAGTGCAGATTTAACAGCACGCTCCGAGACCCGGTTAGGGCCTGTTCACATAGAAGTCCGTTGCGTAGCGTTAAGGGAAAGATGACGTTGAGACAAAAATAAACCAATCATAGGCGTTAAAAATTTCATTGCTAATCGTTTGGAGGTTTGTCATTGGTAAAATATATTTCAATACTCTCCGCAACGGACTCCTATGTGAACAGGCCCTTACCCTCTCACAGGAGCTTAAAAACACGACTGCATGGTCTGGCCGTTACAAGGGAGATTCTCGCGAAAATAACTGTCTCGTATATATACTTTACTTGAAGTCTTCGTCGATGGCGGCCGCCTTCCTAGGAATTCCTCAAAAGTAGGCTGTTTTCCAGAGCGGGGGCCGGCAGATTAGCGGGTGACAGTTCTTATCGACGAATATTTCTGCCACCTTTATTGCGCTTTGGTGTCAAACTCGCTTTGAGCTGTTGCTAAGAACGACAGTTTTACGAGGCGATGGGAGACGCTTTTGTTTTTCAAAACAGGTATTCCCACATCTTGCTCGGGAAACTGTTAATAACCCGGTTCTTTACATTTCCCATTTTTATAGTAATGTTGCGTTATACTGTATGCATGACGCCAGTTTGAAGGAGTGAGGTCACAACTCTTTTTTTTTTGTTTTTTTATTCTCTTTTGTATCGATATTAACTCCTTCAATCGATATGTAAAATTGTACGTAAGTACTCAGGTATAAAAAGGGAGTGCATACTTGTAACTTGGAGCATGGAGCATTGGGCATTTGTTATTGCCTTGACTTGTATTTGCTTTCAAGCTGTTTGGGTAAGTTACCCAACGCTGTGTTAATTATTCTAAATGTGAATAAACTTATTTTTTCATTTTAACTTGACTTTCCTTCGAGTCATATTATTTTTCTTATCAAGACTCTATGTTTCACTGAGGCACCTTTGTTTGAAAGATTAATCAGCAGAAACCGATATGCTTGGGCCTAACTTTGAGGCCAAAAATTCCGGCGGCATTTGCTGGTACCATTTTTTTAATCCTCTTGGAATCCACACACGTGTTCAAAACGATGGGAACTGGAAAATCGTATTCAGATAAGCATGCAGCTGTGTTCCTGCAGAGGTCTTAGGAAAAATAATCCCATACTTTCATGACACTACAGTTAGTGGCGTACCTAGACCCTTTGGGGCCCGGGGCGGATTTATTTTTCAGGCCCCCTAAAAAAAAGGCAATTTTTAACTTTTTCTTGTGACAGCTAGCCTTTCTTTGCCTTAATCAGGCCGTTTTCTTTGCCTTAATCAGACCGTTGCCTTAATCAGACCCTTTGCCTTAATCGATGGCCATTTTTCTGCACAGGATATTAACTTGTGCAGAGAAAAAAAAGACAGAATAAGAAAGCGAACTCGTGCAGTACGAGATGAGCAATGATCATTACTGTTTAAGTGTTAAATTGAAAAAGGTCTTCCGTCAAGGCCCGGGCAATAGAACCAACGACGTTCCACACGGCACAGCTCCGAAACCAACGTTCTAACCACCTGAGCCAGGAGCTCGTTAACTAATAGTTTGGTACAATATTAAAATCAGTTGTACGGCGCTGGCTTTTGTCGTATGAATTTTTCCTCTAGCCAAGGTGGATTATAAAAGGCTTGGCCGTTTTATTAATTAAAGCAATAAAACACTGCTCAAAAAATTAGGGGAGCAAACAAAGAAGTTAAGAAAACCGTGGGAGACAGCCACGTATTGGCATAAAATGAATAGAACACGCGTATCAATGCGCAATACAGAAAAAAAGACGTAAAAAATTTGTAATTAAGCTTTAATTCTTTCAAAATATGGAAAAACATGAAAAGATGATTTAGGGCAGCAATTTGGTTACATGTAAACGATAAAAAAAAGTATTGTTTAGAAATGATGCAAGATTTTTAATATCGCGTGTGGTCTCCTCGAACAGCTAAGACTACTGCACACCTGTTTTCCGTGGATGTGATGATGTTATCAATAAGACTTTGGGGAATACTGTTCCACTCCTCAAGAAGTCCAATCTCCAAGTCTCGGAGAGTAAAAGGAGGCCTTGGTCTCGCAGAAATGCGTCGTCCGAGCATTTCCAAACATGCTCGATTGGATTCAGGTCAGGAGAGCACGCTGGCCATTCCAAACGCTGTATTGTTTCAGCTTCAAGCATGTTCTCCACAAGACGAGCTGTATGTGGTCTGGCATTATCATGCTGGAAAACAAAGGAATCTCCAATGGCTGCAGCGTAAGGTATGACATGAGGTCTCAGTATCTCGTCTGCATACCTTTGGGCAGTCAAAGTACCATTCCGAATGATATGCAGGTCCGTACGTCCACCTATGCTGATTCCACCCCATACCATATAACAAGCTCGTCTGTATTGTGACCTTTCACGAACGAATGTGGGGTTATTTCGAGTGCCCCTTTCCCTCCATACCAAAATACGTTGGGTGTCACACTCCAGACTGAATCGGGACTCGTCTGTAAACAGCACTTGGCTCCAATCATGTTTCTCCCAATCTCGATGTTCAGCAGCCCATCTTCTTCGGGCTGCACTGTGGCGTGAGGTCAACGGAATGAAGACCATTGGCCTACGTGCATAGAGACCTCCCTGATTAAGCCTATTACGTACTGTTTGGCTGGACACCCTTCGTCCTGTTGCCAAGATCAACTGCCTTTGCAGCTGAGTAGCATTGTCTGTTCTGTTTCGGCGGGCTGTTAATAGTATATACCGGTCATCAGTTGCTGTAGTGGCGCGTGGCCGACCTTGCCCTGGTCGACGTCTAACATTCCCTATTTCTTGGAATCGATTCCACAGCCTTGCAACGACACTTATGGCGACTCCAACAGCGTCCGCGACACTACGTTGTGTTTGCCCGGATTCAAGTCTGCCTATAATACGCCATGAAATGGATTCCGGTAAATCACGTTGTTGAGACATTTTCAAGTCAACTTTTCTCAAAAAGAATAACTGAGAAATCGAATTTCACAGTTAAGGCAGTTAAATAGACGTTTCTGCAACATCCCGATTTCCGCCCTTTTGTTCTTTTTCTGGTTTTTGACGTCATGAACTGTGATTTGCATATGGAGTTTTCTTCTTCTGTTTCCTGCTATGCTTTAAATTATGGATAATTTATTTTATGTTACTTATCGGTGTAAGTATTTGTGTAATTTCGTTAAAACCATGTGCTCCCCTAATTGTTTTGAGCAGTGTAGTTAAAGACAAAATTCACATTAAAAAGAAAAGGAGCCATTTTGGAGCCAATATTTACTTATAATATTACGGTAGCTTCAAGGAAAACCAAAGAATATTTTCACTTTGATCTACATTAACTTCATTGGTAATTCAACTTAAAAAAATTGCTTTTCACAAGGCAATATACATTTACAGTATATTGCCTTGCTAATATTTTACATATAAGTGAAAATATTTACTTATAATATTACGGTAGCTTCAAGGAAAACCAAAGAATATTTTCACTTTGATCTACATTAACTTTATTGGTAATTCAACTTTAAAAAAAAATTTACTTTTCCCAAGGCAATATACATTTACAGTATAAGTATGAAAAAAATAGAATGGGAATACGTCAAAACCTTTTCGTGTTCAGGTGAATAGAGTAGAAGTTTTTTTTGGAACAAAAATAAAGTAATTTTTTTTTTAAATAAGACATATGAGGCGGTGAAAGGCAAAGTCACATTTTCAATTTTTTTTATTATTTGAGGGCAAAATTGTAATCTGCATGTTCAATTTATAGTGGAATCGCAAATAAATATTATTTGCAATATTATAATAATTATTTTGAATTATAATTTGTTCAATTTATAGTGGAATTTTTTGTAGTTTTTGCAATAAAACGCTTTGGACTTACACCACTTTGCCTTTCACCGCCTCATATGTAAAGTCAAGTCTAACAAATTATCTATCTATCTATCTATCTATCTATCTATATATCCTATTTTTCTATACACAATCTCATGTGAAGACAAAACTAAGGGAAACACAATTCTGTAATAATTCTTAATAGGTAAAATCCTCCTTTTTAAAATTGTCTCTTTCAAACTTTTGAATCAGAAAATTGTCTTATTGTCACATGGCAGTTTATTTTCATAGCCAACTTGTTTTCGGTGGATAACATTGCTGGTCCATTTAGCCTGATTTAGCTCATTGTTGAGCGGAAATAGTTTTGATCATTTTCAGCTTTGAAAAACTTCTTTCATAAGTTGCGACGGAAATGCAAATCGTCAAAAAGAACTTTAGTGCTAAACACAAGTTTGCTAATGACTCTTGAAAGTCTAATGAAAATTGAACTACCAACAACGGACTACAAAACCTGAAGATCTGACCATTTTTTACTTCCTCTGTGTTAATGTTTGAAGCTTTCATATGGCGTCTTAGTCTTTTTATTTCTGGCAAAACTTCGCCCTTAGAAAATTTGTCGTAACTTTCAGTTAGATAAGAAATAAATTCTGGTAATTTCTGATCTGGAGCTTTGATCAAATTAACCGACTGCAAGACTTCAAATTTGTTATGAATCAGTGGAGTAATGAACATAACTGGCGCCCGGGGCATTATAGACCCCCTTCCCCCCCTCACTACGCCACTGTTATGAATGTTCTCCATGGATCTTGTTTGGAGTTCCAAATACAACCTATCTACACAATGGAACATGGACCTTCTTAATTCTTCCTTAGGTCATTGTTGTTGGACGAATTTTAAAATTGATCCTGGGATCAGCTATGTTCTTTTTTCTTCTGCTTTTTTTCAATTTCCCCTTTTGAGCCCCGTTAGGCTGTTTACGCTTCATGACAGTATTTATGAAAATAATAAGTATAGTATAATATCACTTTTAATATATTAAATATCTATAGGCCAAACACTTAGAAGCTGTCTGTAGCGGTGAAAATGTAATTAAATTGGTTGGGATATTATATAATAAATATAATAATAATTATTATTATGATTTTGAATTCATTGATTAAGATTGGTCATGATTGTGGTTAGTACATTGCATTCATTGTGATTCCCAAATGATGGAAACAACTCTGGTTTAATATGACAAATTAATTTATTGAATTTTAAACACATATATGTATAGACTCATAATCAAAATAATCATCACACTTTAAATAGATTTCGCACATTCAATTAATTACTAATTACCCTTCCAATACATATACTTTATACCCTTAATTAATAATTGTCATTGTCGTAACGCTTTTCAACGTCTTATAAGCGCTTAAGAATAATCCAAATACTGTAATAACGATTCAATTTGTAAAAGGGGTATAAACCATACGCTTCCTTAATTTGTAGTTTTTCCCCAGACACTCTAGGTTTTTCTGAAAATGCATCTCTTTTTCGAACCAACAAAACTGTTATCGGGAAGCATTCACATTCTTCCTTAATCTTTTAATCCCCAAAAATCTGGCAAACTTACATTTGGCACGATAAATCGCCCTTCCCCGCAACACGCAGAAAAAGCTAATCTTTGTTCCCTAAGCTCCGCTCCAATGCTTGGCGGGCGCAGCTCCGCTGGTTGGAGGCGCCAAATTCCACATCTGGTCAGCTCATCAAGACCACGTGATGTCGGGGTCTCGAGCGGGAAAGTTTAACGACTAAAACAGAGATAGCGCCTTTTTCCAGCACCGGTGATGGACGCAGCGATGAGGAGCAGAAGACAACGGTTTCGCGGCCTAGCAGTTCCAGCAACGGCCACTTTTAGCGTCCCAAAACTTCGACGCCCACCGGATCCGTAAATGACAACATGGTTTTTTTGTCATGGCCTTAAGCCACCTGCATTTCATTTGTCATAATTAAATAAAACCCATAAGATGATCAACAACTACGTTTTTCGACTTTTTTTTTATTGCCACATCTCTTTGCTTTTTTTCAGCGTGACAAGTTTAAATCTTCATAGTTATGCGGCCTTCCACCTTCATCTTTCGAGAACACAACGCAACCCATACGACAAAGAATGGTACTCGTGACCATTCCCAGCAACAAGGTCTGTGATTTTGTTTTATTTTTAAAATTTTTCATGAGTATGGCACTTATATTTTTTTTAATATTACTTCGATATTTTAATATAATGTGACTACATGGTAATGTGATATTTTTATCTAACATCTCACTAGATTTTACAAGATTGAAATGTATGTATAATGATTTATTTTGAAAATTATTTATAGTGCTTGACAGTACATTATTTTTCTTTTCTTTTCTTATATAGATATAATGTTAATTTATTGCACATTTCTTGTACGATATCTTTTTTTTAAATGGTTATACTAATGCTAAAGTTGTAGATTTTGTTAATTTTTACTCACTAATAATTTCTTTTTGTCGAAAATGGCAGCTTCTAAGTCTATGTTACTTAACATACTTCCTTTTGAAGGGGATGCTACCCTATTAAATTTTTTCTTTTAACAAATAATTGACCTTCAGTCCTTCAATAAGTGGACTAATATTCAGGCCATTGCTTTCTTAAAAACGAAGTTAGCCGGTGTAGCTTTAAAATATTTCATCGAATGTGCTACTTTCAAAACTTTAAAAACTGTTGAGGAAATTAAGAATAAATTTGCAGAATTCTTTAAACCGCAGTCTAAATTAACTGCTATTCAGGAGCTTAACTCTTTGAAATTATTACCCTCCGAGACGATAAGCAACTTAGCACATAGATTAGATTTATTGATCCAGACGGTCTATCCGGAAATTGATGACCCAAAAGCACTTGATGCAATTAAATATCAGAAATTTTTAGAAGCAATTCCCCAGCCTCACAAAATTAAGATCCTAGAAGACAACATCAAATCTTATGATCAGGCAGTACCTAGATCCCAACAGCTGCAGGAAATTCAATTAGAGACTAACACTTTAACAGCTCATGATCCGAATAATACTTCTGTTATGCATCTAACTGCTCAAATCAATGCCTTACAGCAAGAAAATAAAAATATAAATTCCACCAAATCGCAGATGAACAAGCCTTATACTAAAAATTCTAATTTTGTGCAAAATCGTAGGCAGCAATATAATAAAAATTCACGCTATCAGAGGAATCGCCAGAACAACAATAACAATAACTTCTATGCAAGAAATAGAAAAAACTTTGTGCAGGGTAGGGGCCAAATAAATCGTAGCAATCGTAATTCTCAGTCCCAAGCTTGTGTATTTTGTGGAAAACTCAACCATCTAATGATGAACTGCTACTTATTTAAGAGTACTATGAGAATGAATAATGCTAGTACTTCTAGTAGGCCAGGTAATTCTGCCTTTCCAAATCCCAACGCCCCTTCTTTTTCTCACAACAACAATTTAAACTAATGTATGAGACTGATTGTGCTGAAAATCAGTTCTCGATGCAACCCCAGTCAGCAAATCCCCTGTCAGATACTGTAAATATACCAGGTGTGTCAACTATTGTAAATGTGCCATGTCTTTCTAAGACTAAAAATATGTCAAATGTAAAGAACCATGCTTCTACACAATATTCTTCTTTGGTAATCACATGTCATAATTCCACACAAACTGAGTTAACTAAAAATGTATCTGAAAATAGCAATGATAACTTAAATATTAATGAGCCTAATTCTTTAATTGATAATCCTAATTGTAATATAATAAATGAAGTTGATAACAATGAATTCTCTTTACCTATTGTTAAGGTAAATATACAAAGTAATGATGCTGATATTTCAATTGACTCTGGTAGCACAATAAGCTAAATTTCTAAACATTTCTTTGAAACTATTAAAAACTCTATTAAATATAAGCTATTATCTAGAAATTTATCCATAAAAACAATTAATTCTACTGTTAACTTCTTTGGATGTGCCCAGTTTTCTTTTAAAATTGATAAGTTAACATTTAAGCATTCTTTTTTCATAACCAACTTAAATTATCACAATTTTCATGCTATTCTCGGATACGACTTCATGAAACAAAGTAATGTTTCATTACACATTGATGATTCCTATTTGTTGATTAAACATTGTCGAATACCCTTAAGTAAGTGTATGATAAATTCTGTGAACTATACCATAAGTCATCAAAATATTGTCTCTGGTCATATTGATAGTAATAATGATGTAAATAATTGTGATACTAATGTTCCACATGGTGTTCCAAATAATGACACAAATGTGTATTTATCTCAAAAATTGTTAATTGAACCACACACACAAACTTATATAGAGGTACACACCACATCTCCTGTTCCTGATTCTGAATTTCTTTTTTCGCCTAGTTTTGCTAGCTCGCATATTGTTTGCTATCCTTCAATACATTCAGTCCAAGAGATTGTTATGGAAGGTGAGGATTCTTCCTCGTCAAACACTTTGTTGACATGTCCTACAGTTGTAGCATGTGCAGTTAATTCTTCACAAATTCAGATAAAGGCTGGAATTAAATTTTTTATTTACATTCATAATGATTCTGATCACACTGTTCACTTAAACAAATCTGCCACTGTTGGTGAGATAACTTCCATTGACTCAATTCAGAGTTTTTCAAAATCTCATGATTCTCCTTCTACTAGCTCTCAACACATTAATTTCATTGAAGCTTCAGAGGAAACCTTGAGTCAGCGTAAAGCTGAACTTTTACCCACCGATTTTGACTTTTCTCATTTGGTTGAGGAGGAGAGAATTTCTTTGTTACATCTTCTCATGAATAATTCTGCCGCCTTTTCCAAATCTTTATCTACTTTAGGTCACACTGATAGGGTGAAGCCTCATATTTCACTTTTAAATGACTTCCCCATTAAAACTTTACCTTTTCCAATTCCTCAGGCCTTGCAGTCTACTGCAATTCAGCAGTTAGATGAAATTCAATCTGCAGGTATTATTGAAAGATCGAACACTGAATGGTGTTGTCCGATGCTTTTGGTCAAGAAAAAAGGCTTTAACCAATCAAAAACCTAACTATAGACGCAACGGCAACGGCCACTTTTAGCGTCCCAAAACTTCGACGCCCACCGGATCCGTAAAGGACAACATGGTTTTTTTTTGTCATGGCCTTAACCACCTGCATTTCATTTGTCATAATTAAATAAAACCCATAAGATGATCATCAACCACGTGTTTCAATTTTTTTATTGTCATATATCTTTGCTTTTTTTTCAGCGTGACAAGTTTAAATGTTCATAGTTATGCGGCCTTCCACCTTCATCTTTCGAGAACACAACGCAACCCATACGACAGTAATCATTCTACTTCATGGCGCGCACTATCGTCCTATATATACTTGATCAATATTTAGCGTTAATTCAACATCTATCAACATCCGCATTATCATTAATTACTTAGGCCAAGGTAGCATGCCTTACGACAAATTGGGAAATAACAGACAATACCTCCGTTTGATGATACGCCGGGCACTGTTGGACATCATACTTCTGGCAGTAGCATCTTGGTCTTAGACATCTCAAGGGTGGGACCACAGGGCTTAATTTGATTGCTGGGGCCTCGTCTCGGACTGAAGATCATTCATCTGGCAGAAGTATCGTGTTCAATACTTTTCTATATGGGCTACTTCGTTTCATAGGCCGTTCTTCGCTACGCCGAACGCTCTGACTAACTTCGCTTAATTCGTTTCATGTAACAACACCAGCCTCATTCCATCTCTATCAACTGTCAAATCATTTCAGTCTATCTGTCTGTGTAGCCTCTTTCTTTCCTCTTTTACTCAAAATTTCTTCCCTTATTTAATTCTTCGTTCCGCCCACTCTGAAATTTCATTGGTGTCTCCAGTCCCTTTTTACAACACCCACGCACCATCATTCGCTTGGGTTTTTAATTATAACTTCTTTGCTGACCATTCCTAGTTAAGGGGCGTATCTATCTTCTTGACCCCTTATTTCATCGTTCCCACGGACGACTACTCTCCTCTTCTTGTGAGGTCCACTTTTATGACCCTCAATAAATTCTGCCTCCCTGACTTGCGACACTTTTATATATGTCCTTTTATTTTCTCTGCCTTTTACGTTCTAAGCCCTCTTTCAGCGATTCGTTTACTGCCTAAAATTGCTCTTCACTATTATTTACCATCATATCTTCCAATTAACTTGCCTTCTATACCTATTTCTTTGTGCGCTTTCATGATGTCGCGAAACTCTGCGACAGTGTCCTACTCGGAGTACCTGAGCGAGAGAGAGATATGATAGAGTGGGCAGAAGTGCATAGCATGATTTCCCCATTACCTTGCCGATCCCCTCAAACCTACAATAATCCCTCGTCTTACGCGGTTTTGCTTACCCACTTTGAGAGCAGCGGTAACTAAACTGATTAATAAGATTGAAGATGAACTATCGAAACCGGAAGTAAATTTAGACGAATTGGAAGTTGATTTAGAACAGCTATCGCATAAAAGCGAAATGTTGAGATCAGTAGATGAGTCATATGAGAAAACTGTAAAGACAGATGACCTCTCTAGGGAGTTTGGGGCAGTGGAGGAGTATCAGGAAAATATTATTCGCGTGAAATATATTGCGAAGAAACGCATTCGTTCATTAAGTGAAAGATCCTCTACTGTTAGCGCTAGCTCGTCTTCTATTGAGCAATGCACAGAATTTATTATTTTTAGAAATACAGTCAAGAAGCGTAAACAGCCTAGTGGGGCTCAAAAGGGGAAATTGAAAAAAGTAGAAGAAAAAAAAACAGAGCTGATTTCAGGACCAATTTTAAAATTCGTCCAACAACAACAACCTCCCACTTTAAAAAGCAAAGAGCCTACTATAAGTAGTTTTATAGTTCTGGAGTTGGTTTGGTGGAATTAGAATCTCTTGTGGAATCAGTGCAGCTTCAAATACAGGAAGAAAGAGATAAGAGCCCCGTAAGTTTTGCTGACTTTCGAGATAAGTCAGCAAAACTTAGGGGACACTCTTCCTATTCTAGTTAGTGCCAATGAATATTTATGCCTATACGGAGACGGAACATTACCTCAAGACGAAAGTGAAGCAGAAGAGCCTGATATTGAAATTTCAGACGAAATAAGTAAAGTTCCTATTTTATGTGATCTAGGTAACTGGCCAACAACCCTATCGGATGGTATGAAAACCGATTTTTCAAACGAAGCAGTGAGTTTTTCCAAAACAAAGACGGCCCTTTTGATTCATCACAGAGATCAGGAGAGAACCTAATGGGTGAAATTCGCCACTTAAGCTCAACATGGTTTTACAAACATTTACCCTGTGGCGAAAAAGTGCTGAGAAAAGGGATGGAATATTTTCCTTAAAAAAAGAGTCTATTTTGTTTCCGTTGTAAGCTACACTATCTGGCCAAAAGTATCTGGACCCCCCCCCCCCCCCTAAAGAAGTGAATCTGGCAGGTGACGTAATTTGATACGTAACCGAAAGCTATAAAAGTGTTGGTAGTGGTTTGTCAGGTCATATTTATGCGTTTGTGAGACAATGAGTAAATCAACGGAGCTTAGTGACTTTGATCGTGACATTATAGTGGGATGCCACCTTTGTGGGAAATCAGTTCGTAAAATTTCGGACATTCTACAGAAGCCTAAATCCACTGTGAGTGATGTAATTGTGAAGTGGAAATGTCAAGGCAGTGAAACTGCAAAAAAAAAAACGAAGTGGCAGGCCGAAAAAAATTAGTGAACGCAGCCGTAGAACTCTGAAATGGGTAGTGAAACAAAATCGCAAGTCCTCGTTGATTGAAATCACTCAGGAGTTCCAAAGTTCACCAGGCGTTAGTGCTAGCAGCAGGACTGTTCGTCGAGAGTTAAAAAACCTGGGATTCCATGGTTGTTCAGCCGCTCACAAGCCGAACATCACTCCCCAGAATGCGAAGCGTCGATTACAATGGTGCAAAGCTCACCGTCATCGGACTGTGGACCTGTGGAAAATGTTCTTTGGAGTGATGAATCTCGCTTTACAATCTGGCAGTCCGATAGACGCGTCTGAGTTTGGCGCACGCCCGGCGAGAGCTTCTTACGTGACTGCATTGTGCCGACTGTTAAGTTTGGTGGTGGCAGCATCATGGTGTGGGGGTGTTTAGCATGGTTTGGCCTGGATTCCTTAGTTTCTGTGGTTGGAAACATGAACTCTGAGATGTATGTGGACATTCTGGATCATGTTGCTCTCCCAACTCTATGGCAATATTTCGGGGAAGGCCAATTTCTCTTCCAGTAGGATAACTGCTCCATTCACACATCGAGACTTGCGCAGGCATGGTTTGACGAAATGGGTGTACAAATACTGGACTGGCCTTCTCAGAGCCCCGATCTAAATCCCATTGAACACCTTTGGGACGAATTAGAACGCATATTATATTATACACACACACACACACACACACACACACATATATATATATATATATACAGCTGGCTCTCTGTTTAACGACGCTCTACTTAACGACGATCTCTATTTAAAGACGATATTTCCCAGTTCTGGTCCCTCCGACGTTATGGGGAATGTTACGTTTTCACAAATTCTGTTTAAGGGCGATCTCTACTTAAGGACGATTTTTCACTGTTCCTTGAAAGTCGTTAAACAGAGAGCCAACTGTATATACACTCATGGACAAAAAAATTAGAGCACCAAGAAGGAGTCGTCAAAATGAAACGAAATTTTACATACGTAATGACTACTTTGATATAAGTAAATGATAAGAAAATCAAAGAAAAGGGATAATTTATTTCAGAGAAAAAGGCAAAAGAACGGAGGAGTTAATACTCCGTTGGACCCCCTCTAGCGCGAATGCACGATGCGATACGATCGGGCATTAATTCATACAAGTTCTGTATGATGTCTTGAGGCATTTCGTTCCATATTTGCTGTAACCTTGCCTCTAGTTCGTTCAAACTCGTGGGATGCCCAACTCGTCGTCCCAAATGATCCCAGATATGCTCGATTGGAGACAAATCTGGGGATCGGGCAGGCCAGGGAAGGGTAGTAACAGTGCGGAGACAGTCTTGTGACACCCTTGCCGTATGAGGCCGAGCATTGTCTTGTTGAAAAATGGCTCCTGGGAGCCGTTGCATGAGTGTCAACACATGTGGTTGCAGGATTTCATGAACATACCGCTAGGCTGTCATGGTGCCACGGAACAATACTAGGGGTGACCGTGTATTGTAGGCAATGGCACCCCATACCATCACACCAGCTGTGGGAGCGATGTGTCGCTGTACAGCAAAGGCAGGATTGAAGCGTTCACCACGGGCTCTCCACACACGAACACGATTGTCATCACTGCCGAGATTGAATCTGGATTCGTCGCTAAAGACGACCTGGTTCCATTCCGCTGCAGTCCAGTTTCCTCGTGCACGGCAAAACTGCAAACGGAGGCGTCGATGGGTGGGCGTCAAGGGCAGCACACGTAATGGGCGCCGCGATACCAACTGTCCTTCATCCAGGCGCCTTCGTATGGTTCGAGAAGACACAGAGGCCCCTAGTGAAGGTGCTACCTGCGCCTGGATGGCGGCCGATGAAGCAGTTGGCTGTACGCGTGCATTTCTTACGATGTGGCGGTCTTCACGACGACTGGTCTGTCGAGGGCGTCCTGAGCCTGGTCTTCGTGTACATGACATCTCTCGGGTCCACTGGTCCCAACACCTCCTCACAACACAATCAGAGCGGCCTAATTGACGAGCTACTCGCCTAGCTGACCACCCAGCTTCCATCATCCCGACGATTCTCCCCCTCTCAAACTGTCACAACTGCTTATATTGTCTTCGAACATGGCGTAATGGCATGTCTATCTCAGCTCTTCCTTTGTAAATGATTCAGCACACTCAAACAAGCTTTGGTTACCTGTTTTATACTCCACAGAGTACGATGTTCAACGCCCTCCACCGGCTATACGTAATGCGCAACCGCGCTGCATTTCTAATCATTTGCATATCTCCCCGACATGTACCTTCATTGCAAGTTTCGTTATGATCCCGCAATTATTTCTTGGTGCGCTAATTTTTTTGTCTATGAGTGTATATATTACACACGTAAAAAATACTTTGTTAGACTTGACTTTACGTATGTCTTATTTTGAAAAAGTTATTTTATTTTTGTTTCAAAAAACTTCTGTATTCATCTCAACACGAAAAGTTTTTGATGTATTCCCATTCTATTTTTTTCATACTGATACTGTAAACGTATATTGTCTTATGAAAAGTAAAAAAAAATTTAAGTTGAATTACCAATAAAGTTAATGTAGATCAAAATGAAGTATTTCTTTGGTTTTCCTTGAAGCTACCGTAATATTATAAGTAAGTATTGCCGCCAAAATTTCTTTTCTTTTTAAGGTGAATTTTGTCTTTAAGTATTATGGCTTTAATTAATCAAACGACCAAGCCTGTCTACCTTGGCCAGAGGAAAAATTCATACAAGGAAAACCAGCGCCGTACAATTGATTTTAATCTTGTACCGAACAGTAAGTTAGTGAGCTTATGGCTCAGGCGGTTAGAACGTTGGTCTCGGAGTTGTGCCGTGCGGAACGTCGTTGGTTCTATTGCTCGAACAAGGGCCTTGACGTGAGACCTTTTTATTAATTTAACACTTACAGTAATGATCATTGCTCACCTCGTACTGCACGAGTTCGCTCCCATATTCTGTCTATTTTTTCTCTGCACAGGTCAATAGCCTGTAGAGACAGTCTGATTAAAGCAAAGAAAGACTAGCTGTCATTAGAAAAAGTTAAAAATTGCCGGGGTATTTTTTTTTTGGGGGGGGGGGGGCCCTAAAAAATAAATCCGCCCCGGGCCCCAAATGGTCTAGGTACGCTACTGGTGGTGGTGATGGTAAAAATGTCCATTAGGCTTAGTTTTCAGAGGCTGGAGGGCGGAGAAACGTTAAGGCGTAGGAGAGAGCCCATGCCCCCCCCTAAAGAAATAGAAATTGCATTATGAATATTGATTTTGCATTATAAATATTTTTATCCGTTGATCTCGGCCCCCCCCCTATGCATTATAAATATCTTTATCCGTTCATCTCACTCCCCCCCCCCCTCAAGAAAAATCCTGGGTGCGCCACTGGTCCTCCAAATGGTATCTCAACGTCGTTTGAACAACCCCCCCCCCCCTCCACAACCAAGAAAGGGCATGAAGTCCGCAAACATTCACCACTTTTTTACTTTGGAAAAATCATTGTCGAAAAGCATAAAGCAAGAGGACAGTCAATATTCTCTATTGTGTAACGATTTCCTTTCTGCATTGTCTACCAAAATTCATGTTATGTATGTATCTCTTGAATTCATTGCACGTTATTCGCACGTTATTCATGAAAAAGAAATTTTATTCCATAGCATTAACTTACTTTCATACTATCCTAATATTTCAGCATTGCAAATGAAACATAAATAGGTAGTATCCTGTTCATTTCTTGCAACTTTAGAATGCCCGAACATGTCCCCGAGAGAATTACAGCGTCATCATCAAGTAAAACGTGAATTCCAAAATATACAGGCTAAGTCATGAGCATCTACTAAGTTTTCCAACTTCTTCAAAACGCACACTATCAGTTTTAATGCCAATTAATCGTCAATTCATAGAAATACCGATTTTAAACTTCCTTTTCCGTTATTTAATGACTTGGTATATGTTTCGCCTTTAGCTAGTAATTTGCATAAATGCGTGCAAGTATGTCGTCGACAGAAAAATGTCTTTCAAGAGAACTTTATCTGACTATAAAAAATATTTTTCTGAGTAAACACATTTGATATTGAAATTTGAGGTATTGCTGATACATTTAAAAAATTTTTTTCCAATAAGCTTTAAAAAAATTCATGAAGTATATTAATTTCTACAAAAGACATCATTTAAGAAAAATTTGGTAAAGAAAAGAACGTTTGAAAATGTATTTGAATGAAATTACGACTTTATTTGGCGAATTTTGGTAACAAAATGTCCATTTCGTGATCTCTGATATTTAGAAGTCTTCTGAACAATGCCACCCTGTTAAAGATTTTCGGACTAAAAAACAACAGAAAAGAACACCTGAAAGCGTGGGAAGTTTTTAAAATAGACGCAAATAGAACGTATTTGCAAAGCAGAAAATCTACAGAGCAATCATTCAAAAAAATTACATCTAATAATAGACTTAATTTGGCGACTATTGACAACAAAATGCCCATTGCGTGAGCTTGGATATTTAGAAGTCTCCCGAACAATGCCACCCTGTAAAGATCTTCGAAATAAAAAATAATAGAAAAGTACACCTGAAAGCGTGTGAAGTTTTTAAAATCGATGCAAATAGAACGTATTTTTATACCCGAAAATCTGGAGAGCAATCATTGAAAAAATACAGTTTAAATATTTCAGAAATTTCAATACTATTTGTTTAATACTTTTAAATATTATCACATAAATGTCGTCGGAAATGAGAAACATCGTTCTTGAAGGAAGTTTCGATTGTGACCTATATATTGACGTCCTGTATTAAGAATAAAATGTGGGACGCTGACGTTACCGAGAGGTAAATTATCCATCTCTATTCTGCCGATAGCCAAATATCATTTGCATGCGGATTGGTCAATGGGTAATAATATCCTTTAGGATATTATTCATGCTTTTTATTCTATTCTCAATACCTTTTGCAGAACTCCTCCGGGGGAAAGAGTATTAAATTTATGATTAATTTCTTGGTGATGCAAAAACAATTCAGTTTGAGACTTCGAGCTTAAAAAATAACGCATTAAAATTGTCATTTTTATTAGTTCTTTTGATTAGTGTTTTACTATCAAATGTAGATATTTAGATACCCTGTCACTTTACTGCCCTCATACAATACCTAGACAGATTTCGCAGATTGTCTGTTACTGTTTTATCTATTTTTTATATCGATTCGTGAATATATTTGAAATGTGTGCGAGAATTTTATTTGTTATTTTTAAAAAGGCTACATATTCTCCATAAAGAAAAGGATGAGAGTAAATGAAATTAATAATATAAAAATACTCATAAATATCATTAAGCTCTTTTTTTGCGAGGTATTTACAATGTTGCGGTTACCATAAATTTCTCCTTTTTATTTAACATTCCTATTCATAAATATAAAAACTAGTGATCTGCTATGTTTTTGTTCTACGTCATCTAACCTCGAATATTGTTTTTAATTATATATATATATATATATATATATATATATATATATATATATATATATAATATTAATAAGTAGAGATTATAGCAGAAATAAAGACGATTTTTATTTTAAGAATATAGACGAAGTAATGACTGGCTAGTATTTAACTTTGCTGAAGATCTCTTGAGCAAAGTGACACAGATTTTGAATTCAGACAGGACCGACAGAGAATGCGATATTTCATCTAATAGAATAGAGACCAATAGATTTTAGTTAAAATTAGTAAAAGACTTTATTAATTTTCCCAAACAGAATCACGAATATGAGGTATTCTAAACAAGTATCTATAACACTGAAAAATTTAATGCAGATATTTGAAATTTAGAAATTAATTTACCATATTTGAAGTAAACATTTGCTAATTTTGGTTATCATTCGTCCAGCTCATTCAGGTCGTATGTCCCATTAACATTTAATTTGAGTATGACGGAGTAGAACATTTTATCAACCCATAAACATAATTTCCAGAAGTGGTTCAATCGTAAAAATGAAGGAATTTTTTAATAAATAAGTAAGCTATAAATTAATGTTTAAAAAAACTTTTTTGCTTTAATTAAAAAACAAGTATAAGGAATAACCGTTGATATTTATGGAATAACCATTCTCTCTCTCTTTTTATTTATTTTTTTAAAATTGGCTATAAGCCTAAGATACAATAAATCACAAAATGTATTGCTAAAAACGATTATTTCGTTAAGGAATGTACTTCAGTACTGCATTCTAATGAAATAAATGAGATTAAACTAGATGTTACAACTTCTCATTTAATTTTTTTTCTTTAAATTTTCTGGTTAGACAGAAACACTTTAAGTCAAAATTTTAAATTTCGGGGTTTTGCAAGACTTAACAGTGTTGGTAGGAGTATCGAGCCTAGTCTCATCGGGCCTGAATATAAGCCGTTTTAGTTTAATATTTTCTATCTTGGTTAATTACCATATTTTGTCAAACCAACATATTTAGTTACACCAAATACTTTATCTTTTGACATTTCTTTTCTCCGGTACATAAATTCTAACCAAATCATAGAACTGATGTGAAAGAAATTATTTTAGAAGTCATAAATCATGATGATCATTTATCATGTCATTGCATAAAATGGAAAAAAAATTATAAAACACAAAATCTTATGAAATACTTTTTTTATTCGACTGTTTTCATTAAACGTTTAACATCTTTTACAAACATAACAATTTTACAGCATTAAAAACATAAACCAGATTTGAAACCAGAGTAAAATTTTGTGAATAAATATATTTCTGATAAAACATTAAAAAAAACAACATAATAGAAATTTTATACGCACTATAAAATTTTCAAAATAAACAACAAATTCTTTACAATTCAACACTTCTAATACATATATTTTTAAAATTTTTAATAAACTTACAATCACAATAATAGCTGATAATTTTGGATAGCGAAGAACTTCATTTTTGCAATAATATAAATTCTTTCGGAGGGAAATTCAAAATAATAAAACTACTATGGCATGAATTATTAGACAAATGATGTTTTCTTTCAGTGTGGATAAAAATCTGCAAAACTTTGAGAAATATGGTGCAGGAAAATGTTGTGTGCTTCCAGATCCGAACAAGAAAACAAAAACTTTCTAAAGAATATGAAAACCTGAACCGAATAACCTATTTATGCCATTTAATGGTTTTTCAGTTTTCGAAATAAACCTCCCATCGCGATCACGAAGCCAAGATTATTCTATAGTGGTACGTTAATTAGAGAGGGGAGAAATATTTAAGCAGGTTGTTTCAGTATGAGGTAATTTTAGCTCTAATTTATACGAGTGATATATAAAATTCCAGTGCCCTGATGAAAACTGGAATTGCGGATTAAGGATCCTACAAGTATTAAGAACAGCCAAATTTTAAGGTCCCCTTCTTTTCTTCATTTTAAGGGTGGATTTTACAGTTTTCGTCCCTAAACGGGAATATTTTTTCCTGTTGAAAAAAAAAAAGTAGCATACTTCTAAGTGGCAAACTTTCCGTATTGTCCCTAATGTTGGCAAATTCGATCTTAACACAAGCAACAAATTAATTTATTTAAATTAACTACAAGCAAAAATATAAAACTACTTTTTGGTGCTTAAACCTTTAAATAGTTAATTTGAGAGATTTAAAGTTCGTATTAAATGGTTTATAGATATAGATATAGATATAGTTTTACTTTCTTTACGAATATTATTATAAATATTTTAAACATAGCCCAAAAAGTTTCTTGGGTGAAGTTTGTGTGATTTATTAAGAAAATGCCTTCATTATAACATTTATGAAACATCATTCTCTATAAAATCCGAGACAATTTGTTAAAATGTGTTTATTTGCGTTACAGCTAATAAATTACGCAAATAGTTTTAAGCACGGTTGACCTTTGAAAAAGAGCGCATGCTCGAAGTGTTAATATCAGTTCTGAGATTTTGTAAAGGTGATTGAGTTCAAGATTTAAAACTAATCATATGACTTAAATTTAACAGTTGAATCATGCTAACATATATTATTTCGTACACAAATAGTAAAGGTGACCTGGTTTTTAGAAACCCATTGTGAGCCTATCCGATAATCCGCCTTAGGAAGGTAGTCTTGTAGTTTTAGGTTGGTTGATTAGGTTGAACAAAGATAGCGGTAGAGGAAAATAACGTTCCTAGGCACACTGAGTGTGGCGCCTAACAACTGTTGGAGACTATACGCGTTTTTATACGTTTTCTCTAGCTACAAAGTCAGGTATTAAAATTATACTTCACATTCAGTACAAGAATCGCTTTTTCTTCTTTCGATCAGTTATATAGTACACACACAAGCCAAGAACATTTATATCAGTTGAATTTAATTTCAAAGAAGTCAAATCTAGATCTTAGTTTACATCGCCCGAAAAATTTGTACAACTGAATCTAAATGAATTTTATGTAATGGCTTTTGATAACATTTGACTGGTTAATTTTGTTACGACACAAAATTTTGTTATTGTGCATTTTTTTTTAAATTCACAAGCAAAGTATTTTTAACCCTTAGGTGGGAACATCTGCCTCTCAGGCAGCTATGGTTTCTTTATTAAACGCTGGGCCCCTCACCCTTCAACCATGGGTACTGTGAGTCTACACATGCTTCAGTCAACATCTTGTATTCAGTGTGGAAGGATGATTTGTGACGCCAGCCTTCTATGGTTCAGGTAAAAACTAGATTAATCAGAGCAAAAATTAAAAATCCCAACAGAATCACTCGTTTGACTAACTAAATGCCTCTACAAAACGAACCGTAATATAACCTGTGATAATTGGTTCTGTTCAATAGAAGCTAGTCAAGAATTAAGGAGAAATAGTTTGACGATTGTGGCTACCATAAAATGTAATAAACCACAAATACCCTCTGAATTTCTGGTTAGGAATACCTGGGAAAGAGATATTTCATCTATATCTGCCTTCCAGGCAGATGTTCCCACTAAGTGGGAAAAGAATCATGTTCCCGAAGGATTAAAAATTGAATCAACAGCCTGAAATCAAATGCGTGACAAAAAAGTTGACAAAATGTAAAATATCTGTACTAAGAAACTGCTTGCTTTTAACGTTTATTAATGTTTTATGATAGGATGAAATCTGATTTCGTTTTTTAACTGATCCATAAATAAGCGTCATAACGATTGCATACCAATAGAAAAAAGGAATATTAAGAAATTTGACCTTCTACACTTGTTTCAAATTCTTTCTGAATCTATTTATCACGTGATTTTTTTTCTTTTTCCGGATGGAAGTTGTAGAGAGGTTGAGGATAATAGTAGAGTATCCGACATAAAGGAAAAAATATCACAATATGAAAGGACGAAGACTCGTAAATCTTAAGGCATGTATTTGCGCGGTATGTTTTGAACGAATTATTTCTTTCCTTTGGGTTAAAGCCTACCATTTTGAAATTTTATCTCTACAATGTAACAATGCAGGTTATTTTCTGAGTAGTTAAACAAACTGTATTATTTGAGACATTTACTCTTTCAGTGTTGCTGAAATTTCGCTCTCCTTTGTCTTTTTTCCTCCAATTTTACATTTCTACATCTTTTATTTATCTTTTATATAATTTTCAAGAGAGACAGAATCCATGATCTCCTGAGACGCGGGTTTCCCATTTTTGGCCAAATTTTTTGTGCTCGAGCCTTGGATGGCGATGGATTTGTACAGAAATATGTATAAAGGCATAAAGAAATTAAAATGTGGCATAAATAGGTTTTACGTGTGCGAATGTAAGTTTATTTCCATAAATCCACAACCCAAATACCCATCAAGTGAAATTAGGAAAACCTAATATGAAAAATTCTTCATTTCCTTTTTCCGTAACAGAAATCGAAAGTGAGCTACAGAAAGGCTTATGTACTAGGATTCTAGTCAGGTACGACTTATACGCTTCGCGACAGGCACATATAGAATCTTCATTTAATTTACAATATACATCTCGATAAAATCTGGACATTGCACAAAAGATAAACACAAAAAATAAATATATTTACATTTCAATCCAAATACAGCTTCTTTACAAATCAAAACTACATGGCAACATAACATATTTTAGTCTTTGGTTTTGGCAACCAAAATGTACAAAATCTAAATAACAATAGATTTCTAAGAAGGCTGTTGTTTATCTGTCGATATTGGGTAGGTCATTTAAATACAGGGGGAAAAATGAGTAATGTTATGAGGTAGGATGAAATTTAATGTTGTTAACAGATTCTGTTGATACAGAGGTTTCGAGAAGTTTGTAGAGATTCAACCTGAGAAAAATTAGGTAATTGGCTTGCAAAACTTTGAAAGTGCTCTAACAATGGCTAAAACCAACTGAAAAGTTAATTATTATTTTTTCTAGTTTGTAGGTATCTCAAGATTCACTTTAAGCTTAAAACCAAAAGTATTATTTTATTAAAAAGACTTCCTGAATTAAGACTGAATTATAGAATAAAATGCAATATTTATAACAAAAATGCATAGTTGCTGGGTGGTGCCATTTTATGTTTACAAAACTTATACCTAAAGAATAAATTAACTGGACGATAGAAACAAGTTAATTTAACTTCAATTATGGGAAAATGCATCCCTCGTTTGAAATAAATTGTTTTGATCTCCAGTGAGAATTTACTATAGATATATCCAGTCCCTGATTTTCCATTAGGCTCAGTAGGTCCGGGCCTAGGCCCCCCCCCCAAAAAAAAAAAAAAAAATTTTTATTTTAAAAGAAAAAAAAAAGGAAATTCCCAATTCAATTTTTTCTATTTTACCTTTTTTAATAGGAATTTTTTTATATATCCTTTCAAATTTGATTGATTGGTTCATCATATGTATAGTTCATCATATGTATGTTATGGTGTGTATAAGGGATTAATAAGTTTTTCTGGTTGCATTGTATTGGTGTTTTAATGAAGAAGTTAATATATTGTATTGCTTTTTGTTATTTGATAATGTTCTAGGCTTCTACGCTTGAAATAGCCAATTCTTGGTATAATGGTACTTTCACAATGATTCATGTCTTTTTTGTTTTTTTTGTTTGTTGTGTGTGTGTGTGTGAATTTTGGAAATGTTATGCCCACATCAGTGTTAGGGGGTCCCCATCCCGAGTTGTGCCTATAATCAAGAATTTTCTAAATCGAGCCCTGGATATATCTCCTCAGAGTCAGAATCTGTATTGGATACTGAATAACATGTTATTTATTATGCTTTTAATAAATAGCATGTTATTCAGTATCCAATACAGATTACATACTGTCCCGAATCGCACATCCGCGAAGAGAGGGTCCAACTACTTCTATGTATGCTACTATTTATTTCATTGGCACCTGAAATTAAATCAGCTTATAAATAAGGATTACTTAAAAAGTGTCAGGGCTGGAGAGAAAGGCTGCTATCTCTAATTTCAACTTTTTGAATCATGCATAGCGCAAAATGCAATAATTTCAAAAAGCGTTATAACTTTATTTTTCATGTGTAAATTTTAAGAATAAAATCAAAATTATTCCTAATTTAAAATTCAGATTCTGGAATCGAAAATGTAAAGTATTTATAATACAAATTTTTTTTCGAATATTATACTAGAGTAAATATAAACCCAATAATTTCAGGTTATTTAGTTTCGTAAAATTGAATTTGCTTGAATACCAAGAGATTTATATAAGCAAAAAATTTCATCCTAATGAAACTTTCTGTCTATTCCGAAAAATATAAATTTGGACTATATTTGATCACTTTATGAGCGTATGTTGGCTTTGTCAGGGCATAAATAGTGATAAAGTTCAAGAAAAGTAAAGTTTGCTTACCTCTGTCTCACATCAAAAAAATTTGTAACATTTAAAAAATTTGAAAGAAAATTTCTTGTAATGTGCTCGTATGTAATGCAAAATGACTGTCATACGCACGTACTTTACAAGAAATTTTTCAGACAAAACTGATGTAACTGCAGTAGACTATCGATTTCATTACATAACTACAAGGCAGTACGTACATGACTTTTTCGTCGTTTCCCGACTACAGAATACTATATCCTTCGAAGCATTGCAGTATTCAGCTTTCATTCCAACCAGGCTCCCGGTGAAATTCATCCATCCTACGGTACATGAATCATCAATTTAAAAAAAAGTATTTATTTGACTCTAAAAAATAAAAGATGGATGCAATTGACCTCGAGCCCGTTTCTTGCCAATGCTTTCGCCGTCTGTAGCCACATTTAAAGAAGTGTAGAAATATATTTACAAAAGAAACAACTTGTGACTTTCCTTTAACACTACACAGTTCACAGAAAATCAGTGCTGGCAAACATCTATTATTGATATGTTGGTTGACCAATGTAGGTGGGACATTTTAAAATGTCTTCCAAGACACGTGACCCTCAATTTCTTTGGCAGAGGTCACTAATGTTCATTCTTAGAACTAGGATGAGTACTTATGCAGTTTTTCAATTGATCAGAGTCGAAATTTGTAAAAGATTGGTCATATCTCCTGGAAATTGGTTGAACATAGCACATTTTTCCTTTATTGCACATAGTGCACGTGTACACCTATCTTCTGTAACTAGTGAAAAATTTATTTTCAGAATTTTTTAAAATTTTTGTTCAGGAATATTTGTTTCATTTATTCTTTTGTTGCAGAATGTAATAGCAAAAATTCTCAGTAGCACAAATTGATAAAAGCTTCGTAAAAAAAGCATATAAATTTTATATAAACCAAACTTTAAAGTTTCATGGGGAGTGATTATAATTTTACATGCCCTTCAATTAGAATTTTTAAAGACTATCAAAATTTGCGTGATTAAAAAAATATAATCGCTTTGAGATAATTCACAGTTATGAACTGATTTACAAACTTTAAAAAAGTAAGAGAATAAAACTTGCAAAACCAAATTATGAATAACTTCCAAAGAGAACTTTCAGTAAATTAGTTACTCCTATAGGAGATTTAGGTGGTGAAACAAAATTAAGTCTCTTTACAGTGAAAACTTAATTTGATATTTGCACCATTAATTTAAAGGGCTTAGCGTAGGTTGATTTATTTTTCACTTCTCTGGGAGAAAACACTTAATATCTGTAACTATGACAGCTGCCCACATTCGGTGACTATAAACTTTCATTTTGATCTTTATCAAAGAAACCATAATATCACATCAATGTAAGTCTGAATATTATGTTGGGACAAGTTGGATAGAATACAGAACAGTCGACGTAAAACTGCTAATATCATCTAATATTGCACAAGATAAAATGAAACAAATTTCACAAATGACACAAATTCAATTGTTATCGACTCGATTGACCATCCTTAGTTATATCATTCATTGTCTAGTGAATTTAAAATAAAATGTTTGATAAGGCAGTTAGGGGAGTCTCAGTGGCCAGTCCCCAATCCCCACTGCCGAAGTCTCTCGTTAATATGACAATAAGCACCCAGTATGAGAAGAGTTTTTGGCAACCACGCCTCACAGGATTTGTAAAAGTAAAACTAAGTTGGGTTCTAGGCACTTCACCGCTTCTTTTTCTTCTTATTGTTTCTCTTTATCACCGTCTTGACACCCTTGATTATGTCAGCGGCCTTCTCAGCTATCATGATGATGGGCGCGTTTGTGTTGCCCGAGACGATGGTTGGCATGATAGATCCATCCACCACGCGCAGACCTTGGATTCCTTTTACCCTGGAAGATTAAACAGAGACAATTAGAATTCCTCCAGTCTAATAGAAAGATATTGAATGAGAATTTCAGTACAGGAGTCGTAATTAGCGTATGGAGCCCTGCATTAACATATAGTTCCTTTCAAAACAAAACTATCACTCGTGTTAGGGCCACATACATAAATATGGGATGCAGACCTCAACTGAAACATCATTTACTCCGAAAGTTACAAGCCTAATTAAGTGAATTTATTATAGCACTATTGATGTCAGAGCCATCGTTATTTTAAATTGAACAAGGCAAGAATATTTCCACTCAGGCTTCCTAAAAGTTTGATCACCTCTCGCCTAGTTTCTGACACGCCGTTCAGAAATTCCCTCTGAGCCATTTTCTGAAATTTTTGGATTCTTCGAATATCTAAAAACTGTAAATTTCTCTAGAGATCATTAATCTATAATTCTAAAAAAAAAATACCCGAGAAACAACATGACTTTAAATTCAGCTAAAGCAGAGAAATTATATATCTCGTCGTTCTGTTCTATTTATATTGTGTTTTCAACTCATATTTCGAAAAGCGGACTCATTTTGGTATATAAGCTGAACCGTATCACGAGAATGAGACTGAAACAACTTTTGAGTCTTCCTTTACAGTGAGAAGTAAAAGGGACCCCTGGAAATTACAAAGGCAGTAAATGAACTGTTGTAAATACCCACCAAGCTAAAAAAATAATATGAAAAAAGTTGTAGAAGTTTTTCTGGACAGTCTTATATGCCTCGTGTAGTTCCATTAAATTCGTGACCCTTATCTAAATTATTTGGTTTTTAAGTCCCTATAGGCTGCGTCTTCATGAAAAAATAAGAATTTGAAAGTGGTAACCCGTTGTCAATGAAAATACTATTCCACGGATGGGAATCCTCGCATGGACAGTAAATCTTTTTAACTTGACTTAAAGCGGTGCAGAAGTTCACCTCGCAGATATCTTCAGTCATTATCAAGAGAGGGGAAATCTTTTTCTTTGTGCTTACCTGATAACATATTAGCAAATTCATATTTTTGAATTATTTTTTCTAACTCAGAAAATAGATCTGTAAATGCAATCCAAGTCTTTACTTTAATATAATTTCTAGAATTTTAGATTTGTCGTAAGAAACATCAATAATTGAATGCTTTGTTAATATTTATCTACCGAAAAATATAAAATGATAAAAAAAAACCTACATGTTTTATTTAAACTTCTAACAGCATTATGCAAAAAAAGTTATTTTTGTTGAAATATGATTAGAACGAGGGCCGTGGCGGCCTTGTGGTAAAGCTCGCTGGTTTTCGGTGCTGAGGGTTTTCGGTGCTCAGATCGAATCCTGGCGAAGCGCCACTAAAACGACTCCGTTAGTGTCGTCCCTTCATAGGGGGCAATGCTGGTCTCCTATATGGCGCCCCCATAATAAAATGGCCTGCAAAAACTGCGGTGAATTTTAGGTGAATGTCTTCGCGACAAGTACCTCCACATTAAAAATAAATGAATAAATAAATAATAAAAAATAAAAAAAGATTAGAACGATACGTAGAGGAAAATCTCCGTGACAAGGGTAATACCCTTGTCGTGGCACTATACCCATGGGTATAGTGCCAGCGATGAAAAGTGATGAGCCACCTTAACCGCGTAAACCAGGCTCGTTTTCCCTCAAAACTGCAAGTTACAAGGTTTAATCTTACGATCATAACTCTCGGTGTTCAGTAACGATGGCACTTAATGTATTTATTAAGTCTGTAAATACATCTCTCTAATACTAGCAAAATGAATAAAAAACTAGGAAATTTTCCCTCTTACCAGAAAATAGGAAAATTTGTATTTACAACCTTCTGACACTAAACCACCGATATTTCCCTAACACTATCACTGAAAATGGATTAGATTGCGGAAGACAAGAAAAGTTAACAAGGGAACTGACCTGAGCTGCGGGTCGACGACGGCCGTCGGATCTTCAGGGGCACCCATTTTGCAGGTCCCCACGGGATGGTAGATGGTGGAGGTGAAGGTTCTGGCTACGCACGCCAAGTACTCGTCGCTGTTCTTCACGTAGATCTCGCATCCAGGGAACGTCGTCTCGAACCGGTGTCCTCCATACTTCTTAAAGGGAGGAGAATCTCCGAGGGCCAAACAGATTTTCATGGCTGCAGGAGAAAGGGACATGTTCATTCTCTTAAAATAGTTTTCTGCAAGTTCCACTCTTTCATGATGTATGGGCTTACGCTAGATTTTACTTGACGCATATTATCTCCTTTGTATTACTCTGGAAGAAAGGTCATGAGATGCTCTCTTTTTAGCGAGCATGGTGCGAACTCAAGAAACTCTTGGTGCGAATTCTTGGGGCGAACTCAAGAAACTAGGTAGATAGTTTTATCTTAAGGGCTTCTCTCAATTCCAAAATACCTACTTACTAGATGTATCATGTTTGTAAGATTTTATCTGAGGGCTTCGTTTAACAGGGGTTGAGGTCTTTTTTTTTAAGAGTTTTATTCATAAATTTTTTTATTTAATGCTCTCATCACTATGTCAATTAAAAAGCATTAACATTAAAATGCACTACATTTTGAACTCTTAAACATACATACGCGAATTGTAAAATACGTGTCCCTGGATTAAGTCTTGTTCACTCTCAAAATCGATCGGCACCCTTTTTCGGCCCGGTTGGGTTATCAGATAATCATTGCTTTCATTCGCAAAATTTAATTTTACTTCGGCTTCTGTTCTGTTTTTGATTGACGTTATTTGGTGCCCCCTCAATAAGTTCCCCATCATTTTGTCACTGGTAGCTGCAACCTATCCTACTTTGGCTCTCCATTGCGTCTCTTGGATCTTTGCGGCTTCTGTGCCCTCCTCAAAATTCCCCTGCTAACATCAATCAGCGGCTCCCTCCCCGTTCAGGCACGGAAGGCCCCTGTTGATGGAGGGTAGGAAAAGAGTGATCTACCCTCCCCGACAGGGATACAATATATAAATGACTTATAAATGACAAACATGCATATAAATGAATTCAAAACATATTATTAAGTGGGCTCTGACACATGTCAACACACTCAAGCATATAAATTGAATAGATATGTGACAAAGGAAAGAAATTTCGTATTGCTACAATAATTAAAGTAAATAAACATATAATTTTAAATGCTGTTGTACGGAAATTAAAGATGAGGTCGAATGAAACTATGTATAAAAATTGTTGAAGACCATTATACAAGAAACTAATTATTCTTTAGACTGTTCTTTTAATACAGTTTTATGATTTTATAATTTTCAATTTTATAAAAAGCAAAATTTTCCTGAAGTTATTTCTCAGACACAAAATTTTGATTTGTAAGAGCTCACTGCCCGAAAGTTATAAACTCTTTCGGAGAACATTTGTTTCTTCTTGAAAAAGAACTTGCATGTTGTTCTGATTTGAGACACAAGCTGCCATCGCACCTATCTTGACTATAACATTTAAGACCAATCGATGATTAAAGTTATACCCAGTATATTTCCCCTTTTCAGTTTTAATAAAATTGCAAATGATCACATATCTGTTATACTGTTGCAGTTCAAATTTACAGCATTGTTCAAAATCTATACTTATATATAAAGAGAGAGCGATTTTGTACGTGGAGGGTAATCTTCAGAACCACTGTACCTATTTGAAAAATTCTTTCACTGTTTGAAAGGTACATTATTCCAGATGGACATAGGCTATATATTATGTATATCTGATCAGTATAAATAAAGTTAGGGGCTTAATCCTAACAATCTCCATTGTTTCCGCTACTGTCTTCTACCGCTTTTTGTTCCGAAGATTTCAACGATCCTTATCGTGGTGCTATCGCGGTGGGCTTCTGTTCTGACGCTAAAGGTTCGAACCTAGCCGTTCTCCGGCATGCCTTTTTCTTTTAAAAAATTTATTTTAATTATTAACTAACATAAAATTAATTTAAGGTATTATTTAGGTTATTATTAAGGTAAAAAAAGATTTACAATTTATTGGCTATCAACTGGAAATTTATTGGTATAATATTTTGTTCAACCCGGACAAAGTCGGGACTGGCCGCTAGTATGATATAAAGATGTTAAAAAGAGTATTTGCATCTGTTTGAAGTAGATGTAAAACAAACGCTATCAGAAGGTGATATTATAAAACTGACGCTCTGATGAACCAGCTGTATATGTTATCAGGTTGCTTAATCGTGTTTAGGTAAATACAGCATCGAGAAAGGATCAACCAAAAGAAATATTCTTTTCAAAATCATTGATCTCTCTAGTATCTCACTATAAGGCGACGCATCAGTTGTCATTGCATATATCCCGTAATTTTTAACTTTAAAAATTTTCTGAAGTTAAAGTTACAGAACATTTAATGATTTATGCCCTTTACAACAAAATTAAATATTTTTGAAGAGATTAAATTAAAACAAAACGAAAGTTTTTTAACACGTCCATTATGTTGAAAGATATATATCCGAATGCAGAAACCAGAATTTAAAAATAGGCTTTTACAATGTATTGATTAGATAAGTATTGACAGGAAAAATCCACATACTAGTTTAAATTTAGGATTTGAAGATCGGTGAGTTTCAACTAATGCGCTGCCTTAAGCAAAGGAAGAAAATCTCCACGCAAAACAATGTAATAACGGATGAGACTGGAAGGATATGAGCATAAATATCCACTTGCCCTTGTAATAAAGTTAGTAAGAATGAAATTATATCGATGTTAATCAATAAATATGTTGAATACTCACAATCCACCATGGTGAGGACGTCATGCGGATGCGTCAGATACCTAGGGTCGATGATAGGAGGGTCGTAAGGATCGGCCGATCTCAGCTTCAGGTACCCCCGGCTCTTGGGCCTCAGCAGCACGGGGCAAAATGTGTACGCGTCCCGGTACGAGTACGGCTTGTAGACTGTCTCCCACATCTGAACACAGAGAGAATAAGAGAAAAAGAGCATATAAACGATGGAGGAAAGCGGTACATGTTACATTCATTTATTTATTATTTGTTGGGTCGCCCAGTGGCTAAGCGGTTAAGGCATCAGCCTGTCACGTCGGGGGCGCGGGTTCGATTCCCGCGTAAGACTTGGTTGTATTCTGGGGAACCGGCCAGTCTTCCTCTTGCAAAAGGAGCTCCGTCTAAAAAGGGGAGCTGCAATCCATCGTCCATCGCCGGTGTCATCGTTTGTTAATAAAATTCTTGTGATTTGTATGTTTCTATTTCCTTGTATTCATATGTACACCGGACTGGGGTGTAAAAATGTCGTCAGCCCCCAGGGACATTAGCCCCCCCCCCCCCAAAAAAAAAAAAGAAAAAATTGTTGGTCATGAAAATGTGTACATTAGTTTACGTGATGTAAATAAATATACCTTATCTGCTGACGTTGCGTTTTCTAGAAGGCAATCGTTATTCTTACTTGAGGTGGAACGTTGACACGTTTAGTTGTGATGTCAGATAAAGTCTCGTGTGAGGCACTTAACGCAATGTGTTAATTTACGTCACGTTTTAGTCGAAACAGTCATATTTGGGCAAGAGAGCTGATTCATTCATGGTATTTCGTGAGCCCCTACACTGGCTATATTTTTATGCAGCGGATTTCGCCATCTTTAGAAAATATAAGTTGACACATATGCAAAGGTCCTGACCTGAAGTTGAAGAACCGTTTACCGAGCAAAAATATTTTTTTACTGTTTTCATGACCAAGTCATCATATAAATCTAACGAATTTCTATTCTGTTACATAACAGAGTGATGACATCGATTGATGATATAGCAATTCTATTGGCTTTAAGACCGAAGAAAATTTTGCCCCAATTTGAGTGGAAGTAAGCGTCATGTGAGGACGAGTTTTCACGTGAGACCACCTATCTCCGCCTCCCCCAAATAAATAAGCACCTTGATTATTAGACAATATATCACAGGATGCAAAGAGTTAAGAGTAACTTTCAACCCTTGCTTGTTGTTGTTGCAAACGAACGTATCTTCCCCAGTATTTGTTCATCTGATAACTTGAAATAAATTTGCTACAACAAACATACGCGAGCTAATAGGGAGTTCTTTGCATAGAAAAATTCTACACAATGCTGGATCACGTTATGAATCATCGAAGAAATGTCATTTGCAGGAATCAAAGCCAATAAATCCAATTAATATAACAAATCCTTGATAAGAGAATATCCTCTCAAAATATCCTGTAAGTGATTACTCTGAAAGAAACCATTTTAATGGAACTCTGTTCAAATATAAAACCACTCATCAGATGAGTTACATCGATTAATATCCACCCAAAGACGAAGGTACTTACAAAAGAGTAAAATGAAAAAAAGTACTTAAAAATGGATGATAATATACAGAGAGTTGTCATTTTTATGAGGTCTTCTGTTAAAAGAATGGCACCACTCCCATTTCTTCAATTACATTTTGACACTTTTTTCACATTTGATGATTTTATCAAATTGGTTTCTCACTTATACGAGGACACAACTGTGCATAGGTATATTATTAGGGATAGTCACAAGACTTTTTTTTAATTTTCTTAGGAATGTATGTTGTCAGATTATTTGTTATGCCAGGCTCATCGCCTGGCATTTCCCTCCCGTGGAGGAAACGTAAGATTTTCTCGAATAAATACCCGCGCGTATACATCATTAATATTTCACTTAACCTGAACGTCGTCTATAAGATACTTTTTATCGCACATTTCGTCTGCCTTGTAGGTCTCTGACAGGAAACGCCCGCTTTTAAATTCTACCGGCGATTTCTTTGTTGAGCATGCAACTGCTGAAAAGATTCAAATTAGGCACGATGAATGAGCAGTTTAGAAGCTAGATGCTGCGGAGTAGGAAAATTTTTCCGTATTCTAAGGAGATCGCCTTTTATTTCTTTCACGCGATGGGACGTTGTACTATTAGAATCACAATTTGCCTATATCGTTGCTTCTCTTTGAAAGTCTTTTTACAAAAAACGTAGAATAACATTAGAATATCCCTAGATGCTTAACTTTCAATACATACGTATGGCACCTCGACTAAATGAACCACGATTAAAGGGGCATTCTTTGCAAAAAATAAATTTTTTCGGGTCCGGACTTAAATGAACTGGAGTTCAAGTAATAATCAACGGTTTAGCGATTATCGATATTTCTCGTAAAATCGAATAGAAGACGTACGTGTACTGGAATGCAAAGTAGAAAATATTTAAAATTCAGTGTTGTATCCCTTTCGAAGATGCTTATAATTGTCTAGACGATGTGATGCAATAAGGTGTTTTACTAGATGTACATTGCCGTATAGACACTAATCGCGCGTTTAGAGCTCCTTAAACTTTTGAAAATACGGTGCTGATTTATATCTGCTTTAGAAATGAAAAATTATCGCAACTAAACTACTCTGATGAAGTCAACTGATAAATTTATTATTATGAATTTTCAGTCATATTTCAAAACATAGAAAGAGTGTATTATTATAATTATTATTTTTACATTAACCATTCGTACGATAGAGGTCTACGCACTTTTTCAACACTTCATCAAGTTGAAGACTGTTTACGCAGTTCATTAGATAATGCGAATTTTGACAATTTGACTCTTAATTTTCGCAGAAAAATAATATCGTAAAACATTTAATACGACGGCACTCATTAAAAAAAGTTCAGTGTCTCATGCATTTCACGACTGAATCAGTAGTATAACTCCATTAAAAGTAAGAACATATCAACTTTTTTTTTAACAACAAAATATGGAGTTCAGTCTCACCTCTCTTCTTTGTCCCATGACGCGCTGGAAGGTCTGACCACCGTCCGATGCAGGAGAGCCGGACAGAAAGTGAATCTCGACGTCCGGGTAGTCCTCCGAACGGTTGGCATACTTGGTGTTCACAAAGCCAAGCCCTTCCACGCCGCCCAATACAGTCAGTGGACCTGCGAAGACAAAATGAAAAAAAGTCAGAAACTGGAAAGAAATGCGTGTCTCTGTGTGAATTTTGCTTACGGAACTCCTTCCGAACGATAATTTCTGGTGACGTCAGCTGTCTGAGCTCCTAAATACACAAGGCTCCCATACACACACTTATGCATGGATCTTGTAACCTAATTTTGTCGACACACATGCTACGCAATACCTTCGTCGCTGATTTATCTCCTGTTTACTTCGATCTTAAGTTTCCGTTTTCGGATGCTATGAAAATTTTATTTTCTAACTAATCCAAGATGTTGTACTCATACGTGCGAATATGTGCAGAGAAAAATATCTTTATTTAATCGTAAAAGAATTGTTTTCAGTGGTTATACATACTTATTATTCGAATTGAAGTCAGCGTAGAGGCGCATAATTGCTGTCTCCAGTGAGTATTTCAAATTCCATAAAAACCATCAGTATTTTGCAAGAAACCACTCAAGAAAAGTGTGAAAATAAAAGGAATGTTTCAATACTCTTCAGATCAAAATGATGACGTTCATCGGCTACAGCGAGTAACAAAATACTTTATACATTACCTTAAACGTCTAGAGACCTTAAAGTTTTGTACGTAACTTTATCGTTTTGGGATACTCATCTACTTAGCTTGCTTTTCCCACCCCCACCCAACTCGAGTTATTTTTGTAGATTTATTTTTAAGATATCTATTATTATGGAGGCCATTTTTTTCCTTTTGGTTATTATTTAAAGTGCAGGAAGATTTGTATGAGAAATTTTAAAAGTTCATAAATATTTTAAAAGTGATAGTGAAGTCATCCATAAATGACTACCCATAGCCGGTTGCTTCTGATTGGTTTGAAGCGCAACGGTCATCTCTTTATAGCACACTGCCCGACCAACAGCTAAATGCCGATTTCAAATGGCTATTAACATGCAGACCACTGAATTCGAGCCCATAGGCATTGTTTTCGAGCACTAATAGCATGTTTCCTAAGTATTCGGCCGTAGTTCCGTTTGTTTCTGAATGACTCGATGTCCAAAGTGTAAGATATAATTGGCTCTTTCCGGTCAACCGATACTTCCAGCGGTTTTTTTCATTAAGGGAGTGTTAAATTCTCTATGCAGAGGATTTTTGCATCTTATTTCGTTTTGGTTCAATAATAAAATAACTGAGGTGCCAAGAACAACCACCAAACTCACCTTTTCCGATGGAGAGATAGCGAACAATCTCTTTGAAAGTGAAGACCCTAGGCTGAACAATGGCAACTGATTCTTTCACCAAGTAGTGTATGCCTCCCGGATAGATGTGGTCTTGCAGATTGTAACCCACCGGCAGATCGGCAATCACAGGGATCTAGAGAAAAATTATTTCGATCATTAAGAGCTGTGATGGCTGAAGCCTATTAAAGATAACACCGCGGTTGATGCTGACAAATGCTTAACGATTCCAATTATGACACTTCAAAGCGTAATACTGATAAATGAACAGATAATATTGCCAATAATTACTGTCTAAGGGATCAGATACCTTTTAAAAGCTAAGACACTCGACAAGCATATCCCCATTTTCAATTATCAGTAGTTATGAAAATAATTTATTCAGGAATATGAAAATTTTACTGTGAGTTAAACACACTTTCTTCTTTATAAATATGGCTCTAAACTTTTCCTAGTTTGAAGATAAGTTTTTTGATTTTTTAAAATTTCAACCATTGTTTTTTCAATGTTATATCACTGCGCGCAGAATTGAATCAATATATTAATAAATATACACATTTATTTTAGTTTGAAAATTAAGTTACATAATATATCTTTTAAATGACCAACTTTGAAATCAAAATTCTCAGTTCTTCATGGGAAAAAATGCTTTTTAAAAAAAATTTTTAAAAATTTCAAAAATAGTTTTTGATAAATTTTAATGTAATTGTAATTTTTATAATAGGAATGACATAATAGTAGGTCATTTTAATTATACATGTTTATATTGCACGTGTGTAAAATTTCATGGTATTCTAGCCAACTGCTCTGGTGATATCATGTGCGTAATGACAAAACGATGAAAAAAAAACAATGGCTGAAGTTTTAAGCAATTAAAAACTTTCTGTTCAAGTAAGAAAAAAATTGAGAGCCATATTTATAAAGAAGAGTGTTTAACTCACTTTAAAATTTTCATATTTCTGAATAAATTATTTTCGAACTACTGATGATTGAAAATTGGGATATGTTTGTAGGATCTCTTGGTCTTTAAAAGGTACCAGATCCCTTAATGTTTATGTACATCATCAACAGACTCGATGCAAAAATGTGTAGGAGGTACTGTAACATATTAAGCACAACTGACTGTTCAAGGATTGTTTCAATCAAGTTGTTTCCTTACCCTTCAGAAAATTTAGTTCAAGAACTTATTATATTGCCTCAAGAAAATTTTAATTTAAAAAATATTTTAAAAGTTTGTCCCTAAAAATTGCAATCTAAATGACGTTTTATAGGAAAATCGTAAGAGATACGAGAGTTGCCTTAGGGGAACAACGTTCCCCTACGGCTAAACGAAGAGTACGCTCGATGAAGAGTGTAAGAGTACGCTAGACGAACAGTTCGCTTGATGGAAAATGATTCTCAAAGTGGATTTCTTCACAGTTTTTTATGTAAAGTTTAACTATTCCGCATATTTTGTGAAGTAACTTGTCTGAGATCAGCAGGGTGTTTTTGGTGACATTCTGGGTTGAATTTGCCTACTTCCGAAAATTGTCGAACATTTTCCTTTCTTTTTCCTTTTCCAACCGACAGATTGCAGCAATGAAAATTGCAATGAGACCAACTTTCTTCTAAACTTAACGATGAAATACGATTAGCGATTATGCCTTGCTGAAGAGCCCATAACAAGAGTGAAACCTAGGATCAAAGATACCTATGCGCTGGAGATATATATTTTTGCTTATAATCCCTATTACCAACCGTTCACGTTTTTATCCCTCTTGGGGTTGATTTCTTACTAAATCTGACAAAAATAAAATCATTAAATTTTATTTTTGGTTTAAGGACTATCAATAACATGGCACCTTTCTTTTTATCTGGCCACAGAGTTCAAATCTAAAAAAAATCACTAATTGGAAGATAACAATAACCTTTCAAAATACCAAATTTATCATTAATCTGTTGTTTAAAATTCCCGAAAATTGTTTTATTCTGTTTCTGGATGTAGTTAGAAAAATTAAAGTAAGGCATAAAAGTCAATTGTTTGGATTATTCCTGTCTGTAGACTGTCCCGTGGAATACGGATATTTTGATCTAATTATTTTGAAACCAATTAAACAGATAATGGAAATTATTTAATTATTTTTGAATTAAGCACATTCCTGATACTTCTATAATGCAACTTTCCGTTTTCTCGCCTCGTTTAAATGAGGTATGTCGTATGTAAGGGTTGGATCCATATGAGATCCGGCCAGGTGATGGTCGAATGGCTAGGGCGCTGGCATTCGGTTGATATCATGTGGGTTCGAGTCCCACTGTTGGCATGGATGTTTGTAGCCGTTCGGAATTGGCTTTAAACTGTAGGTCCTGGTCTAATTAACCCTCGCGTAGCAAAAAGTTGACCGTAGCGCTCCAAACCAAACCAAACCATTTGAGATCCTTTTCTATTTCGAGGTCAAACACAATAGCATGGGATAGTAAAGTCGGATCATACATCATTCGACCGGAAAAGTTTAACGTGTAGCTTCTGTGCGTAATAAAAAGCGCCGTACGAAAAGGAACGCGAAACGGAATTTTCGAAAGTACAGTCACAACTCTCCTCTCCTTTAAGCGCGGTCACCATGAACGAACATGAAAGAATTCACGTGACTGTGACTGTAAGACTGACTGCGCCGGTTCGGAATGATGCGCTGGCCTCGTGAATGCGCGACGGTCGGCTTGCGCATGACCGATAGAGGATGAATTATTATTTTTTATAAGCATATCCGGAATTGTTGATTTAATATCTCAGTTTGAGTATGTCCGAGAGTTTTGCTTCACCAATGCTGGAATTAAAAGGCAATGTAGAGCAGTTGAACTCACTGAAATCGGAACCACTGCATTCAATATCGAATTTAAATTATATAAAGTGAAAGAGCATATCTATCTAGATAACATTAAAATTCTGGGTTTCCTTGTCTACTATTCTGCATAAGATAAACGTTGCACAATAACGCCATAGTTGTAAGAATATCATACCCCAGAAATGTAAGTAGAAAAGAAATAAAACGTTTAATCAAAATCACGGTAAAGGTTTATGAAGGAATGTCATAGGAAATAAGGCTTCTCTCATAGCAAGGGAAGCTCTGTTAGTAAAATACCGGTGTCGAGGTTTGGAAATACAAGTTCAATCCCATTTTAAAGCAGGTGAGGGTTTAATTAACACCCAAGCGTTAAAAGATTCATTAGAGGCTGTTAATCAAACGTATGCCAAAAAACCACCGTGGAAATAAAATATGCTACAAATTAATAAATATCAAACCAAGATAACGCGCAGTTAATCTAAAAAAAGGAGAGGGTAATATGTAATGGAAAATCCTAGGAAATATTTTTTTCTCACATTGCTGGCATAAGTTCAGTTGGTGAAAGACCGATGTCGAAAATTTAAAACGTGAGTACGATACTCCATTGCATTGGACAGGGCCCAACATAGCGACTGAGGCCTTTACTCACCCTTGGCAAGTGGTTGTTAAAAGTTACCGGATTTCAGGTTTTTTTTTTAAACTGCTTCTTTTTAAACTGCTATTCTGTTAGACAATGAGAAAAATCTCCATCTTGTTACAAAAATATCAACGGAAAGTAATTGGGGCAACAATTATTCTTAATTATAATTGATAATGATCATTAAGTTTGACTGAAAAATGAGTTCATTTCAAATGTTCCAGGAATGAGAAATTTTTTTTGAAAAATTAATGTGGTGTCATATAAATAGTACTACATCGTTTAAAGGTATGAAAATTAGTAGAGTATTTTGAAGGATAAACAAATCAACCAAAAATACATTGAAAATATTGTTTGTTGAAATCCTAAAAATAGCTTTAAAAAATTATTAGGAATAATTTATACGCATTATTAATTAGGAATTACACGAATAATGAAATTTTTAATTGAACTAACTCGAAGTAAACTATTATTTCAGTGCAATACAGATTTTTTTCAAACCCCACGGATAGTGGGAACCAAACGAGACCAATAAATAACGCAGGCAAAACGGGGAGCAAGTGCTAGCCTATTCAAAAAATTTTGATAATTTAGAACATACTTAAAACTGTATGTCTCTCTGTTCACAATCTATATACTATATAAAACACATCCGTAACTAACTGACTGACTGACAGACAACGCACAGACCAAACCGCTAGACCTAAAGGGCTGAAATTTTGCATGGCGATACTTTTTGTAGTATAGGGGTGCACTAAAAAAGGTTTTTGAAAAATTCTTCTTAGATTTTTTAAAATTAAATTTTTAAGATGTTTTTGTAACTTATGTCAAGTTTTCATTTAAAATAATAATCTGAGAGTTATAAAATTTATATCACGAGAAAGACCCTAAAAATTCCTTTAAAATGAAAACTTTTTCGAACCTTTACCTTCATTTTCTGATTTTTGGTGAATTTTTAAAGATTAATTTTTAGAATTTAATTTGTTAAATGTTGATCACGTGGTTTCTTTCCTTTTTGTGATACTTTAAACTAATTTTGCGTCACGTGCATAACAACGAAATAGACAAAAAAAATTTTTTTTCCTTCCTAATGCGGCAGACGATTGTACATTATCCAAAAATATATTAAAATACAATAAAAGAAATGTTCCTCAAACTGTACTATATTCTTTAGTATGTTCTATTAGATTTAATTTGAATATTTTCTTCTGCATTAATTTGTCTATAAAAATATCCGTTACGATTTTTTTATAAATACATTTTTTCGTTTTTTTACATCACTTGCATAACATTGATCGTTGTATTTATTATAAATATATATAATTTTTCTTTTGGCATTGTTTGCATACATTGACCGTTGTATTTAATTTGAATGTACTCCGTGGCGAAGTACGGGTTGTCAGCTAGTATAATATAAAACTAGTGAAAAATCCTGTTATATTCAAATGTGAGAAAAGTAAACGTGCATTTGAAGTTTGTATAAAAAAAGGCTGCATGTGTCTTATGTAAGGTAAGAGCAGTTTTGTTCAGCAATACTTTTAAGATTGTAGTTAAAAATAATTTTTCATTCGTAAGCAGAATGATTATCTTCCGGAAAGGACAAACAACAAAACATGTTAACGCGCCAAAGATTTTGTAAATAACAGTATTGGTTTTCTCGTAGAATGGTCATGTTCGGAAGCGCGTAACAACGGGGCAATTCGTGCTCATTCCTAACTAAATAAGATTGTCTCTCGGAGTGGAACAACGAAATCTTTGATGTTTTCGTTTATTTAAGTACGAGTTTGAAAAATCTAGTTTTTGTTACAAAGCGTTAAGAAAATATGAGTTTCTGCGATTTCCCTTATTCGCAATTACTTGATGATTACTATATAAATTCTCTCTTAGGTAGATTCGCAATTACTATATAAATTCTCTCTTAGGTAGATTCGCAATTACTATATAAATTCTCTCTTAGGTAGGAAACGATAAAGCTGAAATTATAAACGTACTCTCCAATGGCATTTATCGTAATCTACCTGTCGATGAATTTATGATTTTTGGTGGGTTGCCAATAATATTTCCCTATAATTTATACGTCATTTTCGGTTTCACAAATTTGGACGGGTCAGAATTTTTCTAAATGAACACTGTAAAAAAACCGCACCTAACGGACCCCCACCCTTTTATGGTTGCATATATGAAAATTCCCCTGCAGAAACGATGCCTCAATGCATTTCGATCCCCAGTTCTGAGAATCTCCTCATATATGGTCGCGGACACTATTTTCATAGACCTCTTCATTGGACTAGAACACCTAAAGGGACACTATTTGATATCAGTGGCACCAGTTTTGTTAACTGCTTTTATAATTATAATAAATGTTATACAAAGCTGCTTATAACATGTAAGTTTTTAAAAAAATGAGACTTATTCAACCGATTCAAAAGAGAATGAAGTGTTGAAGATTTGTCGCAACTAATGAATGATGTCGTGTTTAAGGAAATGACTTGAGAATGCTCTGATATGGAGGATAATGGGAGTGTTGATGAGAACATGCGAGAAGTATTTGACAACATTAGCAAAATTTTTTCCACAGACGAAGATACCCTTGTAAAAATAGTCGACTCGAGCAATGAAGAAGAAATGGAATTTGAGGAAAATAAAATTAACGTTTCCAACTACACAGAAACGTTTGATGTGTTAGAAGACTTGAAAATTTTGGATGATACGACAAAGTAAAAGTGTGAGATTTATCAACCCAGTTAAAAACACATTTCATGGCTAAACCCTGATGAAAAATTTAACTAAATGTTCAGCTGAGAAGTTATTTTTTATACACCCTGTTACAAAAAAATATATGCACCCAGAATAAATCGAGCTACTATCACGAAACTTGGCAGGAATGTAGTCTGGTAAGAGATATGCAAATGATTAAAATTTCGACGCCACTGAGACAACGGTAAGCGCACTATGCGCATATGAGATGCGCAGCTGGGAGAGTTTAAAAGCATGATTGCTCGTGCCATAGGACTATTCAAACAAATCTGTCGACTTGGATGGACGGTAATGTGACTAGAGATGCCTCTGAGACGTAACCGGCGACAGTACGAACAATTGTCGGACTTTGAGAGGGGGCGTATAGTAGGCCTCAGAGAAGCAGGTTGGTCGAACAGGCGTATCGGCCGCCACCTCGGTCGGAGCGATATGGTAGTCGCTCGGTGTTGGCAACAATGGATCACGGAAGAGATAGTCTACCGTCGCGGAGGATCAGAACGTCCCAGGAACATAAATGTGGGCGAGAATCCCGCAATCATAAGAGCGGCCACGTCCGCACCAACAACGTCGCTAGAATCGGTTCGACGCCATTTACCATCTTCCAGACATCCGGTGGTATCAAGGGAAACCATTCGGAGACGACTGGCCGACAGAGGTATAAGGAGTCCACGTCCATTAAGACCACCGGTCTGATCCGAAATTTGTTGTCGAGAGGCATATGTCGATTACACAAGGTGTGACAGTGAGGGGAGTGATTTGTTGGGACACACGATCACCTCTAGTCGTTCTTCAACGCACTTTGACGGCACGCAGTTACGTGGATGAGATTTTAACGCCAGTTGTACTGCCTATGCTATGAAGTCGCCCAGGTGCCATTTATCAACAAGACAACGCTCGTCCACATACTGCGCGACTCTCCCAACAATGTCTTCAAGGATATGACGTTCTCCCATGGCCTGCCAGGTCACCAGACCTCTCGCCAATAGAGCACGTTTGGGACGTGCTTGGAAGGCAACTGCAGCCGCCCCGGAATACTGGTGAATTAACTGCCTAGTTGCAAAGATTATGGCATGATCTTCCGCAGGAGGTCATTCATTGATTCGATGCAACGCCGTGTTTCGGCTTGTATAGCTGCCAGAGGTGGATTTACTACTTACTTATTTGTAACCTTTTTCATGCCACATCTTAATAAAACGGTCTGTTCTTCTGAATTTGTAATCATTTTCTTATCTCCTCATACACAACATACATGTTAAGTTTCGTGATAGTAGCTCGTTTCCTTCTGGGTGCATATATTTTTGTGTGGCAGAGTGTATTTTAAGTAATTTTAAGTTTCAAAGAAATTTTATTTTGTGCATGCTATAGTTGCTTATTTCCGTAATTGTAAACGTGTTTATTCTATTCAAAATATCAGCAATGACTCGTATATTTAATCATTACAAAAGTAACAAGTTGATACGTAACATTTAAAATATTTGTAGGCGACTCCCTTTTTTATGAACAAAATTTTTTGTCCCGCTGGTGTTTGGAAATGGGAAGTATCGAAATGCTTCAATAGATGAACTTTTGGAATCATGTTACTTTCACAAAACTATAGTAGAACGCTAAACAAAAACTTAAAATATGCAGCAAAAATTCATTTTTATCGAAATTCATACATTATCTGGAATTATGCTCGAGAAAGGGTCGGCGCGTAGCCTTGAATAGTTCTCCTGGGAATGAAGAGCTATAAACAGAAAACAAAATGAAAAGCTCTCCCGTGGCGATTAAATTCATCCGTTACTTCCGTATGAAAATTTGCGTGTATGTCGGCGGATGATAGCGCTTCGTTTTCGAGAATAATATTCCGCACCAGAGCGCTGCGATCAACGGAGCAACATGTCGAGGGGTCAGGCTTCTATTTATAGGGAAGTACGGCATTTTACTTCCCCAAGTTGCCGTAGAATGATTTCATTTATTTTTTCGGTAAATTTAAATTAAAATCTATTTTTCCTTACCCCTATAAATAATTACATAAATCACGGCGTGCAGATTTTTGTCTTTTAGACGCGGGAGTAAGTGGAGATTTCAAAAGCTTCTCTTCATTTCGCAATAAAGCCAAAGGACAAGCGTCTGTGACATCATTTCCGAGCTGCTTGTGCTAGAGTACATTCACAGAGAAATGCTGTCTTCCCTGGAGACGGATGCAAATAATGTCATATTTGAAAGAACACGGGAAAAATAAGAAGATATTTATTAGTAAAAAAATGAATCCCTTGGTATGAGTAAAAAGAGAATAAAACAACATCTCGTTTAAAACGGAAAAACGGTTGCGACTTTTAAGTATTTCATCATAAGTTTATTCATGACTAAGGTCTGACCAAAGAGTGAAAGGTTATTTTCTACCAAGGGTTATTGCTGCCACGTGTTAACTGACAACGAAACCCATTGTTTACGGTGAAACTATTATTGCATTAAATAAAAGGAGCTAATTAAGCAGTTTTACTGTACGTGGTTTTAAAGGTATGAACATAAAAGGTAGTGCTCGAGTATTTTGAAAGAGGGCAAACAACCATTGGTGTCATCATTAAAAGCGTCCTTTGACAGGAAATTTACGTAATAAAATAATGAGCAATAATTATTCCTATTCTTGAATTATAAATTACTCAACTGGATTGAAATACCTAACTATGTTATTTCAAAATGAACCTATATATCGGTGCAATATTAAAATTAGTTTTAATTCTATATAATCTGTGAATAGTGGACGATCCAACGAATGGTGGGTAGTCTAGTAGCATGTAAAACCTCATGTATGCTTTAAGATTTTGAGGCCCTCGTTTCTAATTTATCCCAGTATTAGCCTATTCCATTTCATAGTTTTTCTCGTTTAAAGAATCTGTTTCTGGAAAAAGTAGCGCAATACGGACAAACCGATGTATCTTTCCATATATCGAATATTCAACGAAGTCTTTCTAGAGTTACAAGTTTATTGAGAACATACCCTGGATCGAAGATCAGATAAACGTTTCACTCGGTGATCTTTAGGATCATTTGAGATGACTTATAAACGATTTAGTCGCAGAGAAACCTGGAAGAAATTTAAAGCCTCGCCATTTTCACCTTGACATCAATTTTCCGTTTTCCAGCGCCTTAATGTGTCAATACTGCTACATTTTAAGGCTCTAGACTTAAAATTTTTTTTTTCTTTTTTTAAAAAATCTTTTTAATTGATTGCTGACTCATACACGCACACACACATTTTTAAAAAAAATCATATTTTAATCCCTTTTTCTTTACACGACATCTTTCAATAAAATCTTTTTCTCATGATCCTTTTTCTTCCTTTTCCTTCCGCATTTAAATTTTTTCACTGCTTCCTCGTTTAACACTCCCAGAAGGACTTCCAATATATGCCATTTTCTATGTGGCACCGCAGTGCATTCAACGATTCAGTATTTAACTCGAACATTCTAGCATCTAGCTCGTAAACGTCCTTTTAGGTAAGCTATCACAATTGCAAACAAGTCTATTATCTCGCGTTGACAGGCTCTGGCAATATATTCCAACTAACACGCGATCTACCTACTATAACTTCATTGGGAAAGAATATTATTGTGCCTAGAAAAGGCAGGTGTGTATTAGGATGTACGGCAGTCTGGGCCAGTGAATAACCGTCACTGTAAGGGGGTGAATTGCTGTACAATGTTTTAACTTCTTGTGTTAGCTTCGGTTAACAGAATAAATAAGTCAAGATGAATGTTGGAGTATGTGTATGCCATTACCTAACTATGAAATTTCTAAAAAATATTGCTCACTTACTTACTCACTCACACACACACTTACTCACATGTGTGTGTGTATGTTTAAAATGTATAATAAATAAAATTTTCAAAATAAATTATCAAGCGGCAACCCAAACCCGTGATTAAGGCAATTTCTAAAATTTTAAGCAGGAAAATATTTCAATAATTAGTATATTTGAGTATTTCATGCATATTCCGTGACTGTAAAAGTTCCATAAATTAGGCTCTGAACAAGTTTCTTTCGGAGAGCAATTTTTTCATAAAAAAAGGGTAAATTTTTATCTACAAAATTAATGAATATCCCCTTAGATGACTGATCGACCAACCAATTGGTCCAATCAACAAAATTAAAATATATAAAGATTTTTAAAAAATTAGAAAAAACTTTGCTGCGTTTTTCTCAATATATAGAATAATTTCCGTGAAAACATCATTCTGTAGTAATTTTCGCTGTAAACTAACTCTAGTGTTTAAAAATTTTGACGACACTCTAGGTCAGAAAAAAAAGTTTTGTGACTTAAACTTGCAATGGAGTCTAAGTTAGATATATGCTTTCACTATTTTCCAGTATGTGATTAGCTATCTTCTTTCACCAATTTCCATTCAGTGAGTAAGCTGTTCGAGTGACTACGACCAGTAAAACTAGGAAGCTGAAGAAAACTTCCAGATAATACTACTAGATATGCTACTAGATAAATAAATACGCGGTGTGGAATTTCCACGTGATTATTAAACTTTTTCATTACAATCGCCTCAGGATGTCATGAAAGAGTACCAACGGATATATTATACATGTACATATTCAAGCATGGCCCTCATCAGCGTATTAACTGCTCGATGAAGAATATTTTTCTTCAGTAATTTTCCCACCAGTGTTAGTTTCAGATCTATGTGACCCAGACGACTGCTAAAGGTTGTCAGGTAATGAAGTGATAAAGTTTTAGCAACACTCTAATGGAATAAGGTGCAAAAGACGGAAGATAAACTATTTAAAGTAGTTTAGAAACATAGTATCTGATTTGAAAGCCTATGTAGTTTTATATAGTAAGTAGAAATCTTTAAAAGATACCAGGGTGTATTTTGTAAACCGGAAGCCATGAATATGATTCATAATCCTAACGTAGCGTTCCCGACACTACCACCAGCAACTTAGGAAATCGAACAAATAGTCATAAATTAAGTTTTTTTAAATTAATATAATAGCATGCCTTCTACAAAAAATTTTAAACGGTATAGGATTGGTAAGAAGGGTTTTGAGGTAATTTTAAGTTTCCCATATCCGCAATGCCTGAAATCAGAAACATTTTAGATTTTTTTGGATATTGGAATTTTTGTGTGTATATGTTTGTGGGTGTGTGTGCGTACACTAAATAGACGTATGCTTTGAGTGCCTCAATACTGAAGCATCCAGACTTCATTCTTGCTGAAATTATGTTTTATTGTGGAAATACACAGCACTATGTGATGCATTGCAAATGTTGATTTCGCTATATGATGTCATTGTGTGACTTCGGTTTTTTCGAGGAGGTTTCTGAGCTGCAGTCTCCTCAAAATTATTTGAATAAAATTAGTTTGAGTATAGCCTCTGTCATTTTACGTTATATTATAATACGATGCACTCAATATTTTACAAATATATAATATATCTACAAAAAGTTTGTTAATTTGATCCCTTTTAGACTTTAAACGATGACAAAGAGATGAATTTCTTGCAACTTCTACTGAGAGAATTTTTTTTTAACTAGACCAGGTGATGAATTGCAAACTGCGTCGTTCCCTTGCTTTTTCTTCTAGAAATTTTAACATCTGCATTAGTTGCAGTCGGTGTGATTTTTCTAGCTTAGGATAATAACTGGAATTTACCTTAATGCCTTCCATACCGCTCTTAGCAGGGTTGAAACCTTTATATCCTTCCCTGAGTGATACCTAACTGAAATGCAAAGATGACCAGTCCTTGTGTTTATCGTAAATATTTTTTTATTGTTTGAATGTACGAAAGGGCGGAATTTTTTCTCGAAACATCCTCTTAAAAGGCCCGGATGTCCATGGTTTGATGCTGATTGCACGTTTTTACAGCTCTCTCGAATGTGAATGCTGATTATCATATTTTAGAACTTTTTGCTTAGATATGAGTAATCCAAAAACAGTGAATATTCACAAATCAATGGAAATATGACTCCTAAAGAGAAGGCTTACATAAACATATTAGGAAGTATAAATTTTCCGTACAAACAACTTATATGCCTCATTTATTATTTAATATTGCTCTTTATTTTCTTTATGGTTAGAATTAATCAGAATTCATCGTTTTCAGTTTTGCAATACCAACGCTCCCCAGTAATGGTGAATGTATGTAAATTCTCTCTCTTTTTGTTAACAACGTTTTCTTTCACGTAATGATGCAACATGCAGTGCCCTCATGAGAGCAGTCACGAGCCGCTATTATCCTGAAGATACAAAAATTCGAAAATGCCAGATAAATTGTGTCAGTAGTTTAGAATAAAAGCGTTTTAAGTGTTTTTGGACACTCAGCATTTAAGTTAATAAAATAACTACAAAATTAAACTCCCAAGAGAGTGTACAGAACCATATGAAGTATTTTCGTAAATTAATGTTACTGAGAAACGAATTTTTACACATTGCGGTACTGAGTTGAGACTAAACCATTGTTCCTCGGTATAATTTTGAGAACTCACCCCTAGTTCCTCGAGATGGTGCCTGGGTCCGATACCCGAGAGCATGAGCAGTTGGGGAGTGTTGATGGAGCCAGCAGAAAGGATGATCTCCTTCCTGGCCTTCACAATATACGTCATCTTCAATCTGTCGAACTCGATTGCCTTTGCCCTTCGGTGTTGATCGATGTGGATCTAGAATGCAAAACATATCTATCATTCCCTCATGCAGTTGAGAAATTACTTAAGAAAGACACAACCTCAAACACTCATCGATCGACACAAAATGGATGGATTCTAAATCGGTATACAAATATTAATCGAATGACCAAAGATATTTTGCATTTCCGTTTACAGAAGTGATTTACGATTCTGATGCAAAATTAATCAAAATAAAAAAACTTGCGTGATATTTCTACATATCGTTACCCACCATCTTTCTTTCAATGAACTTAGAAAGAAAGTTCTATGCTCTTTGCACCGAAAACTAAAATGAAGAATTCATGGAAATTTTGAACCAAAGACTATTGTACCTTTATCAAAAGCTTGTTTAACATGTCAATTTTATAACATCAGATTGAAGCTTACTCTAAAAATACCACGAGCCAGAGAATGAATGAAAATTTTCATAAACCATAACAGAATGGACTACTAGCATAGTTGAATGAAAAATAATACTGAATTGCTTTGACCTGATAGATTAATTCGTTAATATTTAAAACAGAATAAAGAGAGCTGAGTAAACTGACTAAAATGCGATACTCGATTCCTCTACTACTACAATTACTACTACTAATAATAATAGATAACAGCGCAAGTAACAAACACAGGCTTAGAAAGAAATTTAGATATTTAAAAATATGTATTATTTTGCAACGATTTTTTTTAGTCAGTGGACCCATTATGAGTTATATCTAATGCATCATAAAGATATCAGTGCAATATTTTTATTATCTCTAATGCAAAGATTCCAGTTTGGACTGACTGAAGATGTCTTTGTTTATCTTTGTGAATTTTCATATCCAACCTTTTGTGCTGTCGTACATGTTTGCACGATTGCTACACCAGCAATTTAAATTTTTCATAACGGTATCCCCATTTTTCATGAAAACGTACTCGAAATCAGTATTGTAAGATTTATCAATAAATGTATTTTGAAGATTAAGTGATACATTAAGTGACATTTAAGCAACATTTGAGTGATGTAAGCAAGTATTATAATCCTTGAAGGTTTAGAAAAAGATATATTACGGCAGGTAAATTTAAAAAACAGTTTGAAGGATAAATGTAAAATAGATATTGAGGAATTTTTTGAAGGATTAATAGCTTCAAAATGTTAAAAATATTGCATAAAATTCTATTATTTTTTAAATTATTGTTAAAAGTATATCCTGGATTTTTAATGACCATGTATGCATAAATGAAATTGAAATTTATTTCGAAAAAATTGAGTTTTGTCATTTTAAACCCTTGATATACAAAGATGTTTGGTATACGCCATTTGTTAATTTTGTCATTATAAACATTGACAAACAAGAACTGAGACAAGAATTTTACATCGATGCAATTCACTTTTAGTGCAGGGGTGAATAATATTTAGCAATGAAAAAAATTTCTGTGTTTTGTAAACATAACTGTTGAGATATTTTTTGAACGTGCCGAGTTTAATTTTTTTTGTATGTCAAAAGGTTGACAATACTGAAAAAAAATTAGATTTTATATAAGACAAAATTTTAAATTTTGTTTCTGATTTGACGAATAAACAGTCCTAAACCACTAACAGAATTTACGTACTCTGAGTGAAAAGTTCACAGGGTTTGTAAGTGCTTAGAAATCAAATACTCAATACATTATATGTTTCCGTAGAATTTCTTTGTCAATGAAAGGTTAGTTCGTTGCATCTCTCCTTTCGAAGGTAAAATGCCTGTTCAGTTAATTAGGCCTCCTAAGCTTTGGCGACCCTCTTAAATACTTACCAACTTAATCTTTAAAATTCCCTAGAGAACAACACTTTAATTTGAAATATTTTTAGAACAATAAAATTTCTAACTTTAGGTACTGTTATATTCATTGATTTATGTTATATAGATTATTTAAACGCCCTAATTTAGCAGGCATTTCTCTGAAATGGCCTATTGCAGCGGCAACTTTACTGAGCCATTTCTTGGTCTATTTAGTAATTTGTTCTTACAAACGATGCATCGGATGACTGGCTGTTGTATTTTCCAGTGAAAGTTTCGGATCTTTCTGGGTCAGCCTCTCTCTTTTTTTTTTGCTACTAAATGCAATGAAAGAAAAAAATATATAAAACTAAGTTTAACGTTACCTTGGTTGCATAGGCATATGTAACGATGTCCAAATTTTTCCTCTTTTTGACGGATTGGAGATAGGCCTTGGACGTGCTGCAACGGGCTCCACGGCGTATTGTTCCTTGGGGGATTAGAACGCCTAAAAATGTAACGAGAATAAAGTATGAGGTTGAATGAAAAAGGGTGATGGCATGACTAGATAATGTAAAAGTTGTGCCTGTCAAGGCATGTATGTCCGAAATGCAGATGGCTTCAGGTTCGATTCCTTGGACAGCCAAATTGCTTTTCAAGTGTGAGATAAAAAAGACTGAAAGAATGTGATGATCATCTAATATGGAATCTTCTAACCTCGGGGCAGATATTCTATGTTCAGATCTATTCTGGAAATTTTAGGAAATGTTATTTTCTGCAAATCACTTCACGTGTTATAGTAGCATCCATACCTCTTTAGCAGATTCAAATATTTATAAAGCCGGAAGTATTATCATTCTTTCAACAGAAACGAACATTGACATCTAGCAAGAAGAGGACTTTACACCTATAAAAAGTCTTGATGTTATACATAATTTTTATTAAAGGAAATTTATTTATTGATTCGGTTTATGGCTTTGGTGCTCTTGATTTGAAAAAAAACTGTCTAGAAATATTTTCAATTTGGTTGACGAATGTTAAATTATTCTTTTCACATTTAATTTGGCGGGAAATTTTCATTAAAGATGGTATTATGAAAATATTTTGGTTACATACAAATTTTACATTAATTTTTTTTCATTTGATGATCAGTCGCATAAGGGATATTACTAGATTTTGAAAAATCCAAAAACCTTAATGAAAATCATAAAGAATGTAAGCAAATTTTTATGAAATTTGTATTCTTTTTTATGATATTTATTTTTATTTATTCTGTTCAGAGTATTCGGAGTTTTAACATGACCCGGTCATAGTACGTTTTAGATGCAAGAACTGCTCTATTGTTTTTTTTATGTAAATAACAATGATTTCAGAGGACTGTATCAAAGAAGTAGGTGCCCTTTACACGGAATTCAATTTAAGACCACCTGCGATGCAATTATACTGGACATGTACGTGTATATTTCGACCACTGAATTCCATTGTTGAAAATTTGTTATCTGTTTAAGATTCAGTATTCGAAAGAAACAGCATTGTTTCGGATAAACAAAAGACGATCCCATACTAAAATCTTAGACCACCTCTAGTGGTTATTACAATTCGCTTTGATGAAAACAAGTACTTTTGACCTCTAACTAGCGTATATTTTTTTTTACGAAAGGATTTGTTAAAAAAAAAAATCCTCACAGACTCGTGTATGACATATTCCTTCCAGGCTCTTTTGATTTTGCAAGTACGTAAGTGAATTGAAACCATTCCTAAAAATACGAACTTGTAAATTAAACCTCACGCTGATTTTATGTGATTGGTGAATGGATTAAAAACTAATTTGTTTCCAGTCGAGAGGCAAAAGGTTACATGATGAATGATTCACATCACATGGAGAGTGTAAAAATCTAATCAGCGTGTAAATTGAGAGAAACCTACATTCCTTTTTCAAACACTCAGTGAATGTGTATTCTTAGTAGACATGAAAACAATGGTGTAGACATGTTTTCATAACTGCAGGGGGCGAATACAGGAAGTTCTCTTTGACCTACATACATTTCAATTACAGTTTATGAAAGTTACAGTTTTATCTTAAAACATGCAAGTTCTGTTCCATTTACGTTTATTCTCGGCTGTTTTAAAAGTGCTTACTAAACTTTTAAAAATCCGTAGTAACATTTACGCTTTGGACTTCAGTTTATATTTTAAACAATTTACCCGACAGTCCTATTCCTTTAGAGCAAGCCTGCACAACATACGCCCGCGGGCCATATATGGCCTGCCAGCATTAATTCCGTGACCCGCTAAGTCTTTTGTAGAGACACATAATAAAATAAATCTAAAAAATACGAAATATTATTTTTAGATTTATCATATTACGAAAGAAATATAAAAGCAATCAATATTTACTTAATTCTTAAAATATTTATTTAATTTTCAAAATAATCATTAATTTGTTTTTTATTAGATAAAATATTTTTCGCTTTCAATCTATCCTTTTTTCTTCCGGCTCGAAGTCTCTTTTTGAAAAATAATATGGTCCTCATCCCATATCGAGTTGTGCAGGCCTGGTTTAGAGAATCTACTTTTAAGGCAAATCTTGGCTAACTGTGCAGTCGTGCACCTGCTCTGCACCTGGATAAGCAAACTGAATTGGTTTTTAAGTTCGCCGGCAGAGTTTAAATTTTAGTTATCTATAGTGAATATTTTTAGGTTTTTTCTAATTACTGACTTGTTATAATTTTGGTGCCCTATTCTCAATCATTACACTGTTATCGATTCTGCTAGACCAGAAATTCAACGCGACGATCATCGATAGAAATTATGACAAAGTATGTCAAACGGAAAACTTATGTTTTGAAAAAAACTGATGTTTTATGATAGAAATAGGGCATATTAATCAAACATTGTAGGCAACATATATACCATCGCACTGTAGAATAAAGAAGGCTTAATGAAATATCATAAAAATATGTAACATGTGTTGTTTGCCAATGTGGGGCACTTGTCAATCAAGACATTTGCACATACTCCGCGAGAATCGTTGGTTGCTTTCAGTGGGAGCACCGTAGAAATGAACCAACACCATCCCCTGGTGCCACCTTAATTTTGACCAAGTACCCACAGGGGCGACATCTAGGGGATCGTTCCATCCCCACACACTGACTTCCCAGAAGGACTTTCCGGTCTACGGATTTAACCTGCCCATATCCGGCCTAGACACGAAGGTATTTAATGGTGCTTGTCGGGACTCAATCCGAGCACTCTCAGTACCGAAAGCCGACGAGCTACCACAAGGCTACCTGTGGCCAATATGTAATATGTTACCTGGTATAAAATGACAAACTACAATAACGTAGAAAAAAACCTATCCGGGGGAAAAAAAAGAAGAGAAATTTGGGAAAATGGTATAAGCAATCGAAAATATGGTTGCTTGGCCTAACAGAAAAGAAAAAGAGAAGAAACTTCAAAGTTGTGTCCCCATCACCTTTTTCCATAAAACTTTTCCACACACATTGCTTCCCAAATAAGGCAGGACAATTTTCGAAAAGAAGACCCAAAACTCACCCGTTTGTTGTGGGCCATTTATGTCGATGTTCGGGTAGCCCATGAGTCCGGCAGCTTCCACGAAAGCGAAGGCCAAGGGAGTAGCGTAGGCAGGGGTGGACACGGTCAGGTAACCCCCGGTTGCGTGATACCCTGCAAAAAACAGAGGGGGAAAATGAAATGAGAGAAAATGCATGTATATGCAATGCAGAACCATAAAATGTGACTCATTGTTCTGAAACAAGGAAGGTTAATCCTCTTTGAGAACACCACTCCAAGCTTTCATGTATTTGGTTAGACGATAACATATTATGTAGCGTATATTAGGTGCTTTGTAACATGAAATCCATGTTGCCGTACCTTGAGACATACAGGCATTACATACTTTTGTGGAAATATCTGGTGCACTAGGTCAACAAGGCCAAAGGTATTTGCTGCTAGTAGTTTGAAAAAGTATCAGAGGAGAATACTAGCATTGTGTTATCTGCCGCATATGCAGAGAGCCAGATGAGGATTAACAATTGTCCTCTAAACAAGACAGACGGATATTGGGTACATTCGTTCAACTATTTTGGGTTTATAAAATGGTTCTCTTGATACTAAAGCAAATACACGTGTATAAATATGCAATATTTTTGTAGTTAATCTAAAGTCACCAATAGAGACAGTCACTTAGCTTGTCCCGTGAGTCTTGGCCATGTGAAACATTTTGAAGCCAAAGATAAATCTAGCCATCTTGTCGAAATGCAAATTTTAAAATTTTGTGAAATACTCTGTACGTTTTTGTTGTATTATTTCTTTACTAGTATCTGTAGTTTTTAATTAAAGAAAAAAAAAGTAAAGCTAATCCTTCTTGAGCACATCAGTCCGATCTGAAATTCATAACATTCATCTGCAATCACTCTATAACACATGGAAATAATATTTTAATTACTCTTTTTAATCTCATTTTAAACAGTCATCAATCTTGACTTGATACACTTCGATTGTAAAAAGGCTTCCTGGAAGATTTAAGCGTTCAATTTTATGAACGTAAGCTATGGAGAGACTTCCTACACAGATATTTTGAAACATAAATGACACGTACAGTGAGTTCCTTTTTTGTCGAAATTCTTTTGCTTCTAATGTGTCGTCATCGCAATTTGTTAAAATACTTTTTTCTAGTGTATTTATTGCTCCAAAAATTCTACAAATAAGTACTACTTTGGTCTAAAATATTTGAAATGGGGGATTTAGGAAATCTAAACAATAAACTTTATTATTGAGATAAAATTTATTACATTTCATTCATTTTTACAGAATTTTGATAAATTCTGTATATTCAGAAGTGTTAATTCATCTGTAATAAATAATATTCTACAAACAGAAAGTTCCGAGGGATGGTAGAATAAACGAGGGACGGTAGTCTTTGGAGAATTTACGTCTTTTCTAAAAAAGGATGGCAATAATAAGTAAATGACAATAATAAGCCCTAATGACTAATCAGTATCGCCAGGTGATAATGTAAACCGATAAACTTATTTACCCAATAATATTTAAAGAGAAGTCACGGAAACATTTGAAACTGAAACCTGATAGATGAAAATGCATAGGAATGTAAAGTAAACAGGTTTTTTGAAGTGTTTGAAAAATTTTTCAAATGTAATCGTCTTTTCTAGGGCAGTATTGTCGATAATAGCATGCAGTGTAAAAATGGCCAGTGAGAGAAGATAGCTTTCAGAAGATACGGTAATGCATAGAAAGTCTTAAAAACAAATTTTGATTTCTGGTTACATATAAATGGTTGTTTATTCAATATATAGTTCGGTTACCGTTTTTTGCGAGGGCTGGATCCCTGTTGTCCTCTGACTTCAAGAAGTAAGGGAACACCTCGTCCCAACTCCACCCGTAGGCTCCCCCGGCAGCCCATTGGTCGTAGTCCTTGCGGTTGCCTCGAACGTACAGCATGTAATTGAGGACACTGGATCCACCGAGCACCCTTCCCCTCGGCCATCGACTCCGCTACAGATAAAGTACAGAATTATTATATTTAAGCATTTCTACGAGAGAGAACATAAAAAATGTACCCAATATGATAATAATGAGTTTGACAAACATTTCAGAAAAAGAGTGACAATTCACAACAGTATGCTAGTGATGGGTTGTGTGCAGTAGAAAAAGAAAGAAACGTTAGGTCGCTGAATGGTTTTGATCACTAAGCTATTCAGTGCCATGCGGAAAAAAACTCTCAAACATCAAATGAAAGATCAAAATTTTTATGTCCTATAACCTTGATATGACGTATAATATTTTAAGATCTATAGAAAAAAACTTGCATTAGCATCGCAACTATACTGCAGTAAATAATCCAGGAGTTCATCGCAGATGAAATAAATTTCTGAAGAGGGATACAGGTGATTCGTAAAGTAAAGTTAGATACGCCTTGAAACATCATTTAAACATTTATCCTGGTAGCGCCTTTACTCATCAGTAACTTGATTGGCTGCTGTCTCATCTTCCTCAATCAACTGAAAGAGTCATTTAATTTTTTTCTGAATCTTCTTCTTCAATATTATCTCCCTTTTTAACCTGCTTTTCTCCCATCTCCTCTGAGAATGAATGCTGATTATCATCATGATTTGTGTGAAATTATTTCAGGCTATCAGTAAACTCACTGCTTACACTGCCAAAATAAAACGGTCACGTTATCAAAGTCCATTTCTGGCCAGCTTACTCCTGCCAGTTTGGTGTATTGAAGTCGTTAATGCACTTTACATTAAACAGTTCATAAGCAAAGTCCATTCTTAAGCTATTTATATTATTGATCCTTAAAAGTTATTTTTGCACAAAAGAAAATCGTATTCTTTGGAGGCGTTTGGCATAAAAATAATAAAATGGGTCTATGGCTTACCTCAATCCTGGAAAGTTTAACCTAATAGAGCTCTTTCAACAAGATTCTAACAGAACAACAAAAGGTTGCTTGATATCTTGCACTCGTAGAGTTATATATACTCATTGGATCATCATCAGGAAGACATTTCAAATGTATGAAGTAACCATGAGTTAAATATATATTTTTGTTCAAAGTCCTCAAAGATACTGTAATGGTACACAAAAGGCCATACTAAGTTAATTTGAGTTCTCTTTTGAAGAAAAGGCTCATTTTATTGTCTTTAAAAATTTATTATGGTCGTAAAAGATCCACTTTACTGAAATTCTTAGTTACTCAATACTTTCAACATTGCGAATGAACTCTAGGAAAACAATAATCAACAAACAGTTTTATTATATGTAAATCAATGATATACCAATCATTAATTAAGGAAGAGCATTCATATATGTTATACCTTTAGCATATTACAGTACAACCTATGTCTAGAAGATTGTGAACCTACCTCATAATAGACCTCATAACATCTATAATCATCCAAATTGTTTTACCCATTTGATAGTATTCCACTATCATACTACTTAAATTGGCTCATGCCATATCTCACAAATGTTTGTACCTAGCCGTTGCAAATACACTCTCTTAAGATACACTATCTCTTTTGCATTGATCATTTACAAATGATCAATACAAAAAATAGATTAATATGAGACATAAAATAACTGTTGAATATAATAATAAATCACATCCATAAAATTAGCATGGGCTTACAAAAAATACTTCCTTTAGCTGTTAAAATTTATTTTCACTCACGAGTATGAAATTCCTAGTCAACAGGCTAAATATCTGGACGTATCGACGGAAAAATAGCCAATCTTGTGTCAGTATATTAGGCTGTCAAAAGGAACCATTCAGTAGGTTAATTGTAAACCACTCGTAAGCTCGGTTAAATAAACTCACCCTGTTAATCAGTCCAAAGCAAGCTGCCTCCTGGGGCTCTGTCTGGTAGGCCCAGTCGATAGGTGTCTGCTGTAACATGGCAGCCGCCAAGGGTATATCCGTCACTAAATTCTCTTTACCACCAGCCTCGATCAAAAGGACTTTCATGTTAGGGTTCTCCGACAGTCTATTCGCCATCACAGCTCCGGCAGATCCTGCTCCCACTAAACGAAAGATAGTGAATGTATCATGTTAGTCATTAAAAAAATATATCAATAAGACTTAAACAAAATCAACATTGGTTGGGATAAATATTTAATTATACTTAAAGCAGTTTGCGCTGTACACAAATTTCTTTGACATTTTTCGCTCCCAGAAGCTAATTGTCGCATATAGTGAAAAAAGGGAATAAAACATTAGGATATTTTGAAGGAGTAGTTATTCGGGATCACACACACAAGTAACGTAGAAAATATTTGATTACCAAGAGATATAATAATGATAATGGGGTTAAAATATTATATAATTATATAAATATTTACTAATTGTCCTGGAAATGAGTTCTACAAGTACTTGTGTAATGTAATGGAAGCTAAGGAGAACAGTCTTTTCTCAAATAAAAAAAGTCATGCATCATCTTTTCTGAACCTTTTTTTTTAAAAAACATTTCATAGCCTCAAAAATCATTTGTAATTGTCTTAAATAAAATAAATTACTAAAACAGATTGCATGCGACGAAGCGATTTGCATAATTTATTGATAATTTTTCTATTAATTGGGATTTTTCAAAAGCTTTTAATAACTTACAGTTAAACTGTGTAATTTAATGTGTTTTTAAACCCTCTAACGTATGTTTTCAAAATTTTTGACAAAAATATCCGAATACCTGTTTTAGACAACCAGAGCTTCAGAGGTATTATAATTAATTATACTAAGTTTACAAAGGTGAAATCAATTAATTCATACATTTTGAAGGAATATCAGTTAATCTTAGAGCCCTTATTCTTCTCCTTAACAATCCTAGTAAATTGAAATGAAAGTAAAAAACAGTATATTTACTTTTATATATTTATTTTTAAAAATAAAAATGTACATGCATGAATAATTTACAAATTTTATTATGTCTGAGATAACTTTTTTTATTTATATTTTTGACAAAGGATAATATTTTAATACATTTAAATGTTAGAGAAACACTAGAGCAAGTTTCCTTCGTCGGTGGACTGAGGTGTCTACAATAATCCTCGTGGTATAAATACGAGAAATAAAAATTAAGAAAGTAAGCTGATGAAACTTGTTCACTCTATCAACAACTTTCCTAGTGGAGAGTCCCTCTTACAATCGTACACTTCTTACAGTTTCTTACATTCAGTTACTAGATTTTTTTGGAGTTTGCATGAATGATGTTTCTACCTACGACAAAAATGTTGTTAATTGACTTTAGAGGACGTTGACTGCACTGGTATCTGTTACGAATAACATTCTCCCTTTTTAATTTAACCAATCAAAATTGGTTTTAAATATTTTATAAAAGTACGAAAATCCATTTAAGGAATTTTCAAACTCGAGTTACCTTTTATTTTGGCAAAATGCGATAGGGCAAAATGTGCATCAGGCATGCATTTGCTTACATCAAATGTCTTAGATCTGCTTTTTAAACCTGTTAAACAGTTCAAACTTAGCGGAATGTTAATTCTTCAAGAAAAAACACTTCTTTTATTCGGAAAAAATGCTAACACTGACTAGAGGTAGATTGATTTATCGATTCAATCGATTAATCAGATCAATCGACAAATTTGAAAGATTATTTGTCGTGACAAAGGATTAATTTATTTAAGGTATATTTCATCTATCTAATGAAAACAATTTAGCTTTCATTAGGTAGAAGAAATTGAAAGGATCCACTGCAACCTCTTTTGGGGATGAATGGCAAATTCATGGCATTCTTAATTGTGCTCAACATGCGATGTTTGATCCTACGTAACATAACTCTTTTCGTAATTTTTTGAACAAAATCACCCGTTTCTGTCTAAAACTGGATGTTTAACTAAATCTTTAGTTCTTGGTGGTAATATATGTAACAGTAAATAAAATGTTTTAGCTTCATTCATTGAATGAATTCTAGTCTAATTTTTAGCCTTGGAAACTTCTAAATTATCGAGACAAGTTTGTACCTTTTACTATAATATGATTGTTTATTATAATCATTAACCTTGCTTATAAAAATCAAAGAAAAATTCCTCTTATAAAGTCGGGTATTATAGTATATGAAAAGCTAAAAACGCTCGAGAATGCTGATGGCCATGTTTAGAAGCTAGCTTTGAAAAAAAATTTCGGTTCAAAGGAAAAGTAAGAATAATAATCTAAACCATTAGTGCAAAAATTTACCACAGTTCAATTTTTCGGAACCAACAGTAGAATGTTAACATTTTCTATACTACAAACGAACATTTCAGTTCGATTACGACAAAGTAATAAGCTGTACAATGAATTCCTGGGAAAGCCCACTAATGTACATCTAAAGTAGGCTAATGGAAGTGTCAAAATATCTCTCCCCAAAGAGGGTTATGAACTTCAGGGGACAGATAAAAGCATAACTGTCACGAATGAATCATGCTACGCCACAGCATGTAGACTGTTTGACGTGAATGGAGGAATTATGCATGCTTGTTCAAATCACGGTGATGCTTTATTTATTTTTCTCGACGGATGGGGTCAAATAACAAGGCAACACCGTCAGTTTGATGCCGGTTTGACGTGACAAAACAGAAATATCTTTCCGAAATTCGTTTAAATACAGACTCAAGTGAGCGCAGTGACCTCATATTATTATTGTGTAGAAATAAATATTTGCTATGAATATTAAAACAAGAAAATTTATTATAATCTAAGTTGCATGCAGCATGGGTAACTTCTTAGGAGAACAATTTCATATACACATTTACGCATGCATGTGCTAGTATTATAAACATATACTTGTATATCTTAATAATACGAACAATTTTGAGTTTTTCTGTTATTCACCACAAATAAAACAGCGCATAATAGCTTCTTGTTTGTAAAATCCACGGTTCCTTCGAACTCAGTTGAAATAGAATAAGACAAGTATCGATAAAATCGGACCACGTGTTACCGAGTGACAGATATTTTTAATTATATTCCTTGTTACCTTACATTAAATTAAGAGTAGAGATTTGAAGTGTACTACCGAAATTTGCTGCCATCTGTTTGCTGAAATAAGTATTGTTTACTTCAAAATCGTTTTATTTTCAGATGAACATTCTTCATTCGGTAATTTGTCTCTGCGCACCTTTTAGGCGAGTGAAAAGAGAGAGAAATTTTAAGAGTATATATAAAAAAACTTCTTAAAACTTCTTTATTGATTAAACAAAAAATGCCGTTATCAAAAGCATTCTGTGTTTAAGAAAGAAGTTAATCCTCAAAATGACGAAGAATAATTAATTCCGGTTCTTGAAGTAAAAAAAAAAAAAATCAGAAATGGGCTGAAATATTTAAATTCATTTACCTGAAGATAAACCTTGTTTTCGATGGTTTTTTGAAATAAGGTTGAATTTTTAATATGTTACGTTATAAATAATAAGTGACCTAATGGGTTACTGGTTGCTTAGGAAAAATACAATGATCCAGAATTTCCTACGAGGAAAGCAACGTTGTGAGTGGGTATGGCACACTGTGAGTGGGTATGAGTGAGTGGGCGTAGGCCGGGAAGTCCTTCCATGCTCTCAGAGGGAAGGGGAAGTCATGATCCCTCAAGATGTCGCTCTTGGGGATGCTCGGTAAAAATTGAGGGGGCACCTGGCTAAGTCGGATTCCCATCCTTTCGGTGGTATTGTAAACCAGAACTCTGGTGGTATTGTATTTCTCTGCTCTCAACCATCTATGGACGTGGTCTGGCATGTTCTGACCAGGAGGCATAGATCCCACAACAACCACCACAACAACAATAACAATAGCAGCAGCAGCAGCAACATGTTGTGAATGGAATCTTTATTTTCTATTTCATTCAAATAAATGACTTGTAGAAAGTTTCTAGTTGCGTTATCAAAGCCCCTAATTTTGGTTTTATTATCACTTAAAAACATAAATATGTTGCTAACTACAAACCCAATAATTATGATTCCTGTCAAGAGAGGCCCGAGAATAGGTGTTTTATCAAATATTAGACTGAGTGAATGAGTCATCTCTTTCATAAAGCCATCAGTAACGGCTAAAGGGAAGAATTTTCAAAATAACTCAGTTCAAGACAGAGAATATAATGTAGGTAAGAATATTTACTTCAAAACTGGGGCGAAATGAAATGAAAGAGAGGATATAAAACGTAACGATTCGTTTCGGCAAAAACAGAGGATTTATTCGTGGAATATCACCAAAAAGAAGCCTACTGTACTAATGCATTTAATATTACAGTATAAGATGATAAAGGTATTTTATATCATTCTAGTCAGGAATATCTGAACATAAAGTGTTCGGTACACAAATGTCATTTGTCCTTTTACAGGCACATTGTGATGAAGCACTTTCGATTTTAAAGAAAAATTAAATTTTTTAAAGAGAGAAAGTGATCGAAGGCTGTTTTCATCACATTTTGGTTAGAAAGTTAGGAAGCCGCCTTTGATTAGAGGACGGGGCAGTCGTCTTTGTGCCTTAGCCAATTTAAAAGCGGCAGTGCGCGGTGGGGGTAGGTTGATTGCAGACGTAGATAAGGAGATGGCACCAGAGTTTGACGTTAAAGTAAAATACCCTATTGTAAACAAATTTATTGGGTCTGTTTGGGAGGTAGACCGCAAAACACGTGGACTGGACTTTGGGTGGTCTGAAGGTGGCGCAAGGAAGGCGTGCAATGTGTAGAGGGGTTATCCAATCAAAGAAATGAAAATTGATGCTAAGTGGTGGATTTTTGAAAGCTTTCCTGAATGGATTAGGAGTCATGAGAAGGCGTGGACATTGTTGTGAAAAAATAAAATAAATAGAAGACTTAGTAATTTTTTTCGGGGATTCACTTTTGCATGCGGGCCCGGGTTCCCTTTTCCCCGGGGCTTAGCATCGCAGGTGATGAAGTGTGGTTATTTTAACTATCGAGGAACAATTGATCTTGCCTAGGGAGTTTCCCAAAGAAAGATGTCTTTTAGCGGAGCAGAGATTCGGTTGATGCGTCCCGATAGGAGAGCCTCCTGATCCTGAGACTAAAATTTGTTTTTGCTGATGACGAAAATCTGGTTGCTGCCTTCACCGATAAATAATTCGAGAATAGAGGTGGAGACAATGGTGATTCCCTGTTGGTGTTCCGATTGAGTCGTCCGGAGATGAAAGGAGCGGAAGAAGCAGACGATAGATGCCTACGACAGTATAAAGATTTGAATGCCTGCTACCCGAGAAAGAAGAAAGGAGATCCCATGCCCGATGATGAGATCGTCACCCGTGTTCCAGTGTGGGTAGCATCCAGTTGAGTGAGTGTCAAATCATTTTTGTCTTGTTCAGACCCAACCTCGAAAATTTGTATGATTTAGTGCGGGATCAATGTTTGTTTTTAGAATATAGATTTTGAGAGAGAGTAGTTCTTTGCCTTAGGTAAAATAAATAAATTTATGCTCCCCGAATCCAAAAGGTGTAGGTTTAATTAAATGCATGTCATTCGATATGAATTGAGGAGAAATGCTAAAAGATTAGTAAAATGTGTAAACTGTGTACTAAGATTTTGTGATTCTGTTTTCAGTTAAATTGTAAATAGATAATGTTGTAAATAAATTAATTTTATTTTCTAAAATTTGAGTCAGTCATCTTTGTTTTTTCAGTTGATCTTAAGAAAAGTTATCTCCTAGTTTTTAGAAGCAAAGTTTGTTTGACCTGTTCGTTTGCCAAATTGTCTAGGACTTTGGGTTGTATTCAACCAAATAAATCTTAAAACACAACGCACCCAAATATTTTCTATAAATAAATAATTTGTACTAACCAAAATAATTTACGAATCATGCCCAAAATAAATATTTAAGACAGGCAATACGACACACATCTTTCGATATAATTCGCATTCATTTTTAGGAATAAAAGGTAGTAGTAATCGTACCTGTCCTGAAAAAGCAGGTTCTGGGGATTATTAAAATATCCCTACGGAGAGTTTGATATCTTGTACGAATCAGAACTGCTGTATTCTACTTCATGATATTTTAAGAAAAAAAAACTTTGCGACCACCTTGATGAGAGTGACTGGATTTTTGTCTTTCTGATCCAAGGAACTAAAATATGGATAAAAAAGTAGTTCTCAAGCTGTTCTTCTTGTCTCTCCTTATGAAAGCCGAAATCCTTTTACCAACGTGACATGACATCACTGGCTTTCCAGAATTCTTTATCAGAGTCATTACTTCAAACTTTTTTTCTAGTTCATTATTATTTTCTAAGCGTTTGGTTCTAGTAGAATTGAAGTAGAATTGAATCTAACGCTATTGCCGTCTGTGTATAAAACATAACCCTTCACAAAAAAGACAACGTTTAGTTAGTTGCAGAAATCAACTTTTTTTAGTATTAGAGGAAGAAAATTAAAAGCATCACTTTTAGAATAACTAATAAATGTTTTGCATAAAGCACACGCATTTTAGTAAGAATTTTTGGTATCAGATGTGCCTAGAGTGAAATCTCTCTTTTTCAACTAAAATGAAGTAATACTTATCTCGTTTAGTATATAGATGAAAACGCAAGAAAAGATACAAACAGGACATTATTTGCGAGGCACGATATTTGATGCAGTTTCAAATTTTTCACAGAAAACTGAAGTAATAAGGTTAAGGTTATGAATTCTTTTTAAAGGAAAAAAAATTTAAAAAGTTCTAATTCATTTGCATTTACTTTGATTATAGCTCATTTGTATTTTCGAGAGCTCATTTACCCTTCTCTTGCAAAGAAAAAAAAGCAAATTTTAAAGACACAAAATAAAATTTGGAAGCAAATGTCTAAAAAGTGTTAATTTTCTCTTAAAAATACGAGCGTTATGTAAGGTGCGGATAATTTAGCTTTGATCCCATGATTTAATGGATAAAATTTTCTCCTTTTTCCTTCCCTTACGAAATTATGGAAATATCTGTTCTGAGACCGGAACATCAGATACTACAAACAGTGAGGATGATGAAGCGATGGAACCACGCTCTAAAGTTCAAATCCTGCCAAACAGAAAATATTTTTAGTGAGGGCTTTTTTTTACTACGCATGAATAACAACAGATACTCACGTGCTGAACGAAATTAGAGTGTTGTTCTAGAAATGTATTGAAAAATATCGAAGATAATACATACAAAGGATAGACAAAATATTTTATTTCTTTTGACGTTTTACCAAAGTTGGCTTGAAGCCTACAATGCCTGTCAGTAATATCTACCCTAAGTTTTTACTAAAAACTAAAGTTTATCCCATTTCTAAATTTTCTGAGCAAAGGATACTCGTATTTTAAAGCCTCTTGAACATGTCACGCAAGGAAACATTCGCAATTACTATGGCAAATCTTTGGTATTAAAAGCCCATCAACGATACAGTGTTACTCTTGTCCACTACGCAGAAGTTTTGCTGCTGAATAGCGATTTCTTAAATTACCTCAGTTTTAACAAATCGCTCTGCAGTGCGTTAGAATCGTTAAGACAGAACAAGAACGTGGAATTTCGACCCATAACAATAGGGGAAAGTAATCGCGCAAAGTTATCTTCAGCCAAGCGAACCACTACCATCGAAGGCGATTGATTGTGTACGGTGTGCAAAAGCCCGTAAAACGAAACAGAATGGAAAGTCTATTGAAAGCACCGCGGCAACGACCTCCTCCGCTTAATTCCCCATCGGTGCTCTTTAGTTGGCGGACATTACGTGCATCGTGCACGACTTAACCCAATTCCGTGGCCTTCGAACGTCTGAGAAGCAAACCTAATAGGAGATGAGTGTGGTTGTGTTTTTCAATGTGAAAGGGGATCTTAGAAGAATAAACGGATTTCGGTCGTAAAATCAGACGAGTTGCGAATTTATGAAATATAATGTAGGCAATAGGTTCTCAGTAATCCCACTTATTAGCTAATAGTAATCCACTGATAAAGAAAGAAAGAAAAAAAAAAGAGTAGATAGTTCAAAGCAAAAAGATGAATTACGCAACATTATTATGATAAACACAATATTTTTTTTAATTCCAATAATTGTTTTCTTCGGCTGTGAACAACGCAACTGACGCAATCTATTGGACATTACCCATAAAAAATAGCGTGATAATAACGTCAAATATTTTCTTGTAAATTAAATATCAGTAACTATATTTTATATCAACAAAAAGAAAAAAAGGCAGAATTATTTTACGTATATAAAGTATAAATTTAGTATGTTGGTATTCTAAAACATTTTTCCAAGCAACATCACAAACCCATTTATGAGCATAATTATGCCATTATATATATATATATATATATATATATATATATATATAATGTGTGTGTGTGTGTGTGTGTGTGTGTGTGCTTGCTTGCTTGCTTGCTTACTTACTTACTTTTTCATTTAAACTAACATAGCATTATTTTTTTTTTGAAAGATCAACAAAAATTAGCTGAAAAATAAATATTTTGAATAAAATTAATTTGATTTAATTTCTGCTTTCAATCTATCTTTTGAGTTATATTTTGACCTTTAAAGCTCTTGATCAAGTTTGATTCACTAGTGCCGGAAAATCTATTTTTTTTTCTTATTTTCACCAGGTATAAAATTTCTTATCTAATTTCACAGTAAAAAAACTTCTAAAGTAATCTAGCAGCAGTCAAAATCATTAGAATTGTCTTCTAAGCAGAGAAGAAAAATGAAAACTTTTGGAGATGTTAACAATACAATTTGTAAGATTACTTAACACAATAAATGCTCATCAAATACTGCAAAATATACTTGACAGAGAGAAAAACACTTGTAGATTTAAACAAATGAAAAAACTTACCAAGGAAATGTTTGACGACACAAGATCTCTTCAATTAAGTAGCCTCAATGACAATACGTTGAGGCTACGAGAAAAATTCTGCTAGTAAAAAAAATCTCTTTTCTATTTTTTGGGAAAATTCTTCTGATTAACTGTTAAAAGGATATTTTTAATGCATTATTTGGAGATGTAGCTGTTCAGGAAACCGCTACTAGCCGAGTGGAATCAAGTGCTTGGATTTTGCTTAAAACCAAAGAAATCGTACAATAGAACAGTGACAGAAATTTGCTCTGTACAGATCCCTCTTTTAGTGTTTACTGCAGTTTTCCCCAATGCATCTCTGAAAGCATCTCTGAAAAATTTTAATTTTCTCTCCTTTTGTGCTTAAAGACAATTCTGATGACTCGGGCATTCTGTTTACTTCAAAAATCTTGCATGGCAAAATCATGGGTAAATAATTTATGTACTTTAGGATATTTTACAAAATATATTTTACTATGTATTGCGGTTCAAGTTTACTTACACAAAAACATGAAATATTTTTTAAAAAAATACCATGAAATATAAATTGAAAACTGAAAGTAAGGGAAAAATTCATGCGAAATATTGATTTTCCCCATAATTTTATTTGACAATTCATTACACAAATAATGCTATAAAATTTAATTAATAAAGAAATTCTTATGTATGATGGTAAATATTCCTAAATTATTCTCCGCGTAGTTGCCGGAAATAAAATGAAAACCAACTAGACAAAAACATTAGTTTCTGAAAAAAGTTAATGAAAAAGAGAATTCAACATAAACAATAATTTACAGCCATTATCATAATTAGGCTCAAAATACAGAAAAAAACTAGGAAAGATTACATAATTTAAGAAGGAAAAATTGAAAACTAATAATAAGTTCTTTTGCTTTGTACCTTTTTTGCTGGTTCTGCTTATATTTCTTTTGTACATTAATTGATTGTTGTACATTTGTTTTTCTCTGGCCCGAGACCTCCTCGCATAAATACTTTATATGAGATGTCATTACCATTTGGGTAATTGAGATTGAAAATTCCTAGGAGAACTGTTTTCTGATGATTTTTAAGAATAATTTAAGAAATTAATCTGTCATTTTAAATGAATAAAAAGAAGGCGTTGAATAAAATACTTCAACACTACTAAACGACGCTCTTTTCAATGCTGTATAAAAGGAAAGGATGGTGCCGGGAAAGATATAAGACCATTAACAGAGTTTGCCCTTTAACTTTAAGCTACAAAGCCTAATTGCTTCCTGATTTCAGAATGGGCCATCTATTGCTATTATGTTACAAGCACTGCTTTTGTCAAAACTCTGGCAGTCTGTCAGAATGGCTGCAAACTGCTAACCACGGGGTCATTCGGAAGTCTCATTTTATCAACGCAAATGACAGCTCAGGTTAGACTCCTGCCTGAGGAAATTATTCAAGAGGAGGAAAAAAAAGCAGAGGCGTTCGGGGAAAAAAACTTCCTTTTTTCCCCCCTCGACGAGAGAGCCTACGTGATGGCCTGGTAATCATAGGTAGATTTGGGTCAAAGAACATCGACTTATGAATTCATGGTCAAGGACAAAATATACCTTGTTACAGTTTCCAAAACGATAAGAGCGGCGAGAAAGTTTTTATTTTTCGAGTTGTAATGGCAATTGTGCAGTAAATGCTGTTGATTAAAGACACTTCTCATAAAGAGTTTGGGTACTTTCATTTAAGTTGAATATTTCTCAGATAAAATGTATTCAACCCAGTACAGTTGTACAAGGGCTCACGTGTTTCACAAGTGGTCAGTGGGCTATTCTTATTGGAGAGTTTATTCTCCGACTTTGACGGTATTTCCTCAATGGTTTGAAAAACTCATATAAAAAAGAAGCAGCTTTCTTGAAGTAATTTCTTCCTCGTGGAACCTGGGATGTCTATTCGAAATATCTTACTCATTTCCATTGCTTCCCCGTTTTCTATCCTTGTAAAATTTCTACTATTGCTCTGATAGTTTTAAATAGTAACGCACCGCGTTTTCTTTAAACATTCTTTCCGATTCTTTGAAGAGAAATTTTGTATACTCTTTTTTTTATTATAGAAATAATCACAATAAAAGTGGAATCTAACCTAATGCATTGTTAAACGTTAATTACAGAACGATTCATTTCTCAGCTTGCACTTCACTCTATTGAAATTAATTTAAATAAAAATCATCGATGCATGGATGTATTCATGCCAAATCTGAAATGTAGATCAACCTAATGGCTCAGTAGTTCAGCAGCTAAAATAGTATATTTCGAAGATTGTGGTTTCGATTCCTGTGCCCCAGACAGTTCGTTTTTGATAAGGGAGAAAATTACTAATGAAAGCAGTGCAACAGATGTAATCGAAATAAAATACATATGCGGTGACAATAAATGTTCTACTGGACCATTGTTTGTGCATCGAAATAAAAAATACTCATTATTGACTTCAAACACTTGGGTACAGTTGACATTTTCTTTTTAAAGACTGTTTGGAGATATGATTATGTTAGTCCAAGGCTGAACTAGATCCGGCAATCTGGTGCAAAGCTAGGGTGCCAGACTGCAACTTTAATCCATGTAATCCTTGGTTAGCCAATGTTTCCCATCACGATAACCTGAATGTCATTATTTATCATTTGATGCTTATAAACATGAAAAAAATTGCACATCTACGTTGAAAGAACATAAGTTGAGTTAGTGAATTTTTTTCTTTCAATAACACATGCGCATCATTTTCTGATATTTTCAATCTTTTTATCCTTACTTTTCATTTATAATAAGCAGGCAATAAAGTGTCAAAATATTCCTTACTAGCTGAAAACCCGTACTTCGCTACGGAGTACATTCAAATTAAATACAACTGTCAATCTATGCAATTAATGATATTGATATATATATATATATATATATATATATATATATATATATATATATATATATATATATATATATATATATATATATATTTATTTATTTATTTATAATAAATACGATGATCAATGTATACAACTGATGTAAAAAAAACAAAAAAAATATATTTATAAAAAAAATCGTAAGAGATATTTTTATAGACCAAAATAATGTAGAAGAAAATATTCAAATTAAATGTAATAGGAAATATTAAAGAATATAGTACAGTTAATATAGTACAGTTTGAGGAACATAATAGTCTTTAAAAAGAAAATGTCAACTGTACCCAAGTGTTTGAAGTCAATAATGAGTATTTTTTATTTCGATGCACAAACAATGGTCCAGTAGAACATTTATTGTCACCGCATACGTATTTTATCTTTTAGTGAATAATATCTTTTAGTGTATTTTAATATTTTTTTGGATAATGTCCAATCGTCTGCCGCATTAGCAAGAAAATTTTTTTTGTCTATTTAGTTGTTATGCACGTGCCGATAAATTTATTTATTGTACCAGAAAAAGAAATCACATGATCAGCATTTAATAAATTAAATTCTAAAAATTGATCTTTAAAAATTCACCAAAAATCAGAAAATAGAGGTAAAGATTCGAAAGAGATCTCATTTTAAAAAAATTAATACGATCTTTCTCGTGATATAAATTTTATAACCCCCAAATTATTATTTTAAATGCAAACTTAAAAGAAGTTACTAAAGCAGCTTAAAAATTTAATTTTAAAAAAATCTAAGAATTTTCAAAAATCTTTCTTAGTGCACCCCTACACTATAAGAAGAATCGCCATGCAAAATTTCAGTTCTTTAGGTCCAGCGGTTTAGTCTGTGCGTTGTAGTCAGTTACGGAACTGTTTTATATATGAGGCGGTGAAAGGCAAAGTGGTGTAAGTCACATTTTCAACTTTTTTTATTTGAGGGCAAAAATGTAATCTCCATGTTCATTTTATAGTGGAATTGTAAATAATTGCTATTTGCAATATTATAATAATTATTATGAATTATAATTTGTTCAATTTATAGTGGCATTTTTTTGTAGTTTTTGCAGTAAAACTCTTTTGACTTACACCACTTTGCCTTTCACCGCCTCATATATAGATTAGTACTATTATTAAGACTTCTATTGACCCTATTTTAGACCACAAAATACGCACATCACTATTGAAAACTGCTTTAAAATATACTGTTACTTAAAATAGCTATTTTAAATAGGTAACTCTACGAATTTCTTTATTCATTAATGACATTTTACTGGCCCGATAATAGAGATAAAATATGCTATAATTCACTAAAATTGTTTTAATTACAGAACAGGAAGAGAAAAACTTGGAAAGCAATCTCTGAGACATCACTGAAATTCAGAATAATTAAGTATATTAATTAAAGGAGACCAAAATGAAGTTCGTAAATTACAGCCTTACTAATTTTCTAATATTATTTGAAAAAAAATTAGGATCCCGTTTCTTTTTTGCTTTGGACTAACACTCACCCAGAATGCACATTGAACTTGTATATGATAAGATGGTGCAGATAATAATGATAGTCATATGAATTGCAAAATAAAAATTAATTTTTTATCAAAGGCATAAAGTTTTAAAGAAGATGTTATAATAAACATTTCGTTAAGATATTTTACTATTTATAGATTCACGAATATTGAGTAGGAATAATTTCAATCGCTGTACATTTAACAAAATAATTTTTTAAATCGTTTTATGGTTGTTTTTTAAAGCTAAAATTTTTTAAAGCTGAGGTAACTGAATTTATAGGCTACAAAATTAATGTCTAAATAAATATTTTTTGATACGTAATGCAGTTTTTATCATATGAATTCCAGTGTTACGAAATTATATCTAGGTATAGAGTGCAACGGAATTGTGCCTGTGAGAAAAGGGCAGAGAGTTACAAAGCCTCCAACAGACTATAAAACTACCCTATAGGATGTTGATTCTAAATCATAGAATGGATCGAATGTAACCTCTCTATAAAAGAAAAATCTTGATGGACCTTTATTTTCAGTTGTTAGTCAATAATAAATGAACTACAATAATTAGAAACGTTAGCTATAAGCGAAATATATGTATAAAACTTATGCATTTTTAAAAATCGTTATGTGACAAGTGTATCATAACATCAAACTTTATCATTTAAAAACATAATTGTACTACACAAGTATTATATATAAGCATTTGATTCTTGTTTCTTGCGTAACTGTGCAGTAGATGATGCTGCTTAATACAAAAACCATGATGCAATGTCTCGGGTCCATAGTTTACGTTATTCCTCGAGAAATACTGTTAAATTCAATATCTATCGTGGTTTCTTTTTCTTTTTTATATAGCAAGCTGGAGAAAGCCACTTCACATATTAAGGAAGATCAATACTGTAAGAGCTTTTCCTGATAATTTGGGATAAGTAACTATGCCGATGACTGTCGTGGGGTACGACATATAAAAAAAAGAAAATAGAAAAGGTGCAGAAAAAGCAATTAACAAACGGGACGGAAAATGGAGTAGTAAAATGACGCCAGACGATACGAGAAGAATGTCGTGGGGATACGACATGTTAGGAGTTCAAAAAAGGCAGACAACCCAATTAAAGCGGAAAAGTCGGCGGTACTATGAGAAAATTGAAATGGCACTTGATCAGACAAAGGACCGGATGAAGAAGAAGAAATTAAAAAGCAACAATTAAGAGTCGAAACAGCGAGGGGTATAGATAGAGGGGACATCGAGATGAAAAGGGAACTGTTGGCAAAGAGAAGAGGACCCCACACATAGGAGATGTTCTGGGAAAACACGATTCCTAGAAAAACAGGGATGAGTTGAAGACGGGATTGTTCGAATATAAAACGCCCCTCACTCTGAATGGTTAAAGAAATGATTAGGGGATGAAAAAGTTAACGAATCAAAGTGGAAGTAAAAAAAAAGGTTGAACATGAGAGACGAATGAAAATGTAAAAGGCGGGGCGTTGAGAAGATAAAAAATAGAGAGAGTGAGAATATAAAATAATGATATAATTGATTTTGGACTCTCAGACTTAGCACCCAAATAGAGAGTTGTAGCCTCGTAAGCGAGAAGTCTAAAGAGAATATATGGGAGATTGCGCCCCGACTTAGCGCATCGTTATAAGCCTGCAACCCAACGATGAGAGGAGATTAGACGAATAGTGGAGCCGAGAAAGATTGCCTGACCCCCGCAAGCTAGCAATGAGAGGAGCATAGAGGAGCATCGGAGCCGAGATAGATTGCCTGACCCCTTCAAGCTACCGATGAGATGATAGTAGTTGAGACACGGAACCAAGACAGAGTGCCTGACCCCCACAAGCAAAAGATGGAGAACCGATCCGGCCATTAAAGTCCGCCTATTCCCACGACAGGGAGCGATTCCGATAACCGTGTTCACCAGCGAAAGTGAATCCTGAAGAAAGATATCCCAATAGATGCACATGAATATGCCAACCAATGTCCCCTTCTGCAGTCTGCAAAAATGGAGGTAACCTTTTATTACCTATTGCCAAAACGTCAATGAAACCCCGAGTCTTATAATATAGGCGGAAGTTAAGGAATAATATATAGACATTGCGTACTGAAATGAAATTAATTTAAATAAATGAAATAGTGCAGTCAAATAATACCTTGATATAATGAGTATTTCCTTAGGTTCATAATTAACAATAATATAATTGAATGTGTACTAATATTTGTATTGTGTTATTAAATTAATGTATTGTTTAGAATTCAGAGTCATGGTATCATTGCCTACCACTATACCCAATCACGACCCACCCAAAATAACTCTACCACAATGACCTAGACCGGGCGTGCCTACCCACTGAGTTCAAGTAAAAAAATGGTTTGGGCAGTTGTCCTTAAATAATCTTAATAATCTTAAATAATCTTAATAATGTTTGCATTATTAAAATTATTACCCGGATTTTTCCTTAGAGTTTAACTTCATTAAAAAAATCAAGAAGAAAATTCCTAAAAATTTGAAAAAAACACAATGTTTTATTTACAGTACATGTACAATAAATTCAAAAACCAAGGAACTTTGTGTTGAAATCAAGTAGTCTTTTATATTTTCGTTACATGGGAATGTAAGTGTTTTCATATCACAGAAGTTAGTATTTTATATTCATTAGATTATCTTCGGTTGTGCGTTTCAAATCATCGAAATTTAATTACAAAAATACCTTAGCCTATCATTAAAAGCTTATTATACAACTATTTCTATTAATCGATGACAGATAATTTATTAATAAAATTATCCAGACGAAAGCTACTCAATTCAAGCTGTTTTGCGTGTGATATACTCAATAAGTAGGCTCGTTTAATAAAAAGGTTAATTTAACAAAGGCCTACATTAATAAAAAAGGAAATAAAAACCATTTGCAATAGATAATGTCTTACCCATTTCTGACGGATCTGAACAGTATCCATAGCTCTAATATCCGTGTGATGGTCTATTAGAAAATTATCCACGTTCTCTAACTTTTATCTGACAGACACACTTTTGGGAGAACCTCCGGAATAGAATGTAAACCTGTTCAGATAAAAGTAATGGACCTTTGTCAAAAGTTCGTTATTGGGAACGACGACTTAAAGGAGCAGTAGTATTTTAGTGGAACTCATTAGACTGGAAGTTGTACAAAATTATAAGGTCTCTACATATTTCCGTTTTGATTCCATTGTATAATAAGATGAATGGTAAAGTTAGCCCAGGCCAGAAAAACCTATTCGGTTGTATTTTAGGGTGGACTCACCAACAATATGGACTTTTATTAAAAGTGGATTTTTGTTCAGAATCAGAAGCGAATTTTTGCAAATTCTTATTTCTGTCTTCTTATATATTTGTTTCGCCCCTTAAAGTGGAAGTTGAAATAAATTTTAACTTTTGAAAAAATTATTTACTGTTGATATTTTATAGTTATCTTAGAAGACTAAATCTTAGAATTTGAAGACATGGCTAAGCAGATTTCTCGATTCAGTAGAAATATCAACAGAAACAGATGAAACGTGGTTTTTTGACAGATATGCAAATTTCATGAAGATAGTTTTTTTTTATTTTATTTCCAATGGCACATTAAAAGACAATTGAACATCAAAATGACAACAATAAATCTATAAATGAAAGCGAGCAATCCAGTAGCGTTCCCAGATTGATGTCCGAGGAAGAGCAGGACATCTGTACAGGTGAGGCAAGTCCATTTCCTCTTGAAGATCACACAATCATGAAGATAGTTAGATCACGAAATATTTCATTTAGCTGCTTTTTGGCTTTACACTTTGTTTAGGCGAGGTCTGAGTTTGAAGTAAATTATAGGATAACAGATCAGGAAGAAAAAGAAAGGCGCAAAACTTTGCCCCCGTTTCCATTATAGATTAGGGTTAAAAACATTACTTAAAAATAAAACTTTTTTTCACAAACACTTGTATGCTTGAAACATCATGTTATACCCATATTTTTTGCAACGAATATTTAATGTGATACTAATTGAAATCGAAGGAAAATGAAAAGCCGAAAATTAAAATCATTTCCAGGAATTACCAGCGGCATTTTGATTTTCTCAAGATAATGTTACTCCAGTTTTATTTTAATTTAGACGTATCTCGTTTCATTAATTCCCCCCGTATCAACCGCAAAAAATGATACAATGATTTTCATCAAATGCCAATAGAGCATGAAGGAAAAAAATCATGGAAATGTATGCTAATGAAATTATTTATGAACATTTTTTATCTATTCTAAGTAGAGACGTAGTTTTTAATCTTGCATAAGGAGATTCGTAATTGATGTAAGAGGATTATTTCTTCAAAGATAGATAGAATTCAAATTAACAGCCATTTGTGACAATAACCGATGATCTAAGTTTTAGGGAAAATAATTCTGCTTCAAAAAATACAATTCTAAATAATACATAAATTAACATTTCAAATTATTTGTATGTTCGGAAGATGATAAATGCGACAATTTAAAGAAAAACTAGGTCATGAAATCAAATCAAACGATAATTTCAAGCAGTTTTCTTATAATTATAGAATTTTCTTATAGAATTTTCTTATAGTTAATAAATTGGTGCAAAATAAAACAGTAATAGAATACAAAAATATTGTATCATGGTTATACCGGAAAAAGAGTTGGGAAATTGGAGAACAGATTTTTGTAACTAAACTTTAAACGACGGAAACTTTTGTAATACTCTCCTTCGTCGTCAACGCACACAGTTCTTCTCTCAATGTTTTATAAGATTATTTTAATATAAACACAAAAAAGAAGAAAAGTGTTATTTGTTACTTATTTATGATAAAGCTATACCTGCACTGCGTTTTCACTGTTAGACGTTGCTTTCAAAATTTAACAATTTACAGGCTCAAAAAGTTAAAATACCATTTTATAAATGAGACCATTGCTTAGCTTTAAGATTAAACATACGAAATAAATTGTTGGAGGCATGGTGTCATGGTCAGTCATTAGATAGCTTTGCAAAATAAAACCCAGTTATATTTTGACTGTATGATACTATATAAGATATGAGATATGACTCTCTACTTTCAACAGGTGGCATTAAACCTTTATTTTAACACTTCACATAAAAAATATAATGACATGTTAAAGGTAAAATTGAAACAGTAAAGTTAGAGCAAAAATGCACATCTTTTTCAAAAGGGCCAAGGGTACGATTTAACTCGACAATTCTCCATTCTTCCACTCGACAATTCTCCGATGATTTGCCTGACGAGGAATAGTGTTTCTAAATTCACTTTCTCGAAGAACATTCATCGAAGATTCGAGTCTCACTGTCGGCATGGATGTTTGTAGTCGTTTGGAATTGGCTTTAAGCAGTAGGTCCCAGTATAATTAGAACTCGTGTAGAAAAGATAACCTTAAAGCTCTCAACTAACCAGTAGCACCCCAAAAAACGTAACACTCGTAACTCGTAAAAGGAAGGTGAAAAAATGGATGCAGGCAACTAAAATGTTGTTATTTCCCTTAATAATTATAATCCCCAGGATAAATAATTATAATCCCCAGGAACTGAATATTCGGGTTTCTTAAAACTCCAGCACAGAGTTCTACCATCTGAACTATACTGAGGATATTAGAAAATATATTTTGTGCGATTTCATTCCTTTCATAAACCTCCTGTCTTCTAGAGACCAATGACACAGTATATTGGTTTGCAATTTTTTTTTTTTACATTTATTCACATACCTATATTTTAACGACGATGTAAATTATTTTCTTGTATGAATTTGTGTCGCATTTTTGTCTTTTAGTTCGTAATTAATATTCCTAACGTTAGTTTGCCAATATGATATCCAACTGCCAGGAGGGGGATCAAACCCGGTTGACCAAACGTCAAGGCCGATAAGGCTGGCAATGTGGGGGCTCTCATATTTTAAATTTTATATCTTGCACATTCTAATCAACTTTATTTAAAAGTGTGTTTGTAAGCCGAACCTCTTCAAATATGTTTTTATATCTTCACCAGTGGAGGGGATGAATTTAGCGTTAGATAGCCAAGTAACAACTATTCATATGAAAAGGGTGCGTTGGATAAGAATTGGTTGACTGTTTCCAGGTCTGGTAAATATGTTATATAATTTAACTAAAAGTGTGAGTTTCCAAGGTCCTAAAATTACTCTTATTCATTAATTATTAATTTTATTTAATATTCAACACTGCGACCAGTAGAAATAACAAAACAAAACCCCTTAATATTTATCAGCAGTTTGTTTATGATATAAGGTTACAGTTATGATTATTTTTTTAAGGGAATCAATCTAAGAACAGTTGTGGTCATTTAGTCATATCTCTTATTATTTAACAACCAGATTTATTATTTTTATTTTTTTCTTTTCTCTACGTAATCCAAGAAACACTCTGACTCGTAAAAAAACCATTTGTAGTTTTTGAAAATTTCTCTTATAATTAGAAAATAAATTGTATTGGATGTTATTATCCCCGAGATCCTTTATTTATGAATTATTTGCTTAAGGAGTAGTATTCCGGTAGAATGAGAAAAGCAAAATCACCATTCAATAGCTCCAAATGGGCAGCCCCGTTTTGATTCTAGAACGTTGCAAATTTGGTTTTCTAATGTCTTTTGAAAAAATCAATCCCTGTTGCATAATTTATATCTGAGAAGTGTTTACGGTAGATCTAGATAAAATGCTGAATATGCAAATTTCTTTTCAATGGCGATGAATTTTTAATACATTTCCTCGTTTGCAAAAGTTAACGAAGGCAAAATTTTGACCTAAAGGGTCAAAAGTCAGACACCAGAACTACAGAAAAAAATGGAAGATTAATATGACCCGCATCACCCGAGCTACATTCGCAAAAAGAAACAACTTAGGCTTCTGCGAGCTGCGAAATCTTCTTAGCAACTTACGGTCATTACTTAGATTTCTATGCAGTCTTCTGTCTAAAGTAAAATTCATTTATAGTACGACTTTCCTTCAGCTCTTTAGTGGGAGATACTGCGTGGAAAAAAGCCATTTCGCCCAATTTCACTAGTACAATCTATAAATTTTCCCTAGGCCGGAGGATTAGCGTTGTGTATTAGAATTCAAGGCCTCGATTTTTTCTTTTATAGAAAACAAGCTGGTTATGTTTTCAATGATGAACCCTCTTGAAGTGAAAAAAATATAATCCGTATAAAGTTTTATGTGAGAGTCATTTCGGGAACATAACTGAGCCGCGTAGATAACAAATTTCAGATGTAAATAAAATTTCTTAAATTACATTATGGATCATTTTTTTAATTATTAAATATGCAGGATACATTCTTTCTCATTATGATGATGCATTTACTAATTTAAAAAATAGAGTGCTATCAGTCTCTATGATATGATAAATCTTTTATCTCTTTTAGTACATCTCTTTCAGAAATACAATATTTTTCAAATTTATTTTGTATTCAGTTCCAAATAAAGGTATATAACGTCCTCTAATACATCACTTATCTTTTCTCATCTATTAAAGGACTCATTACAATAAGATATTTTTGTCTAAGAACGTGACATGAAAGAAAAAAAATGTTATATCCCTAAAGTAGTATAAACAAAAGTACCAAATAATGTTCCGGGATCAAAAGAAACAGGAGCATTAGCTGTTACTGCCTTAATTTTTTTTCCACAGATACTACAAAAGTGCATTTGGATGAAAACTGTATTTGGAAGAAATTTAATATTTTTGTATTCTGCGGTCAGTTCAGTGTAAAAGCAATAAAAGGATATGATGGAAATGTACCTAATAGAGTGTCCTGTGATAATGTAGTAAGTAGTTGTTCAGAATCTTGAAATTTTTTTGTAGTCTCGGGGTTTCGAAGGCACGAATTTGAACTCTAGAAATTTCTGACTTATGGAAAACGTGTTTAGACGCTGTCAGTAGTGGTTAGTTGTGTATGAAGTTCAGTTGTTGATATGGAGCGTGAACTAAAGTATTTCGTACTTATTTCACCATATGCACTTCAATTAAGATACCATGTATTCTTGCAAGAGAATTATAAGTAACAAGTATAACAGAATGCAAATGAAGTATAAATCAAGAAAATAATCAAATTCTTGGGCTTTCAAATTGTTGTTTTTCGCAAAAAGTACTGAATAACTAGTTACAGTGGGGAAAATAATAGATTAAATATATAAAACAGTTTTGCTTCCACTTTGGGGGGTGGGTAGATGATATGAGAAACATACATTAATGCATAACGCCTGGTTTTGGAGATGCACCTGCAAAACTCCGGTTTACGAAACGCGGACATATGCTGTCATAATCCGTTATATTTTACAAAAATTCTTGTTCAACTAATGCACTTTTTTGTTTATTGAATTAATCGGATTACTTACTGGACACCCATCGGATCTTAGGTTTTCGATAGTTGGACAACGACAGAAATAGAGCAAAGAAAAGAACATTTGGATACTTTCTTCTATAGGCAAAAGTAAGAAAATTTGAAACAAATAGATGCTTGAACACAGATGGATCCAGGTCATGTCACATTGTATGGTGAACTTACATAAAACATTATATACTATACAAAGGAATGAACATACGAGAAAACAACTGTAACTTTAGAAATGAAACATACTAATGCTTCCTTCAAATTAAATCTCTTAATCATTTCTTCAAATAATAATTGTCAAAGATACGAGATGACTAAAGGGGCATAAATAAACACGTAATTTTTCAGGGATGACAAATCAACAACACAATGCAATATCTCGTTCGCCTTCGGTAGCCCAACATACTATATTCATATTTCTAATTAGGTCTGTGCAAGATATTTTTCCTCTGCTGAAACGTCCAGGTGATATTAACAGTAGAATTTACCTAAGGTAGATGGATATTTCCATTGCATACTTCAAGAGGACAAATTTTCAGTGGTTTAAAGGAAAAGGAACTGAGGAATTTTATTAAATGGTTGGGAAAAAAGTGAAACCGCTGCTAAACAAACATAATTTACTTGAGAAACTGTATAATACAAACATACATACACATGCACATATACACATATAACTTTAGGCATTTATATTCACTTTTGTATTTATCTTACATTCACACACACACACACACACATACACACCTCTTCCGAGTAATCACTTTAGAAAATCTTTTGACGCTCCACTGATAAGCAAAGAGATATCAAATTCTCCTCATCCCTTCTGAAAATAAGAAAAGCGCTAAGCTTTTGTTGTCAGTTTTCACGGTCCGCAGAACAATCGCCTCTTAAAGCATATTGACCGAAGTTCCTCTGCCGACCCCAGGTTAGTGCTAAATATTAGCCAGCATTAGGAGTCAACGTTGCTTCCATTTGTGAAAATCGGAAGTGCGAGTACATAATTCTGTTCAAAAGATTAGTAGATGGGAAGTGGCGTCAATATTGAAAAGGAAGACGGGGCTTTTGTTGTTGTTCTCGTAGTTGTTTGAAAATAATGGGCGTGCATCACAAGATGTACTTCCTCCTTATATTTTCTCATACTTACACATCCATAAATTAGCTTACATTACTGCGTTTTCGAATTTCACCGGAGAGAAAAATAATATGATGTTAGTTTAAGAAACCAAGAATAAATATTTAGTTTTTCATTTTCAACATCCATTTAACCTCTACCATACGGTTCTTTTCAATCATTTTTCCTTTTTCTGTACAAGAGAAATTGAAAGAGGTAACGTGTTTAAGGAAGACGGGGAGACGTTACAGAGACGAAATGCCTTTCCTATGAAAGTATACTTTTCTCCTGATATTGACTATGGCATCATTTCTCCATTTCATTACGACATTTAGATTACCAGTGTATTTTCTCTCATGAATCTATTCAGATTGATTGTTATCACTTAATTCTTTACGTTACAGAGACGAAATGCCTTTCCTATGAAAGTATACTTTTCTCCTGATATTGACTATGGCATCATTTCTCCATTTCATTACGACATTTAGATTACCAGTGTATTTTCTCTCATGAATCTATTCAGATTGATTGTTATCACTTAATTCTTTTAAACATAAGGCATTAGAGTTCCTCCAAGAACACAAACTAATATACTTGGAGTTTACACGAACCTGATATGCCGTCGGACAAGAAGCTACTGAGAATAATTCTTAAGGAGAATATTGAAGACACATTTACTGATACTAAGTTCATCAGAATATAAAGATAACAACAGAGAGAGAGAGAGAGAGAGATATCTTTAAATGGGACAATAAACGAAATAATACACTTAAACTACTTTTACTTCTTTATAGAAACCAACTGCCTTCTTATGAATGGTTAGATGGAGGATTAAACTAAAGTATCAAACAGAGCTCCAAGAACTCGATTCCATCAAAAGCATTTTGGATCACAACCTAAGTTCATATTCCTCAGCAGTTACAAACTATGTCGGAGTATTAACTAGCAGAGAGATAATACAATCGCCATAAGCTCCTTTAAAGAAATAACTCTGAAGTTAGATTCTCTAGATTTGATAGGAATACTACATTTGAATAACTGCATTAGCATGAAGCATACAGTTAAGCACTGCATTGTAACTTTTATTTCAGATCACGTCTTTAGACACATTTGAATATATTATGACCCTGGCATGATAATTTTTATGCTAAACGCATCCCCAAATGCATACTCCAGACTATTATTTTCGCGAAAAAATAACTGTTCCCTAAACGAATGAGAGAAATATTGTATAAATGTATGTATCCTGTATGATGTGAAGTTTACAAAAATTGACTCCGATAACACAACCCGCTAAAAGACTGTGCCGTATGTTTGTGGGTTAACTATAGAGGCATGATAAAAAAAATAGAAAAGCCCGTTTCTTTTTTTATATGTTTGGCTCCAATGGAACAGCATTTCAAATATATAAAATACGCACGACCTCTGGTAAGTGTGAGAATATTCAAAACTGCCAGAAACTATAGGCTTACATACTCAACACGGGCAATTTTCTGCTATTTTCCCAAAATACGCATTTCCTAATTCTCAGAGTGACTGACCAACCTGAGCAGCTATTATCTCGAAAAAAAAAAAAAGATTCTTTGGGCATCATTTGTTGACCATCTAAGTGAACCATCACCATGATAAACGTTTTGTCTCCTGATAGCCATCATTTTATGCCTCCGGAGGTCACGCTTGATTGTTGAGGGAGAAATTCCGGTACCTCACATGTTGGCGATGACAAAGTGAAGAAAAAAGGCTGCCTAAAGAGTTATTACTTTTAACGACCTCACGTGTTATTGCCGTTATTACCACACAAAGGTAATTAACTCCTTTTGATTGGATAATTAATGTGGGAAGAGTGTTTCTTGAGACAATGGTTGCATTTGATAGCTAAAGAAGCGATAGTGGAGGACTGAGAATACCATCTACCTTAGGAATAGAGCAGATAAAATGTGGAATTCCACCTCATTAAAGATAGTGACAGACATTAATGAAAAAAATGGTATTTCAGCTGTAATTTTCCTTTAAAATAATAGATGAAATTATAGTTTTTCTCTACGGAAATCGAATTTGCATGTCACCCGAATGCCCTGTCATTACACAATTTCCTGGAAACGGGAGTAGTTCTGATCTGGGTTCAAACCCCATTTTATATATTAAAACAGAAGAGTTTTCAAAGAATTTTAAACTTTTTTTAAGAACGTATAGCTTTACCAAAGACTTGTTGCATTTTTAGGGGCCTTATGATAAATCAAAATGTTTTATCTCGAGAACCTTTATTCAAAAGAAATTGAATAAATACTATAAAATACATATACTAATTTCCCACAAAATATTAACAACTTAAATTCATAACATTTCAAAATTTTTATCATTTTATTTCTTTACATAAGTTTATAAGTTTAGACCTGATTGGGTACGCTTAAAGTGAGTTATTATATCCAGTTGCTTAAAATTTTGAGAGGAGATAAGAAGAGTCTCAACCATTATAAATTAATTTCATTCCCATTAACTGATTTCGTTGTTTTTATTTCTCAGTATCAACCGAATATTTATTAATGACTCATTTTTCTATCCTTTTTCAGTTTTCTAACACTATTCCGATTACCTTTACATTTAACAAAGAGATGAACATTTTAAAAGACTTCTTGGCAGCTGAATTGTAAACTAAATTACATACTCATTTATGATTGCAATGTTTCGGTAAAATAAAATTAAAATTGGATTATATGAAGAGAAAATAAAAACATTGTTAACAATCAAATTGATCCACTTTTGCGCTTCTTACATAAACTAAAAGAGTTCGAAAAAATCTGGATTTTGAAATACTTCATTTTTAAAATACTCAATATGAACCATATTCAAAATATCCGAAAATTTAAGTATTATACACAAAATTAATTTTTTCCCGCCATTAAATTAATCATCGCTAAAATTTCAGCCATTGAATTCTTAAACAAAATTACATTGCTTAAACATTTTTTTAGGAGATAAATTTTTCTTTATTTTTTTTTCTGTGCGGGTGAGAAACAGCCAATTCACTGATTTTTATGAAAACTGCTAATTTCATCGCAATAGCCACGGGCCGAATACCAATGGTCTTTCCATTTCTCTTAATCATGCAGAAATTTTAGACAAATAAAAAAATTAATATATATATATATATATATATGTGTGTGTGTGTGTGTGCTCTTTATGGACCACGAATCAAAATATACTAAAGGACACAAAAGATTTTGAAACAAAGCGTCGCATAACCTTTTTCTATCATGATTTGATGCAATAAATGATACATAACATGATATCAGGACACAAGCATGGAAATACCCTTACTCGTCTATAACTCCCCGTAAAAAAGAATTCTTTGGCCTTTTACAAGGTCATTTATGGGGGGCATAATCTTCTTTATATTTATAAACCATGAAAAGAATCATTTTCCTTCGGTCAACGGGCTAAAAGAAAACGGGAAGATCGAAACCCGATCACCAGGCAAATATGGAACAGCATCCAAAAGGAAACTGATCTTCCGTTAAAATTGAGATAATAGAGAGAGAAAAAAAATATTTCCCATTCACAGGTATCAGACTGTTGGCCCAGCGTAGTAAAAAGTGGAGAATACCGCTTTCATTGTTCAAAAACAAACCTTCCGCAGCGAGAGTTGAGACGACTTTTTTTTTACACAACCTGCCTACCGTACAGGTCAGCGGCGTGTTTTTAGTATGTATCAGATGCGACTCTGACCTACCTACCTATGACCTAGACCCAGATTTTTCTCGGCCGATTCTTCCGAGACTTCTTTGTACATCCGTTAGAGTAGAATCGTGCTTCTGACGGAGAGGCCGTGACGTTCCTCGTTGGAAACGTTCTCCCCCTATTTGCAGGATGGGTGGTAACAGTAACGCAATTCAAAACCTTTTCAAAGAAGAGGAGGAGGTTGAGAAGAGCAACAGAGTTTTGTAAATCATTTAATACTGCAAAACAGTAATTACCTTTATACTCTCTTGGTTCTTTTTGGGTCCTGTGGTTCGGTTTTGGTTATAAATCTCCTCTCCCAAAGTTGTACTTAAATAATAGGAATGATTACGGAGATCCGGCGTTTCTGTTTTGTGTATGAGAGAAGGGAAGTTCTGCAGTGTAAGGATAACAAAACAGTGAAATAAATTGTAGCAGACCACTGATACTTGGTTCACTTGGTACACTCGGTTCATCACTTAGTTCCTGAATTATTTTGAGTGCACCAAGATGTCATTAAGTGCTTAATGTCTTCAAAATCTTCTTGTCTTTTAGCTCGCTTTACTCTGAATACATTCTTTTGCAGTCCATTCTAGTTGTTTTTGTTTATGGAATATAGCTATATCCTGACTTTATATTCAAGTTCAGTTCTTTGATAATTACGTATTTGGTATGTTTGCGACAGTATCCGAAAAAATGGGTAGGATTATACTGATATAACCAAAAGAGCTGTTACTTCGATGGTAAACGTGTACAAGAGATATGCATCGGAACAAGAAGTTACTAAATTAACTGTTACAGCTGCTCATGATAACTCTGTCAGGAGTTGTGATTTTATGAAGCTGAAACAATTTTAGCCCTTTACCCAGTTTTTGAATTAAATATTCTGAAGGAGAATTTTTTTTTTTCTATTCAAACATAAAACAGCTTTTAATAATGAGCAATAACGCTGCTGAAAAATGAGAACAATTTACTAAACTCCATACTAAATCAGAAGGGAATAGTTTTCAGAAACTATTTGTAACTTTCAACTGAAATTTTGTGGCATATTAGTAACTAAAATATTTAGCAGAATAAGAGTTTCACAGTAGTTCTGATACTGCTGTATTGAATATGAGCTTTAAGAAAAGTAGATATCACACATTAAACGTCATACTTCGAAGGCAGCGAATTACGTTTTATTATTACTAGAATTTTCTTGGGCAATAAACACTTTTTCAATGAGTTTTCAATCCAGTGTATTGAAATCCTGATTTAAAAGCAGGAACCTTTCTTCTAAGAATGTAATTCTATAGTCTCTGAAAAGATTTAGTTAATAATTCAAATCATGAATGATGCAAATCATATGATCTCTTAAGACTGGTTGGAGGAAATAATCAGGAAATCGACTAAAATTTTAAGTAATTCTCCATAATTATTTTCCTTGTGCCGAGAACAGGATTTCTAGGTCGAGATCAAGTGAAATTGACAAAAACTGTGGGACTTTAGACATTATTTTTCCTTATCGACTCTTCACTGAGAATGAAACAAAACTTGGAGGAAGTAATTTAGGGTTTTTATACATCTCTAATAGAAATTTCATCATTTCTATGAGCGATAATAGATTTGTTTTGTTTGTATTGGTAGTGACTTAGCTGGCTTGGTTTTGCAGTTGAAAACTTGAACGCTGCAGAATTGTTTTAATCAAAATATTTAGTTCCAGAGTTCCAATGATTTTCAGAATGATGAAAAAGATACTTTCAAAAATATTGCTATTTAATATTACCTACAGGCATCGAGAATATGTTTAGATCAGATACGAAATGCAAAATACCAACTGAAGGAGACATGTGAATGGAACGACGCAATCCAACAAATCCGCAGTCCTTGGGATCACCACAAGACGATGCACGTGCATTTTCACCCTTCTGCTAAAACTATGATTGGGATTATTCCTATCTATGTCACTGCACCCCAAAACAGGGCTTTCACTTAACTTGACTCGTCACAGTGGAGAAGGAAAAATTAATAATTTTCTCAGAAAAACGCACACTGTCACTGAGGAAGTCGTAAAAGGGGGTTTTCTCCTCAAACGATAGTGAGAATTTCATGTTCTATTTATTCATTATAATGCCCCTAAGGTATGGCGCATAAAAAAAATTTCTCCATGCCCTGTGGCATTCGTTTGTTTACTTGATGGAATCAAATCTCTAGCTTCAATGAGCCATGCGAAAAAGGGCGGAGAAGTACTTCTTGATGGTTTGCGAGAAATTATTCCCTTTTTTTTTCTTCTTTCGTCATTAACGAGATCTGATCTTGCCAAGTCAAATGAAGCAACATCTTACGGAATTTTGGGAGACTTCTTTACGACTCTTTGTTTGCGTCCGAAATAAATATACAGTAATAAATAATATTACCGTTGTATTTTTCCCACGAGGGTTGGTTCACGCATCTAGGGTTTTGCTATTGGCTTTCTGGAACAAGCATGAGTAAATATGTATGGAAGCATTGCTTTTTTGTAGCGTATATGATTAGAATTTTTAAGACAGGAAATTTAAAACGAAAGGAAGAAAACAAATATTTTTCAGACTTTTGTAATTTATTTTAGTTACCCTCCTGGTAATGATATCCATACAGTTTGAAGCACGACATTTCTTATAGTCTAAGTTTTCCCCATTCGACTCCCTTTCGATAGGTAAAGAGAAAAAAGAAATTTCTTGTTATGAGGGAAACACAAACTCAAAATAAGGTGTAAATGTTTATCAGCTATTAATATTCTGTCATGCTGAATTATTTTTGGCAATAATCATTAAGCCTTATTAGTATGTTTGAATGTTCATTAGATAAAAAAATTCAGCCACATCCTGACTGACACACTAAAATTATAGGCATCCCTTCATATTTTAATAGTGGTTTATATTGATTCCATTAGTACATATTTAATACACTCTGAAAGAGAAATTTGGAGCATAATATAAATGAAAACAATCTACCAAGATCATATTACGACAACAATTCACATTACATAAAGAAATGGTAGAAAAAAGAACTCTGTGAGTGAAAAATGGTCCAAAAATTAAATTAGATAAAAGTATTCAAATTGAAATTGTTATATATATATACATACATATATATATATATATATATATATATATATATATATATATATATATATATATATATATATATATATATATATATAAATATATCATTTCCATTCTCTATTATTTCGGGATTTCGCCAAGTAGCATGGCCAATGTTTCGTATTTCAAGTATAATAAATATTTTTAAACGTTTTACATGATAAGAAACGATAAACTCTAAAATAAACTCTTCAAAAGTACATTATAGAGCTAATATTTAAAAATAATAATAAAAAATGTCCTTAGTGGAAATGTTTAAATAAATTTTCGTCAAATAACATATTATTAAGTTAGAAAAAATACAAAATTATCAAACCAGTATGAAAATTTTGAATTCACTGGGATCAATACCAATCCCAGAAAGCGTCATATTCTAAGTACATATGTAGGGATCAAGTCCCACTGTATAGTAACATACAGAGTAAAAAAAAGAGGTAACACTGAAACTGATATAAACTGAAAGGATAAAGTGAAATTATTTTCAAAATATTTAAAGTAGAACTAAAAGAAAATAACGAAATGATAAAGTAATAATAATAATAATAAGAGTATATTATTATTATTATTACTTTATTATAAAAAAGCAAATATAAAAAAAATGTTAATAAACTAATAGTAAAGCTGTCTAAAAGATTCATAGCTTCTGAGAAATGATGTATTTTAATGTCATATACAAATTAAGTTTTGGCATAGATAAATACACTTTTATTGAAGTAGACAATTCTGTCTTTTCCATATGTGCACCATAAAAATGATTATTTTAATCTTCATCTATTTCCGTCTGATTCTTTCACAAAACTCGAGCTTGAAATATATAAAAATGATCTTTTAAATACAATATAAAGTTCTACACGACGATATTAACACATAAAAATATTTGACCATTTTCTCTTGGTCCAATTTTTTGAACCGAACTTGGAAGTCCCTGAATACCGAACAGATATGTTTTAGCTAATTATTATACGTCGATAATGCAACACATCAAAATATGGAGTGAATTTTATAATGAAGATGCGTGGGTGACAGCGCGTAGCTATCCAATGTTCAGTTAAATAGAAAACTATCTTCTGTAAAACAAAAATCCTCCAAAATTCTAATTTAGAATATAAAACTGTATGGAACATGGAATGAACCAATAATCCTCCACGATTTGTAAAGCAAAATTTACACGCTGGAGATCCCTATCTTTGTAAAATGACTATCTAGAGTGCGTTCCATACAATTTAACCATCTTTACGCTATCTAATTTTTGTATTACAAATGGTGTCAAATACTTGGTTCTTTCCTGTGTTAGAAGGATCTACTGTACTTTTATTCTTCCTCAACGAAAGTTTAGATAAATTAACTAGCGGAATTTGTTTCCTCCAGCGTAGTTGTGAGCTATAGCATGCTGAGGAACCCATGATATGGGTAAACAAAATCTAAACCCAAAGTCGGAGGGTTCGCTGGAGGCGCTTAACCTTTCCAAATTGAAATGGTATATAAGTCTACTAAGGAATTATACTCAGGTATATAAGTCTACTAAGAAATTATACTAAGGAATTATAAAATATTGAATATTTTCCTGTATTTTTATTTAATTTTTTTTTAAACTGATCAAAGTACAAAACAACGATTATCACAAAAGTTGAAAAACATGACATGTAATCTGATGTACAAATGGCACATTAAATAATCAGCTTTCAATATTCATTTCTAAGAAATATGAGTACTAAAGAAAATAACGTACATTTTGAAATTGTGCCAATTGAGGGATTTCAAAACTTTGTTCTGAAAAGCACACGTAGATAGTAATGAAGTCGTAAGATCATACCATGCAGAAAAAAAGATGCAAGTGGACTGTAGGATTTTTAACTTTAAAATTTAAAAGAAATCCTAAGCTCTTATAAAACACCAAAAATAATTAATTCACAACTTCCCCAAATCGTGACATTAGAGTTCCGAATTTATTTTAGCCTTGAGACAGAAGCTTGAAAGATAATAAAAAGTAGTCAGGGGCATGACATTGCATTATATGACCTTAATTAGAATAAAAATGGCCCAAATTTAAATTTCTAGCTAATTTTTTTTTCAGAAATGATTGCATTAGAGACAGGAGCAAAGAAAACTGAGTCATGAACTTGTTGAATTATAAAATTTGAGTCTTTAAAATAGATACCATTTGTACAATGATATCGAAAAAAATTCCCATACGAAATTTAACGACTACTCTAAAATCCCGCCACATACATATTCAGATTTTCTTACTGATCGTCTAGACGATATAGTCTTACGTCTATTGTCTGTGACTACAATCCTGCGTTTCTTGTCCTGGGATATCAGCTTCCGAGTCATTGTCCTTTTTCAATTTTGTCGATTTGAATTGTGTCGCTATATTATCATTTTGAATGAACTTCCAGAAAATAATGTACTATGACACACTCCCAACAGCCATTTCTTTATGACTTTTTTTATTTATTAAAGTTTTTATATAAAATAATCTGGGCCATTCGGGCACAAAGATAAAAGTTGCGACATGGTAGGAACAATATATATTTTTTTAAGTAACTTACGTCACATCAAGTATTTAGGCCATTAAAAAACCTTTTTCCTTTTTTTCTCCCTGGAGTTCGTCATCAAGAAGCAATCGTTCTTAAACCATCGTCTTCTATGAAAATTATTAGGATGAAAAAAAATCTACAATTTTCTGGACATAATGACCCAAAAGTATTTCGTTTTCAAGACGGAGTTTAAAACGCACTTCATATGATAAGAACTTATGTCAACTGATTTCGATAATGTCTCTTAATAAGTACAATGATTTCAATAATTCTAATAAATGTCCCCCTCTCTCTGGTCATGAATTTGGAAAAAGAGTGGCTCTTAAAAGTGTAAATGAGAGGGTAGTAATTTATGTCAATCTAGCGCAGGAAGAAATTACATTTAATCAAATGAATGATGCAAAGAATCACATCTTTAGGAAGCTAAGCGTCACATCTATAACTTAGCCTTCAGCTCATCTTACATATCCTAGAGGAATCATACAAGATTAAAGAAATTTTTCAGATGGTTTCAACACAGCGAATGCAATTTTCATTTATATGACCTTTTCCCTGAAACATACCATGAAGATTTACTTTTAATGAGTAATACTATATAGGAAGTATAAGTTATGGTAATTTTGTGATCAAAGGTTCATATTTTACTTACGGATGAGAATAAATACGCTGTGATCATCCTAGCATGGTAAAATTCTTAAAAACTTAACATTTTATTAGCATTTCAACAAAACTGTCGTTTGTTGAAGTGGTGGTTCTGCATTGATGTGCCTTGTGAGCTTTTTATACCCCAGAGAAATGGGTTGGTTAGAGCTACGGTCATCTATAGCTTCTTTAGAATCAAAAAGACCCTTCGTGAAATAAGATGGAATTTTATTGTTCGATAAGAATGTGAAAATATGTAACAACTTATCCTTAAATACCAGATATTGTTAAGAACTGATAATAACATATTTGACGTTAGCTACTTTATACATCATCTTCTCCCACTTTTGAGCTTCAGTAATAAAAAATAATTTAAAATAATAAGTTAGAGTTTATTTGAGCGCTCCGGTCACCTATAAAAACAGAACTGCTATACAGCCCTTGTAATATGAAGAAATAAACATATTTTACCCTAATTGAACCACACACACACACACATATATATATATATATATGTGTGTGTGTGTGTGTGAAATAGCATAACGTGTAGTACATTTTCTTTTACTTACACAAAAGAATGAAGTGTTCATTGTACATTTTGGGAGTAAAACTACTGTATACATGCATATGCCAATAATTCCTGAAAACAATCAGTTCTAGAGAGCAAACCAGAGAAAAAATATTTGTTGTTAATTTATTGAAAGTTAGATACTTTATAAAAGTATATTCTCTACTTTTGACATTCACTTGCATCGTCAGGAGTATTCTAGTCACGTTACTCGTTTAAATGATTTATCAGACTGTCCACATTGGAAGTTTCCTGACTGAACATTGAAGGGCATTAGTTCATTAGACAATAAAACCGTACCCCAATCCCTGTTTACCCATTGTCTGGTCAGCACTTTCAACGTTTCCCAATCAAGTGATGTGATGTCCGACCGCAATCTAACTTTCAGCTCACAGCAGACAAAGTAAAGAAAAGGCATGATCTATATGACAATTGTCAATTTTACTTTGGATTCGGGAAGCGAGTCTGGGATGGCATGATTTAGGTTATTGTCTAGAATCCCCAATTAATAACACTTCCCGGTCATTAACTGTCACCGAGTTCATTGAATCCGCTTCCTCAAGGCTGCCTGCGGTTCTAAAGATCATCTCGCCATTGGGACAAGACCTTGAACTAGTCCCGGAGGAGATGACGGGTGACAATCGAAGGGAGTGTATGAGTGATGCAGGCTTTTCTTCCTCCTAAACCCTATTTTTTTGTTTAACAATTTCTGTTTTAATAGGCGAGAGTGTGTGTCAAAGTCACGAACGTTACGGTCGGGTGATCATTTTAAGTACTTCGATGCTCATTAAGAGTTTTTTGCATTGATCAGTAGGATGATGGAATTTGATTTTCAATGACAACTACACGGGTCGAGTTGGATTAAAAAGATGTTTCCTCTTCCTCAAGAATCGGAAGCTACACAGTAACAGATCTAATGCTTTTCAATGCGGAAAAAATTATCTTTCAATGATTTAGAAAATGATGCATAATTTACATAAAAATGTAAATAATGTATAAGTTGATTTGGTATTGAATCAACCAAAAACACAAGAAGGACGCTATTGTGATAATTATTTCTTTTTTAGAGAGTGACAACATAAAGCACTACAATTTTTTCTACATCAGTAATTTTCTAATAAATAGAATGTATTTCCACTGTGGTGCTCATAAGGTAGCACGATATTTGAAATATTGGTACATTTCCTAAATAATGCGGTATTTTGGTATTGTCTAATACCGCATCATTTATGGGATGACTCAATACTTTTTTACCATTGATATAACGATTGTCCAAACGATTAAAATATGTCAAATATAAATAACGGTGGATTATATAAAAGGTTATATAAAAGAGTTACTTAATGATTTGTATAGAATTATACTGAAAACTCAGGAATAAACTGATTAGCTTTATTTGAAAACTACTACCTATAAGCGATTGGGCCTCTGTATCATTTTGCTTGATAAAAATATCGATAATTAAAAAAAATAATCTTACTAGGAATGTTCATTGTAATTCGATGGTCAGCTCTTAGACAATTTTAACAGATTCACTGTTATATAATAATCTAACTTATATTTTTATGGGAATAATATTTTCTCATATTTTATTTATTTTCTAAAAATTCGAGTTAACTTGAATTCAGTTTCTGTTGATTTCATACTAGCATGTGTGACACAAATTAGCTTCCTTCTCCGGCTAAAAAAGTGAGCTAACCACAGAGCGTAGGTGTACTTATATTGTCCACTCGGAGTCGAGTATAGAAACATGACTCAAAGAATCCCGGTCTCGGATATTACTCTATTCCGTATCGTGCAAAATAGAATGCATCCCACTCTGGCGGATTTGATCTCATTAAACAGATCTGTTTCTGGTTTCCCTTACAAGCAGCTTTCCCCTTGCAGTCATCGATTAAAAGAGGGAATTTCTTCTTAGGTGTGCGTGGTCGGAATTCCGTTTGACCCACATTCGGGACATGCAACCTTTCCCCACAAGATCCGCTTTCAGGAACGAGATTTCCCCGACCTTTTTTACTCAGGCTGATGATAACAAGATCTGACTGAAGTTTCCCGCCAGAAAGAAATATTTCCAATCTGCTGAGGTTTGCACAACTATGTGTTAATAGGATAAATGCTATAAAGAAGTACAAAATTTACTAAAGATGAATGTATTTTTTATACACCAAAAAGCATATGTCTTTGACGATAATGATAAAAAAATTATATACGGAGTAAAATGAAACATAGTCTATACGAAAAAGAAAGTTGTTCGCCTTTGTAACAACCCTTTAACAAAGTGATAATGAGCCGCTGAAAGTTCTAAATATTTTTTTTAAACAGAAGGTGTCACTGAGTGATATAATTTGCAAATTCCTTCTTTTCAGCATTTATTATTTTCTTCCATACTTCATGATGTTATTAATTCCTATAAATTAAGAGCTACGTTAATTGTGACTTATCTGTGAAGAAATTATAGAAGAGGAAATACATTTTCCATGGATATGCATATCTATCTACATTCATTTCTCTCTTATTCAATCTCCTTTTTGACTCAGAATATAAATTTTACAGTACTTACCATTATTTATACCATGCTTCTTCGCTTACAATGTTGAAATATTTTCTAATTTGAACTGCTTTTTAGGAAAACTAACAAACTTTTCAAACATTCTGAAAAATTCTTCAAATTTTTCTCTTGTACCATCGCTCTGTCAAATTTTTATGTTTTGGCATTGCATGTAAAAAATTGGCAAATTCAAAGAAGTTTAAATCTAATTCTTTAGAATTTCCGAGCATACGATAAGCCACTCTTACTTAAATCAACAATAAAAGAATTCAAAGCTACAAAATTACTTGTTTTTTCTATGTTTTTTGTTACATAACTAAATTTTAATGATGGACGTGTGTTGAGTGACTAAGCATAGAGATCTTACTATTAAAAAGTTGCTACAGGCAAAAATTATTGAGAAGAATCATAGGAAAAATAGACGTGCTTTAATTGCATTATTGATCTTATCACTTTTTTCAAAGGAGTAACTACCTACTCCTTACGAAACGGAATTTTTAGCTAATCGAGTGTATCAAATGTCCATATGCACTTGCTTTTGTTTGGACTTCTTCAGTAGTTGAAAAAATTAAGAATTTGTACCAATTACGGATGAAATAGTGAAAAAAAAACTGATGCATTTAATCTGACGGATGGCGAGGTTAACGTATTCTCATAACTCTTCTCATTTTCTTTCCCACCTGGAATCAGACCATACGATGACTACTTACTTCACTGTAAGAAAAATCCACGATTGATAACTCCAATATATTTTTAAAGTTTTATTGATCAAGTCCTGTTTTATTTACAAATATATCAGTCTTTAAATCTGCGTTCTCGAATCCCGTGGATGGAATGGGTGTTTCTCCTCACTCGGAATCAGCTTCAAAATGTAGGTCCCGATCTATTTTGCTGCCATGTAGCAAAAGATGACCGTAACGCTTCAAAAGCATCCAAACTTTTAGAGAGAAATTTCTATACGTAAATATGGTACCGAATATCGTCATTAAATATATATCTTATCTGTACATTTACTACCAAAGGATGCTTCGAATATCACTTTTAATCGTATTGTATTGAAACTTAAGAAGAATATTTCACCTTGATAAGAATCGGGAAGCACAGTAATGATGTATTCTTTTAATTCGGGAAATATGTCGAGAATAAATTAAATTCTGCTAGAAGGAGCTGTTTGTGGCATATGTAATAACCATCCGACTTGATTGTAAAATAATGATATCTTGATGAACAGAAAGCACTATTTTCACTTTTAATCCTTTGTAGACAGTTAATGTGTATTAAATAAGTAAATGCAACGGTGTTTAGATGGATTTTCCGCTACGAGTCAACACAAAAAAATGCGAACGAAACATCCGAGCACGTTTCACTCTTAAAGGCGATGGACACCATATTTGCATTTTGAACCATAATATGATAGTTTAGTGCTGTTTTGTAGATCTCTTTCCTTGGGGCAGGGCAATAATTTTCTTCTGCTTTCTGGTTTCTTTATTTTTTCGGGACATATTTTTCCCGTATAGAACAGACAGTCAATATTACAAAATATACGGTTTGATTGAATAATGCAATATTAATTGTTCAAATATAGATAAAAGATTTCGTTGTTTCTTAAAACAGTGTACTAATGAAATCAGGAGTAAATTTACACTTTCATTAATTTATACAGAATAATCAATAGTCATTTAGAATTTTGCTTATCTGGATTTTTCAAGCTATAAACTAAACACGTAGCCCTTATCCCTATCCCTTAAAAAACTTTTAAAAATTCACTTGATTACTAAACTCTCAGTCTTTCCAGTTGCATAAGCAAAAGCAGACAGCAGAGAGGGACACGGATCTTCTACTGACAGTGCATTAACCATCAACCCACTCTTTTACAAGAGAATCAAGAGAGAAAAGTGCATCAACTGCAGCTTTCACCTTTATTTCGGTTAATGGTTGTAACATTAGATGAAGAGGTATCGTGCATGACATGGCATAAGGCAGTAAATATGCCCAATACGCTTGTTCCCAAATTCCCACATCTTTCACGATACCCTGAATGAAACAAAAGCCTGCCGAGAATAAAATATGGGGCAGTAGAGAAGTTCGCATTCGTGCTTAATTATTGCTGTTCCGTCACGTGAATATCGTGAAATGTGTAACTGATGCATACAAAGCAAAGTATTTCTTTCTGTTGAAGTTTGGTACGAATAGAAAAAATATGTGATGATGGGCATACTGAATGGTGTATTGTTCTCGCCTCATTATGGCAATACGCAAGGTTTTCCTCGATTACATTAAAATATTCAAATATCAAACGATAACGAACATACCAAATTATTAGTTCTAGTCATTCAAATTAACTTATACGCATTGCAAGATAACGTGCCACAGCTGAATAAAATAAAAAGGGAACCCGTAACAATTCTCCGTATAATAAAATGGAATTGCAAAAAATAATTAGCAAGTTCATGAACATTATCTACTTCTGCAAAAAGTAAGTAGTTTTTACCTTGTATTTTTTTTTTTTAGTTTTCGTCCCTTTCTGTCCAAAAAAATATAATTAAACAAGATCCTTAATTTCAGTTGGAATACGACAGACTGAAAAGTTTAGATGAAAAAAATGAATACATACAGCATTTACATGAAGATGCTATATACGGAGTTCCATATACTTATTCGCTCAACTTATTCGTGATTAAAATCAAACCGTATATAAACGAACAGGAACAGCTAAGTCAATTTTAGGTTTCTTAGATACTAAAATAAACTTTTTCCTCATAAAAAAAAACTTAACTGTATCATGGTTGTAAAATTACCGTACAATTACTTAATGTAGAAAGATAAAACAATTCCTGCGTTGAATGGTATTGTTTGATTTTTTCATAAAATATTCTAAACATTCGTCGGAATTAAATCATTATAAAGAACAATACAGAACTCATAATTAAATCTGTCAAGTTGTTTCAATTTAATTGATGAGACAAATATCAACAACTGTTTAAGGAAACAATGATATCCGGCTGTAAAATCAGAGACACCGATTTTTTTTTTAATATTTGTCATCAAGTAATTGATATATTGTTCGAGATACGAAAAAGAACCAATTATTTTTTCAATTAATGGCATGTATTTGGAATGCATTCGAAGATGAAGTAGTTAGTGATTAACACAGTTGGAAATATAATTAGAAAAATTAAGAACAGATGGCAGTTGTACCAAAAATATCTGCGCATCAAAAAATAAATTTAGTACTCTAAAATTCTAATATTACACTGTAACACTTTATATCCTCATATGTAAACACACCACATTCTCTTCTCCTAAAAACTCGAGCTGTAATTTACAAAAAAAAAGGGGGGGGAGTTACAGTCGTTAAAAGAAGAGTTGGATAAGTTTGTCAGGCAAAAGATGTAAAGAATTTTCATTTGAGGAATAATGGTGAAAGAAAATTTTGAAATAAAGATTGCTCTAAAAAAATTGCAAATGAGAAGCAACTGAGAGATCAAGTTTATGTATAAAGAGAATAAAGTAATAAGGAAAGGTGGAAATGGCCGAAAGAAGCATTTGAGTCTGATGACGATCTCTATGACGCAGTTGAATGTAGGGTTGAAGAATACCATTCTTGGCGGAATTTGAAAGATCATCTTCCGAGGCCGAAGATCGAACATACGTTCCCTAACGTCGAGACTGGGGATCTGTCAAAAGAACGATCATAGCAATGAGAGGAATTCTCCTTTTTACGATGCCTTTCCTCACATATAACTACCCCTATCGCCAAATGCTAGCCTTACATATTTTTGCCCTTATTTTTTTAACTATTTTTTTTCATCCATACTTTTATGTTATGCATTTTTATTAATGATCTATTATTGGACGTGACTGTAGCGATCATGTACCACGAAAAGGATCTTACCCAAGCCTCGAGCCGCTTAGCCGCAGGTCCAGAGCTCTCACAACTGAGTTGTTCCAAGTATTCGTTATGGAATACTATTTCCTTGATAATATCTCAAAGAAAGTCCGTCATAACATTTTAGATAAACAAAGATTAAATTTAGAGAATTGGACAGGTCGAGGATCAAACCCCGGCCAAATAAACTTCCTTACTGTCTGTAATATCAATCACTCGGTCATAGGCTGGCAAAAACTTTCAGATATTACAATCTTCTGAAATCGCAAATTTCTTCTAACAGTCCCTAGGTTTTTCCTAGAAATTTTAGCTTCCTGAGGTATAATAAATTTTAAAGAAGCAACATTGAACAAAGATCTGCATAGCAAAGAATAAAATACAATTGGTTTCCGGAATATTTGTCTCATATTCAAAGCGTGCCATCTCAGCCGTGCAATATTTATTCTGACAGAAAATTTCAACTCTTGTAAACAAACAAGAAGTTTTCACAGTAACGACGTTGTGTGACCTGACCCGCAATAGTTCCAGAAGTGTAACGTTCTCTGTTTCAACGCTGTACCGCTGATACCACCCGTCTGACGCGGGAGGCAGTAATTTCTTTTTTTCCGCATTCTCCAAGAGCTGAGCTCCGGGGCTCTAACTGGGAAGAAATTTCATTTGAACAGATGAGTACGCTTTCAAAAATCAACGGCAGAATCTTCTCGACTTACCACGGGGTTACGTTCTGGTTTAACCCGATTTAAGTTGAAAATATTTGAGGTGGAAAATGTGTTAGTGCGAACTGTAATAGTTTAGCTTAGCCATCACTTTCACAACGCTTTCACAAGCCTACAGTTATGTGAAAACATCCTAAACTAATTTTATACGCAATAAAACGTTGTATATCTCACTATTTAAAATAAAAGGAAAATCAGATTAAAAAACATGTTGATGGAAATAAAGCTAATTAAAAATTTTTTATTGCGTACAAATAATTATATCTATAGGACATTTATGCAAATTTAAATCAGGAAAATTTAGGGTGTTTTAGTTTTCTTCTAATATAAAGCTTATGTAAAAAAAAACTCGGATTAATGGGTAGTTTTATTTATATATTTTTTACTGTTACCTTTGTAATAATATACTTTGTTAGGTATCATACATTTTCAAACTTTTGTTGTAGCAATGAAACATTTCTTCACGGCTGAACATTTTTATACAATTAGAAAAAGTCCCAGTGGTATGCTACTTCTCTAATTCTATAAAAATTGTATATTAGCGGTCTGTTACGCTTCTACCCCTGTAGTACATACATTAGAAGTCACGTCCACCATGCTTAAGGGTTAAAACTGGTTGTGTGCTGATGTCTATATGCTGATTGTGGGTGGTAATTTGAAGTCGTATGTGGACTTCATACATAACATCACTCTGTACATAATGCTTAAAATTATTATATACCACGAACTTCTGACTAACTGTAATGGAAACATGTACTGAAAAAAACGCTCTCTCTCTCTCTCTCTCTTTCTTTCTTTATGTTAGTGTCTTCAGTCGAATGTCGAAAGCAAGACTATTGGAAATAGATGTTTTCAGTCCACTTTCTTTGGACAGATATCCGAGTATCACTTATGTTAGAAAAACCATTGGAAACGTAACTACGGGAATCCCATTGTGCATCTGATAGATGAGACCAGAGCAGCATCACTTCCCAATAAGATTTTAAAAAAGAACCACAGCCCAAAGCAAAAATTGCAACTCTATGTTTACACTATTCTTGCTGCATTCTTTCTTTACATTTGTTTTATATACTGGAGAGTATATAAAATAAATTCTCGTGCTCCCAGAAATGTTGGACTGTGATTCGCAAAGAATTTTGCTCAACTCAAACACATTTCTACTTAAGGACAGGATAAAATACCTGCAAGTCTCTTATAATAGATAATATTGAGAAAGTTGAATATAACAACTAGATCTGTCAAATGTTGAAATATATCTCTGTTGATAAAGACTGGAAAATATCGATAAATTATGAAAATTTAACAAACAAGCAATAAAAATACGACTGAAACAATACATAAGCACAAAACATATCATAAGTTCATGGGAATTCAAGTAATTTGAAATGGTCATCCCGCGTATTCCAAGTAAACAACAGTGTACGTAGTTATATACGAAACGATAGCAACTTCTAACAGACTTAAACTGCTTTTAAAAAGAAAATAATGCAAAAATCTTAGCATTCCTTTTCTTTATTCATTTAAAATTCCTTTTCTTTAGCATCATTTCCGCTTCAAAGAAGATAAAACAGAAACTTAATGCTTTGTTAAACAATCGATGTGGTAGGGAACGGAAAATGTTCAAATATTTCACATATGTTCAAGGTGAAACGCTAAAAAATTAGCATGCATTAAAATTATTATTGAATCAGCAGCATGAATAAATGCATAAATGATTTATTTGACACAGCACTATGTCATTAACAAGTCTTCGAACACGCCTAGTTACGGGGATTTAAAATCTCGATGCATTTAAGTAACTTTCCCACGAACAGCTTATAACAAGCACTTACGCATCAGCCATTTAAATATAGAAAAGTATACATTGACAGATAAGAAGATTTCCGTTTTTTTTTTTTTTTTTTACGCAAATGGCAAATTTATTCCGTTAGAGTAAATAAGGATAAAATTTGAGTAGTTGATCTGAATGAGCGAGCACTGGCGCTTCGAATGTCAATTTAGTTTTCTGGCCAATTTGCTATTTGATATGCATGCTTGAAGTCAGCAGAGTTCAGAAAAAAGGACTATTTTACTATGTATGTTTTCTCTGTTATTTGAATAGAAGTACCCAAATGGTTATTAGAAAGGATTATTTTATGAACAAATTTAATAGAGATAGTCTGTATCGCCTTAATATTGTGTTTATAAAAAATAGGTCTCGTATACGCAAATTCAGAAAACATTATCAACATTAAATAGGTAATTTTTATAAATAAAAGAAATTAATGTAATATAGCAAGTTTTCTACTGGTTTCAGTAGGAAAAAATGAATGCTATGGCCTTTTGGTAACGATTTTTCTCAATATTTTTTCCAGTGTTACTTCTTATTTTGATAACTTAGCTTGAATGTCGAGAAAAAGTTTCAAATTCTATTTTCGAACATAAAAAAAAGCGTGTAAGAAATCCAGATACAAACTACAATATTTTTCATGGAGAAATTTTCTTTTTAAACATTTGATTTATGACCACAGAAAATTGAAAGTATTGATCCAGTATAGATATATCAGTATATTGTTTTAATTTTCTTAAAAAAAGATTTTTATTCCGACATAAATAAGTATCAGAATAATAATGTGATGTAGTAAGTAAAAAAAATACGACAGTTAGTATAATACAGATATAAGATAACTACTCCTTCAAATGCTTAATGTAATAAAGGAAATATTCAAAGCTATAGGCTTGGGTCTAGAGGAATGGGTTGTTTTTGACATACGAAATTGACACATGATGCATAGTCATAGAAACAAAAACGTTCAATATTAAATATTTAAGAAAACGTATCACTATACTGCCATTTTCGCATGTTCCGAGATTAAATATCTATTTATTCCCTTTACGATAAATGTTTAAAATCATTCTTAAAATATAAATTTTTCAAAATTCACTTAGACATGTATATGTCCTCTTAAGTAGTCTTCTTACATAGTATACGTCTTTAATTATTCTTGGTATTCAGCCCTTAATTTTCCTCCCTCAGAGCTTCTAAGAGTGGGCTGACAGAAACGGGGTGAATCAACCATCCTTATCTACATCATCATCTGACATAGTCATGCTTATTGCCTCCTCTGCTCATTTCCTGTTTTTCTCTTGCATCTATGTAAATCACAGGTTTAGAGCAAAAATCCCGTCCGACACATCTCTCTTAGTTGGGTGACAATCATGTGACCTTATGAACGATATTCCGTCGATAGTTTTTGCCATCTTACCAACAATTGCTTTTTTTACCGAGCATAGAATATTTTGTCGCAGACTCGAATGTAACAGCATCAATTATGGCGTGCTTCTGTAACACCACTAGTATGCATTAGAGATGACAATGATTATCATCAATAGTAGGTTTATTGCTCATTTCTTTGCAATGGAGATCTGCGAATAGGGGTTGAGACAGCTGTCTCAATTCAGTAGTTTTAGTGGTACAAGAATTCCAATCAAAAGAATATTTTTAAGGGAAGTGCACATGGACATGAGTACAGGTTACTTGCCGTTGTATGTAGGGATTACAGAAATATTTATTGTTTTTAACAAAAACATAGATTCTTCAGAAACTGAGAGTACAGTTAGTTTGGCGCATTCTTGTTAAGGGGGTCTGGAACACAAAATTCTTTAAAAAGTCACATTTCTATTTTCTTGGCATAAAACGTATTACAGGGCTTTAAGAATAAAGTTACAAACCCCAAGTTACTAAGATGATTGCACTGTCATATATGACCTTAATTATGCTGAACTGTCTATACGTAACTTTTTGTATATCTGAAATTTATTTATTTATTTTTTTTTTGCTATGGAACACTTTTTGATTAACCATCTTTCAAAGAATATAACTGAAATTTTTCACAAGTTATACGTATAAAAAAATTTCAGAGCGCGTTCCTTTGTTTTATTTTCAATAAACTTGCAGGATTTTTTATTTAGGATAAAAAATTTGAAAATATATTACCAGCGGCAAAATTTACCCAGAAAAAAATGGCTTATTGTCAATATTTTCAATTGATTATCTATTGACTATTTATTGATTATCTATTTTCCTTACTTTTGAACATAGAACAAAAGTAGTAAGTCAGTGAGTTCATTGAGAGGGAATCCTCTAAACTTTGCCAATCGCTGAGGTAAAGAGGTTTTCAACATTGAATACGACGTGGTTTTCTTCTCTCTTTAAAGTGAACATTCATTTAAAATCAGCAAAATTTCTTTTGTATAACCAAGTAATCTTGCACCAAATCCAAGAGAATATGTTCAAGCTGATTTTAGCGTACTTGACCCTGTTTATCAGGTTAACTTTCGTATAGTTTACATCTGACTACACTTCGATAAACTTTTTTTTATGTTACTAGGGGCTTCGCCCTTGGCTCGCTACGCTCGCTCCTCTGGTGAATCAAGTGAATGAATGACTCAATACTTGTTTACAGCGATTGAGTCATTCATTTGTTTACGGTTGAAGCTTCCCCCCCCTCCCGGCGAAATGGATGAAGCCCGGGTAGATGGGGGGGGGTATAAGCCCGGATGAAGATGGGTGAAAAATTGGATCTTCTTTCAATCCTTCTGCAAAACAAGCGAATGAGAAGATTTTTTTGAAGTATTTCTTTAAAATTCAATTAAAAATCGAAATTTTAAGATAGAGACTTGAAATGAAGTTTATATGAATGAGAAAGCTTTCATCTTCCAGTTGATATAAATATTTTCTTTGTAACATAATAAGTCTGATAGCATCGAATTTATATATCTCGAAACGCATAAATTTTTCCAAAAAGTGGGTTTTCAATTTTAATAAAAATATCAGTCTGTTTTAAATTATTTTTAAACAAATGAGGTCTTGTTTGAAGGAGAAATGTCTGTAGTCTTAGATTGTAAAAAAAAAAAAAATTCTACGATCCTTTTTTGGCGAGTTATCGTAATCTGAACAAGAAAAAGTCAATATTTTCCCACAAAACATAAAATAAAAAAAACTTAAAGTCCGACGAATATGAGACATGTCTTACTTTCTTCCCCACATTATTCTGCATCGATTGGTATCGGTCTCGACCCCATACCCGCAGCGGTTTCGGAGGAGATAGCGTGACAAGCTTTTGACAGCGGCGGCGGCGGCTGCGGCTGCTGCAGCGGCAGTTAGTTTTTTTAGAATAGAGAGATATACACCCTAGAAGCAGGGATTTTTTAATTTGGCTTGATTATTCTTGAAAATAAATGCTGTAACCATTTTATGTACATTTATCGAAAAATTTAAAAATATAACTTTAAATCTAATATTTTCAGTGCACTTACCGCGTCATAAGTAAAACCTTCTCAGTCCGAGTTGTATGGTAGCTAATATAAATCTTTATAATATGTAGATTTAAAGTGATGCACCTATCTCTTCAATAAATAATCGAAATATTGTTTTTCAAAACTTTAAATAGTCAATTGCGTCTACTAAGTTCATAGAATATTGCACATTTCCTGCATTTTACATCTAATTCCTATATTGTTTTGTAAAACAAGGCTTAATTTCTCTCTATTGTAAAATAAAGTAACTCCAGCTGCAGCTGTCAAAAGCTTGTCACGCTATCTCCTCCGAAAGAGCTGGGGGTATGGAGTCGAGAGCGATACCAATAGATGCAGAAAAATGGGGGGACCAAAGTAAGACATGTCTCATCTTCGTCGGACTTTAAGGGTTTTTTTTTATTTTGTGGAAAAATATTGACTTTTTCATCTTCAGATTACGATAACTCGCCAAAAAATTATCGTAGAATTTTGATCTTTTTACAATCTAAGACTACAGACATTTCTCTTTCAAACTAGACCTCATTTGTTTAAAAATATTTTAAAACAGACTAATATTTTCATCAAAAAATGAAACACAGTTTTTTAAGAAATATCGTCCCATATGTGGATGTAATATCGATGCTCCTCGAGTTTTTATCTTACAAAGAAAATATTTACATCATCTGGAAGCTGAAAGCTTTCTTATTCATATAATTCTCATTTCAAGTCTCTATCTTAAAATTTCAATTTTTAATTGAATTTTAAAGCTGATAATTCAACAGTGATGAAAAGCCCTTCGAATAAGGGTGACAACAGTAAATGGATGGAAGCTGTTATATATCTCTAGAATCACCCCTATGTATCTCGCTATTAGCCCTAACAGAAAATATGTAAAAATAATTTTAAATGATCTTTGTTGCCATTTTCATTTTAGAAGTTCATTTGTTCAGTTTATTATTTTTTTTCAAAAGGGAAATGTATATGTATCAAAATAAATACTTCATGCGCAAGCGTTATTTTTATACCGAATTCTTGAAATTTTTTGACTGTAAAGAGAAGCAGAGAGTGGCAACAAAGGTTAAACTCTCAAACATTGTTTTGCTGTTCTTGAAAGTTACCTGACTTCAAGAAACGTTTGAAATTTATATTACATTTATAATACATATCTTTATATTATTTAATTTATTTATTGATTTATATATTACTAATTAATTAATTTACTACATCTTACTTTACTACAGCTTCACAAAGGTTATAACTCCCTAACATTGTTTTGCTGTTCTTGAAAGAGCTGAAAGCTTTCTTATTTATATAAACCTCATTTCAAGTCTCTATCTTAAAATTTCGATTTTTAATTGAATTTTAAAGCTGATAATTCAACAGTGATGAAAAGCCGTTCGCATAAGGGTGACACCAGTAAATGGATGGAAGCTGTTACATTGCCCGAGAATCCCCCCTATGTATCTCGCTATTAGCCCTAACAGAGGAGCGAGTGTAGCGAGCCTAGGGGAGAAGCCTCTAGTTTCCAAAAACAAAAACATAGAACTGGAACGTCTAATTGAAGGGTGTAATCTCGCGACTCAAATACTTAAGTTCTAAAATATAATTTCGATACCTGACAGGCAAATCATAAATCAAAAAGGAGCCTCGTAACTGTAAGAGAGTGCAAATATGAACTAGAATATTGTCTATTTGCAGCACCTTGCATCTAATTCCCATACTGTTTTGTAAAACAATGCTTTTTTGTCCAAAAATAAAATCATGGAACTGGAACGTCTAATTCAAGGGTATAATCTCGCAACTCAAATATTGAAGTTCTAAAATATAATTTCAATGCATAACATACAAATCATAAACCAAAAGAAGCCTCATAACTCTAAGAGAGTGCAAATATCAACACTCTTTCTTCGTATTAACAGGACAGTACCGTTGCCATTCTCGAGTCAACAAATAATTCAAATTGACCTCCAAATCCAGTGAAGAGGGAAGAATGCACAACTTTGAAAGAACGGCCATTTACAAGGAGGTTTCGGAAGTTGATCATCAGAGCATGACAAAATAGTGAATTCGAAGCTCTAAAATATAATCTAAAAGAGAATCCATTCTTGCGAAAATATAAACGCAGCGCAGTCTTAGTATTTTAAGAGACAAGGGAAACTGGATCAGAATGCGAGTAAATTTCGAAAGAGTAAATTCTCCCTTCAAGTGCAGTGTTTTCTTTTGCAACGAGTAACACAAACAAGCAAATTATACGGATATCGGATTCCTTAGGACAAACATTATATGCAGCTAATTACGAGATTCAATCAAATGTGAATGAATACCTTCTTTGCCCTCAGGGTAACATCGAATTGGAAATATATTTTGTTCGACTTTCAGATTATTCCTATTTATGTAAATCGTTGTTATCTGTGAAATGAAAGTAAGATGTCATGAGAAACACAGTAGCCCAGTTTCTAAAAAGAAGATTTTCTCACACCAGAAGTAAAAGTTATTATAGCTAGATACAAATGTCATGATCGAAGGCAAGAAGTTTTACGTCTAATTTGATTTAGAATACGCTCAGAGTTACGCAAATGGGCCACGCAGTTAAGACCGAAGACTTTTTATGAAAGTGTATTTTTCCTTGAAAACAGAAAAAATGTGTGACGCATAGACATTACAAGAATATCACGAGAGTTACACTATCGGATCTATATACTCATAGGATCTATATAGGAGAAGCAATATAAAATCATATTTTTTAATACAGCCGACATTTATCCTGGGGGATTCGCTCATGCACACCGCCAGACTTGTTTGCTTCTCCATTATGGAAGCCCTCAGTGGGTAAATCAACAATCAATCTCAGTGGGTAAATCCCCATCATTTTCTATGGGGGAACAATACAAAAACAAACGTCTTGATCGACATCTGATCCCAGGCGGATGTGGTGACGGCTTGAGTCACTAACCATCATACAACGTTAGTGGCCTAACCAACATAAAGTAGAATCATGCTTTTGACAATACACTCAGTATTTTATATCAATTCATTTAATTTCCTAACCGATTATTCGAACTTATCTTTTGCTTTCTTCTAATGGGTAAGTTGGTAATCGATAAAACAAATTCGCGTGACATACTTCTTGTCGCTTTTCTAGTGTGGGAACAAACAAGTCTTCAAACATATAATATCAAGACATTAAGTATGTTAATCAAAGTAAACAAATTTATCTACAAAAACAACAGGCCGAACACTGCATGCTGTCTAAAATCTGTTCAAGACATGAAGTTGGTAATACAAATAAGATACGTAGAGAAAAAATGAAAGTATAAACTATCAGGATATTAAGTTTCATCTCTAAATAATATTATTTACTTTAAACTTAATTGAGGTTTATTTCCTTTACGTTCAAAAGAAAAAAAGACACAATTTTGAAATAGTTTGTTAGTAGTTATAAAAACTAAACAAAATTACCATCCCCAACTACAAATAAGAGAACTAATAACTTTAGAGGCAATGATCAATGAAATCATCGATTACTACTCTTGGTTAGGTGGAAGAGTACAGCTGTCAGATATCTGAGGCCATTTCTGATATTTACAATAGTGATAATTAAACTTATATAACCATATCTTTTGCTTGCATTCTATACTTCAATTTTACGTCAAGATATATTCATTCTATATATTATTTATACGTTTGGATATGTCATGAATGATATTATGGTTGTACGAGTTTATGTTGTATAGTAGTACATACTTGTATGGAATTGCTTTAATATATTTTCCGTGCAGATTAATCGTATACGCCGCAAAGTATACTTGAGATTTACGACTACGTTACGAGCTTGAGCTGCACACCTTCGAATAAAATATTTAGTAATGAATGTATATATGATACATTAACAGAATGATGATAACAGAATTGAACGAAAATTCAAGACTTCTGTTATCAATCCTCCAGTACGTTTTGGGGAAAACGAACCACCGAGGAGAAGGATTATTACATTGATTGAACGAAAATCAAGCACGCTTCATAAACTGAAAATTAACAATCGACGAAATTGCAACTCCGGAACAATTTCTTATTAAAGTGACCAAATTGAACAACTCTAGTAATTTTCAGTTCTTTAACTTTGCATTTCATGATTAGAGTGTTAAAAAGATAAAAAAAAAAATGACAGTAAAAGATAAAATGCAAATTGCTAGATTCTAAAAACAAAATTAGAGATATTATCATTTTCAGAGTAGTGTGCAGGTTTATTTTTAAGCTATAAACTTAGTTTTAAAATTCTTCTTTATCTTATTATGAGGGTTTTAATTTTGAAAAATAACGAAAGGAGATGTCATAAATACATATCTGCAAAACTAAATGAGATATGTGATTTAAGAACTAATAATAAACCCCCTCATCGAGAACAATCCGCTAGACTAATAATCACCAAAATGGACTGAAATTTGACTAGAGAATATTACTCGAAGAATAGGCATATCACTCTCCAACAATTTCTGCCTTCTACATAGATTTTAACTCTACAGTTTCAAGAAAATAAATTTTTTTCCAAAATGTTGATTGTTTTAAAAAAATACAGATAGATGGATGGAGATATGCTCCTCACATTAAATAAGATCTGGTGATTTATAGAGGATGCTGTTTTATTTCTAATCCCATTAGGTATGGTTCTATATTTCTCGAGATACAGTATTGAAATGCTCTCCACAAAAGATCAGTTGGGAGTACAAAATGTAGAGCATCCACAGCTCATAAAAATAAATCTTTCAGAACTGCTTCTATTATAAAATCCCCTTTTACGGAAAAATTGAAGTCAAAAGTTTAATTGTCTCGAATTACAGGAAAATGTCACATTACAGGAAATGTTACATTCTTTCCCTAATCACCGCACTTACAAAATCAAGAGCAGTAGTCCATTTCAGTAAAAATAAAAGTTTTAGGAAGTGGCACCTATGTGACCGTTCCTTTTGTGGCCATTAACACAGTTTCAATGCGGCACGTTATTCTTTTTAATTGATCACTCTTCCTGAAACAGGCCTAAAACTTATGTAAGTCTTAACAGCTAGTTCGGCGTCCGATGCTCTCGCCTAGAGGTGCCCCGAGAAACTGGGCCATTACCATCGTATGTCTCGAAAGGCATTCCTCGGGAGAATCTGAACCAGATTTCGGTGCTTATCGATGTTCTTATGACCATTTTATACGTGCTTAGCAACGCTAACGATGTGTGTCTGCGGTCCATCTTAAAAGGTCAGATGGAGTTCTCATGTTTCGTTCAAGAGAGATAATGGAGCTAGAAAAGCTGACAAAAACCTTCACTTTAAAGTTTTATTTTTTAAACTATGATATTATTATAATTCATTTTTCTCCTCATGTTTGAAATTGCAGAACACTTACTCACGCTGCTCGAAAATTCAAGACTTCTGTTATCAATCCTCCAGTACGTTTTGGGGAAAACGAACCACCGAGGAGAAGGATTATTACATTGATTTATGTTATCCATATATTTCTAGTTAATTTAAGGTCTTCGGTTTCTTTTTAGACATCTTTTAGATTTTTAATACTAGTTCCTCCCTCATGCATGCAAAATTTTAATAGTAGGAAATGAATCAGAAGTGAAACTGAATATTTTTCTCAAAACCCCTGCTTTTTATTTCACATCTAAGAGCATTTACAAGGTTGTTCATGACGGTACCTTTGCGATCACACATTCGTTGTTTTTTCTTGTTTGTTCTAGGAATTTAAATTTTTAACTGCAATTTATCAGTTTTTGTATCGTGAAAGGCTCTGCCAATTAACTACACAAAACCGCTGTTAAATCTGTTACTGTCTTAATGCGATGAATCCAAACACTGATTGCTATGAATACCATGAGATCTATTATTGATCACGCGGCACAAAGCACGTGTATAGGGAAAGTAATGTAATGGGGTCAAAGATTTGATCACGCTTTTGGGGAGAATTCCCTGGTTTTATCAATTTTCAAACGCACAAATGTTATCGTTCAATAAACGTAAGCTTCTTACCTATTACGTGAGAGCTGATTGAAAGTTAGAGAATCAAAGCTTAATAAATCTGTTGCAGAAAAGCAATGTTGAAAGAATTAGTTACTTTCAACTATGTTAAGTAGAGATTCAAGGTCTAATTACTAAGTCTTTTCTTTTTAATGTTGATGTTAGTTCATTTCGAATCTCATAGTAAAAACGAAATAAGAATTTGTTATGGTTAATTATGGAAAAGAAATGGGGGTGTGATTGGCAAGGGTTGACTTCCCAAGAAAAATGCATGCTATTTGAGAAAAATCTAACATTACCCTATGTTTACTGTTATAAGAGTTGTTACAACCCAGGCCAGATAACAACTGTAATGTGCAACAATCAGGCTTTTTGCCCTTTAAAAGAATATAGCTAATTTAGTTTCATTGTTGGGGATTATAGAAAGTCTTATTTAATTGTTTCGTCTGCTAGACGAGTTGCCGTTCAGTCCTTTAGTCTTGCATTTTGGGTTATCTGAGCTGACTACTCTGAAAATAAAATCTTTACCAAATGTAAGTTAGTGAAAAAATAACATAAACGAAGTTTTATTGGTACAGCTTTGTCAGACGCACCTCCCTGCCAAGTTTGGCAATTTTGTGTATGGCGTGGTAACCATGCGATTTTGGCGAGATTTTTTTTTTATTTTATTTTATTTTTTTGATTTAGTCGTGTGCGGTTGTGGCAATAAATAGATTGAGAGTTTAGATTTAATAATAAATAATGAGATTTATAATTTTGATTGTTTTCATAATTTTTTAACATTAGCGCAGAGTTGAGTATGTTTTGTACTTTGTTTGTTTATTTTTGCTATTTCTGCTGTAGTTTTTTTCGCTCATGCGTTATTGCTATTTTGTAATGTAGGAAACATATTTGCTAACTGATGTCAGCTGGGGGATTTCTGTAATGTTTTTGGAAGTTTAATACAGCCAGAGGTAAGTTTGTTTTCAACTTATCTGTTATTTATTGGTCGCTATTGATGTTTCGTTTACATTTAGCACTTTAAGCCTAACAGGTGTGAGGAAATTGGAATATTTGGCGACAAAAATTTTTCGCGCTAACTTTTCGCCGACGGAGGTACGTCCAACAAAGCTGTCCCCCTTCCGTAAAGTAAGACTGGTCCAACTGTGTAAAATAAGCGTTTGCTTCACGCATCACTTCGAGCTTTGATGCAATTTTCTGCATATCGGGAAAGATTTACATATTAGGGAACAAGTAATAGTCCGATGTGAGAATACGGAGTGAGATATCGAAATCTGGAGAAAACGGAGGATAGGGGACAATTTCGTAGCAATTTTTGGTGTGTGTGTGTCTAATGCGAATGCACTTGTCGTTCGGCATTCACCTTTTGTTATTCACCGCTATTTACAGGCTTCTTTATTATGGCAGCACCAGGTGAGCCAGCATTGCTCCCTATGGGAGGATGACTCGGAAACGACCAAGCCTTATTCGGGATTTGAACCCAAGCCCAGTGCGTGGCAGCTCAGAACGCTAACCACTACACCATGAACAGTTTTGCCTCCGCAATCGCAGGATAATGAGCCAGAGCATAATCATTATGGAGAAGAATGCTCCCGAACTATTATGTGAATGAAAATTTGTAAAAAATCATCAAGTTTACTGAAGAACGCCAGGTCATAACTAGAGAGAAGCGAAAAACAGATACGTAGATGAAAAAAATTACATATGAAGTTTTTTTAATAACTTATTTATTATTTGTATTATCACTAACTGTATCTAATATCACTACTCCTAATATAAACACAAACTAACCCAATTTAAATTCAAGTAGCTTACTCAGATTGATGTGGAAACTTACTGCAAATATCCCATTGAAAACTAATTTCTTTTATATGTCTTTATTTTTTACCTTTTTTGCCAACATGACATTGATAAATTAGCTATTCATAAAAAGTACGACACGAAAAACACATAAAACTTTCGGTACAACTTTGAAACCAGAGAAAAAAGACAGATTATCAGCTAAATTATTCATACGAGCATTTGATACACATATGTAACTTTATATTATCCATTTCATATCGCTGGAAGTTGTATTAATCATTTCTTTGCACGAATGAACATTTCATTCTATTCACCATATTTAATTTCTTAAAGATATTTTAACATTTATCGTTTATACATTTATATAAATGCATGTATGTGTGCGTACTCTTCTAAAATTCGGGATCCCATACTTTCATTTATTGAAATTTTTTGAAAACTGTATCTAAAATTCACAGAACTCAGTCGAAATCCATTTATTACTAGGCTAACTCGAAGGAAGTTTTTTTAAGCTATTAATGAATTGGCTCTATCAAAAATTTGTATAAAAAGTGGGAAGATTCAAATTTTATTTGGATGGGTGAATGTTGGTTAAATCCGGGTTTCATCCGTAACTGGAAACTGTAGGTTAAAAGTCATTATCTCACTTCTTTTCGGAGAGGTAGTTTAGAAGAAAAACTATAATTTAGCTCCTTTCAAAAATAGGTTAAACTATAAATGGATTCCGGAAATCAATAAATCGACGTGTCCTAAGAAATATTTGGGGTAAAAGATCTTCGATATTTTCCGTCAAAATTAATATTGTATCTTAAATTCACACTTCTATTTCAGTGTTTTCAAATTGCTGACCATATGACATCAGCAAAATGTTGAAATTTGTCTATATTGTATTTACTTTCATCTTAATGTCAGAAAGCACTATAGTAACGAAAAAGTTTTACATTAAGTAAAAAGATATGTCTACATACTTCTAATAATGAACTTATTATTTATCGCATTAAATGAAACAGATAATTTATTTCCGTGTGTTAATAACGGTGCATTTCTCTCGCTATGGTCAATTTTGATGAAATCATACATAAAATGAACGTTAGTTTTAATAGTTATTTCCAAAATACCAATGTTAAACTGTGTGGTTAAATATATTCGAAAATATCTACCAAATTAATGTATTATTGTAAATCTTAATATACATATCGTTTCAGTTGAATCTAACAGAATAAGAAAAGCTATTCCATTATCTACTGATACTTCCCTTTCTGTGTTTAGTTCAGCGATACATTCTGGGAAAGAAACGCAAAATTGGGTCGAAAATTCGATTTCGAATTTAGTAAGAATTCACAGGTTTTAGCCATTCCAGACGACACGAATGAACAGTTTTCAGATGACGATTCGTGTGGTTTTCAAAAGACACAATGATCTCTAAACGACATAATCAGTTCAGTGCCATGAAATTTAGTAATCCGTTACAGATTAATAAATGTTAAAAGCTCAGAGATTAATTCAATCTCACGAAGTGTCCCGAATCCTATCCTTTTCTATTTCACTTTCAGTTCCTTATTACCAGTCGTTCGTGTGAAAAAAAAATCCCTCGATGTGATTTACGTGTTATGCAATGCTCATATTACCACATAAACCTTTTTGATTTGAATTTTTAATATTGTATGTCTCCAAGGTACATTTTTCTAAACCATTGACTGATAATAAATCGTGTCAATGGAGGTGTGATTCATTGACATTGCACAGATAGTACTGTCACAGTATTTTGTATTGAATCTATATTTTTCATAATTTTAACTTAAAATTTTTTAACTTGTTCAAAAATTGGATTAAGAAATTTCAGCTTGTTGAATATTTTAGCCGTTTAAAATCTAATGTTTTCGCTTAATTAACTGTGCTAAGTTAAAGCAATGTTTTCTCTTGAAATATTCTTGCGACTGTACGGCGTAACGTCGTACAATGACGCTGATACACAATCGTTGCATCTGGATAAGACAGCATGTAGAAAATACAAGAATACAGTGATATTTACCGCTGAATTTAGGTACGTATAATATGAATAATTCCTTTTTCTTGATGATCTCTATTCTTCTGTTCTTTATGTCTTTTCGTCATAAGTAAAAATAATGTACATATATCATGTGCGAGAAGCGTAACACCATTCGAAGTAGAAAATTTCAAATTTCCATGGAAAATATTACTTTTTTAAGTAGGCTTTAAATAGGTTTGAACTAAGCTAATCAACAACAAAATCGAAACTTTTTAATTGTGTAAATAATTCTGACTTCACATCTAATTTTCATAAAAAAATTAGAAATTTACTAGCTTTTTCGAGACAAAACGATTAGCGCATAATTAGGCAGTTTGATGCTATGTCACTGAAGCCTCTTTAGGAAAGTCAAGGGCAGAAAATCCGACTAAACTTTTAAAGTTTATGCACACTATGGGAAAAGTTGTGTGATTTGTTCTATATTTAGATATAACATCATGACAGGACACATGTTGTGATCATACACAACGTATTTATTAAGCCTCTTCCGGAACAGCGAGAGTTAAATCCGCCAGCTTGACCTGAGTTTTTGAGGTCAACAGCATAACCTTCGTTTTTGGTCTAATCTCGCTTGTCCCTTTAGGTCGTAGAATGACGCGAGGAAATTCCATTAATTATATCCCCCATTTTGTAAACGTGACCTGGGAAACGTAGCTCTACGGACGCAAGTGAAATCTGCTTTGGGTTGGATTGAACCAGCTGAAACTGGAAAAGAGACATCCATCAAGTTAAGTTTACTTGCTCTGAGCAGTCAAGCATTCCTTTTAGTTCCTTGGATTTTTAAAACATAACTGGAACCTAATGTGTGACCTACGATGTCTAGGGTGGGCAAGTTCTTCCATAAAAGGAACTACGTATAATACTTTTCATACATTTCTGAATGTTCAAGAGCCACAGAAAATATTTTAAAATTGTATATATAAATAATAAAAAATACAGCTCTATATTAGCCATACTCATCAAAGAAGAATATATTTTATCTCCACTCATTGAAAACTTTGATAGAGTCCTCATTTTTGCTGCTAATAGTTTAAAATATGGATGGTAGGATGTCAAAGTTGTTTTAAGACAAACCTCATTCAATTTTCAGGACACAACTAGTGACATAATCCAAATAATAGATCTAGGTATTATCTGAAGAACATTGTCTCCAAGAAACCTACTGAAAACCAGTCCAAGTTATTTAAAAAAAATGGCATCTCTCAAAACTGCAAAGAGAGATCTGCGACAAGTAGAAGATGTTTGTTTTTGGTGAGATAATTTGTTGTAAGGACACTTTAAAATCAAAGGTTCTCCACAACAATAAAAGAGCGTAGGTTCTAAATTTCGACATGAGCAATGGAGATTTTTCCGAAATGATATTACGAAAACCCTGATCAGCCACAAATGTTATGAGTGAGATAAGATAAAAGTAAGTTTGTGGTAGATGAACGTTCAGATTGTAGCGGATAAACTTATGCACTGCCTGCACTTATAAATCCACTTTTTCTTTCAAATGATAAATTATGAAAGAGCCTCCATTGTGAAATTATAAAGCCTTGCATTGAGGCGTATTTTGGAACAAACTTGTGCCAGTCAAGTTTTCTTTTTTATCAGCTATATTTTACCATTATAATCAATTTTGTGAATATATTGACTCTTTTGGGTGGGAGAGGGGATAGGGATGGTAAGGAAGTTTGCCTTAATTATCAGCTGGACAGACATTAGGTTTGTGAAAGGTCACGACTTACATGGGGAAGCTAGAATTGAAAATATTTTAAATCATTCATTATAAGTTTTAAACACTATATTTAACACGTAAGAAAATTAAGGGAAATTCCATTTCGCATCGTTGTTGTGTTATCATTATGATAGATGTAATTTGTAACAGATAATGTGAATATATGTATTAAAGAAATAAGGTAAGGAAAATCTATATCGGAAATACATTTTTTCAAACATTTTTACATTTGCGAAAGCCTTTATACCACGAAATTTTTAATATACTTTACTGTATTTCATATCGTACTATGGGGATTAATGACTTGGAAATCTTGCTATCAAAGAATCAAGAAAAGAAATAGTTAAAATTACGACTAGTGATGTTATCAGTGACCCCTAATTATTTTTTTCTTTATACCTTTCGATCAAATCTGGCATACTTTTCTAAGTGGCTTCTCTTCCCCGATGAATGGTTTTCAATTCGACAGACACCTGCAACTTTATCGGCCGTTTGAGCGCCTACCTGCGACCGACATCTAACAAGGCCGAGGCGGAAGCCCAGAGGGAAAGAAACGATGATGAAGTGACGACTGTAAAGGAGAGAGGGGCAAAAATAGATTAGAAAATCATGCTTGACGAGAGAGTATCCTTTTTTTTTTTTGTTCTTTAGTAGAGGATTTTTTTTAAAGCTGCTAATAAACAGGCAAAATTCACCTTACAAATTCTCATTGTTGCATTTTCCTTTAATTAGTTCTCTACGTATTGACTAAATTAGCAGTTGTTCTGGAATACACACAGCAAAACTGGTTTGTCTGTGGAGAGTTACTGAAAGTTTTCTACTGTAAAATGTTAAATATTTTAAAATAGGAAAAAATATCCCAGACTATGATATTAGTGCTCAAATTTCAACAAATTAGATTAAAACAATACTATTTTGATTTACTACAGAATGAGTAAATAATTTTTTTTAAAATAAATGTTATAAGAGTTTAAATCGAAAAAGATTTATTTCTGTATGTCTTGATAGAGGTGATGCTGATTAATATATACCACTTTAAAGATATAAATACAGATCTTTTCATTCAGCAAAAACACTTTATTCATACATTTTCTTCAAACATTTATGAAAAAGTACTACGGGTAAAAGTGGGCATAATTTACTCTCTTCATACATTCCAGTTGCATTATATTACACAGAATGAAAAAAAGAAAAGTTGGGTATTTAAAATTAGTATGAAGAGTAAATAAGAGAATTTATAAATACTATCAAAAGTTCTTTACAAATCAGTACATATCCCGGAATAATTACCCTCCGGAAGGATAATTTTATTAGCTAAAACATTTTATTTTGATAATTAATATTTTTATAAATCTGTAACTTATACAACAGATAATGCCCTTCAGGAGAATGCTACCTTAGACTCATTCATAGTAACTTAATCTATGATTCAGTGTTAAAACCTAATATTTAAATAAATTCTGTATTTTAATGCAGAAGTTTTCAATTATGTCGTCAATATCTGGAATTTATTTGAAATTTATGTTTTCATTTACTAATTCTAGATGTTAAGAATATTTTAACTCTTCACTAAACAATCAAGAGTCGACTTGACATGCCGAGAAAATTCAAGTTCTAACATATCGCCTTCCATATGTCGGAACCTCTGAATTTATTCTAGTGTACAACAGAAAATGATCTAATGCCACTGAACGATCGTTCTCTCTCAGTTGTTTAGTTCTTATCAGGAGAACATCGAGTATTCATGACTGTATTAGTAGACAGTTGAGTATACAAGAGCACTCTAATAAAATAGCAGAAAGTATGGCAGTCATTTATATAAATAATCATTTATATCAATAATCATTTATTGAAATACATATTAATCTATCATAAGGGCTTCAATAATAAGTTTTACTAAACTTCGATATTTAACGCACCAGTCATTGTAGAAAACTCAGATATGCTGGATGTCTCAATGATAATACAAACATTTATAATGTATGTGCTTTGTTAATTTGAGTATGTTTTGAGACCAGACCAATAACATTTCATGACGAGAAATAGTGTAAGACATTCTCTCTACATTTTCTGTTAATAAATATATTTTTGCAATACATTACTGCGGGTATCAAATCTTCAAACTGTTATGTTCAAGTATAGGATAAACTGAAAAGTATCACGGAGAACTATTTATGTTCGCTTACGATTTATAACCACCAACTCCTCAAAGTTATCTAACTTAAAGAGGACACGGTGTACACGAGGAAGAATATGCTTGTAGAATCATAATTTTTCTCATGAGAATGAAATTCGGCATCAGACTGCCATGAGGGTGAAGGTCTCATAGCCTCGAAGCTGGTGTTCTCCAAACTATAACTTCCCAATCGTGAGAGGATTTCTAATTGCCTACCCTCAAAAACTATATTCCTGCTTATAAAAAAAATAATTAGATCCGAAAAAAATTCAGTAATAAGGTCTAAATTGTGTAGGCCATAGGACTGGATGGTGCACAATGAAAATAAAAAATAAACCAGAGTGAGAATAATAAAATAAAATAAAATAAACCTCGACACAGAGGTCATAAAAGCGAGAATCTAAAATGCAAATACAGCATGTATTACATGTATTAAGATTTTCTTATTTCATTCTCTACGTATTTATCTGGAATTTTAAAAACGCTCGACTGCACGATTTGAATATATTTGTGTGATTGATGACTTTGAAGCCCTATTTCAGCAAAGCACATTTTCAATCTTTTTGCATATTAGATATGAAATAAAGTTTACCTTTACCGTAACCCTCGATTAATCCGATGTGTAGAATTCGTACCTTTGTGATAAACATCTTTAGCATGATAAAACACGCATCTGAAAATGTCAGACACAGATTTTATTCTCGATCAGCACTAAAAAGATTAGAGAAATTTACTAGCCAGAGCTTCCCTGATCAACAAAAATTCTATACAGGGTGAAAAATGTTAAAAAAAAAAAAAGGTCCTCAACCTTCTCCACACCCGAGGCGAAGACACAATTTCTTTGATCTTTCATTTTTCCCCCTCCACCTCCGTATAGATTGACAGTACACAAAACGATATGGAATCGTCCTATATTGAATACCAGCTCCGGGCGAGGGTAAGTTGCGGATATTTCGGCGCTAGAACGCGAAACAAACAGAGCATAAAAGGTTTGTACTTCGGTTTTTGCGGGATGTTTCCATGATGAAACGCACCCCCTCGCACAAGCGAGAGTGATTTTCACGAAAGAGCCTAGGAGATTAGTGGGGAAGAAGAAAGTAAAAGTTCAGGAAAGTTCAGAGACGACAAAATAAATAGCATTAAAGAGCGCTGAACTCTTAAAAACATGACATTTCCAGTTTCAAGGCATACGTATAACCTTTTTTCTTTCGTTTTGCATGGAAATGAGGCAGAAATAATTCATAAAACAGCCAGTATTGAAGGGGGGGGGGAACATTAAAAAATCCATTTCAACAAACACTTCTTATAACGAAATTTTTGATATAGCGATGACTCTCAAGGACAGAGTGAAGAGAATAACATTGCGTTTAAAATCATGAGTTTCGCATACAAAACTAATCTTCAATCTACATTATCTCAAGCACTTGTATATAATGAAAACAGAGATAAAACGGTGCAAACAATTTAAATAATATAGTATGCTATTTAAGATAAATATTTCCACGCTAAGGATTACAAGGCAGTATTTTCCTCTGAAGGAAGAAAAGTACATATCATGGAGAATTTCTATAGTTTAAAGGTAGTGTATGTATGTATGTATGTATGTATGTATGTATATATATATATATATATATATATATATATATATATATATATATATATATATATATATATATATCTATATATATAAATATATATATATATATATATATATATAAATATATATATATATATAAATATATATATATATATATGTGTATATATATATGTATGTATGAGTGTGTGTGTGTGTGTGTGTGTGTTACGTGATAACAATATCATATAATCCCTCATAGAGTTTTGTTTGTTCTAAGTAGTAGTCGTTGTGTCCAGAGTATCAGTTCTTCTAGAAAGGAACACGGTTTAATACAGAAATTTTCTTTTTTCATATCTTCGTCCTCGTTCCCCATTTCCACTTTCTAGGAGCCAGGACATATCGGTCTTCCCTATACCTGGCTCACGTGGCTGCTAAAAAAGTTACTTCTACAAACATAATCATACATAACTTTTAATCATAACATTCCAGAATTAGATCCGTCGTACAATCAGAATTATCATTAGGTGAGGAATAATGAGTTTCCTACCTTCGAATTCCAGTATCATAGAAGTCTCCCTAAAACCACAAAAACTGACTGTCCTCACGTCCCTGAACAATCTTATATGTACATTCTCAAGAAAAAATCGTTTAAGTACAGTTGTAAAAATTAAGAAAAAGCGTAACTGCACCAATAAACAAAGTAATTTATAAGTCACACCATAACTTTATATTGGATAGAGAATTAAATACTTTTTGGCATAACTAACATACACACACAGACATATATATATATATATATATATATATATATATATATATATATATATATATATATATGTGTGTGTGTGTGTGTGTGTGTGTGTGTGACTGACTTAGGGCAATTTCGTTAAAAGGCTAATTATCGGATTTGAGTTCGGTTTAGCCTTTATGGTATTTATGTGGCTCTGTTGTACTACGCATGGGATTCATATATTAAAATCCTATTAAAATTAATAAAAATTATAAATTTTGTAGAATATTTTAGTTTTTTACTTGATTAATTAATTCTACATATTCCCATGAGTAGCAACGTGAGGTGACACAGTTATCTTGATTTAAAGAATGTAATCTCATATAATGTCGCAATGTATAATATAAGGATTCTTTTCAATATCTTATTGTAAATGCTAAATCTCTTATATTGTAAATTTTGTTCAGAACACAGGGAGTTCTAAATATTCATTAAAAACCTACTTAAAATGAATTCATTCTCAACAACAGTACCTATAATTTTATTGCAACATATTTTTTGTTATATTCGGAGATCTGCTATAACCTCTTAATCAACATCCATTGTCCCTTGATTGCTTCAGAGATATTTAAACTGCGATGGTAAAAAAGTGTACAAAAAGGATTCTTTAATTAGATAATGATAAAGGTAGATCCTCCAGAGCGTGTCATTAAAAGAAGTTTAATTCGTTTCAGTATGTAAACAACCTCGTGGAGTAATCCAGCTTAAAAAAACCCTGAAAAAAGACCCTTTATTTACCTAATTTATTTGTTTCATTTTAGAGCAGCCTCGTTCCTTGTTTAGATATACATGATTATACAGCTTGTAGCATTTTCAAGAATACAGTAAATTCTAAAACACGAAATGCTTTATCTTGTATCATTATTTTCTTATAAAATAACTTTCAAAATTAGAGTTTATTAAAAAATTAACAACCATAATAACACTGTCATATTAAAATTTGGAATTACAAGATATTTCCCTGTTTTTCGTAAATATTTTTTCCGTAAACAGATTAACTTCGTCACTATTTAAGTAATGTATGTTTATCAAAACTTCTAAGGGTAGCTGAAAACCATCTTCATAATTCACTAACTTTATAATCGGAAGAAAATTATGAAGAAACGAATTGGCCAGTGATACCGAAAATCTGGAATAAATCAAATTTTGACCATGAGTATATAGTAATTTAAATCAAAATCGCTGGATCGAAGATGATGAGCCCAAAGACGAGCAGTTGGTTCAATTTGCTATTTTATTCAGTCCTGGCTTTTTCGAGTAAACTTAAACTTTAGAGAGGAAAACACCATATAAATGTTCGCATTTAATCTAAAATTGTTCTTATGGTTTCTCTATTTTTTTTTAACTGGAGTTCTTAACCAGTTTTCTCAAATTTCCCCCTTACATAAAGTTGTTATGCCTTATTTTGCTCAAAAAGCTTCCTTCAAAGTGAATATAGAAATAATAATTATTGTATTGCAAATGATAAATATATGCTTATGACATTTCTTGTACCTGAGGATTGAGGGAAACTTTTTTAATAAATACAAGGCTTCACGTATAAAAAAAATATCAGATAATACGGTATCATGCGTAATCGAATAATACCGGAGCATTTCATAAATGCAAGATATTAAAATCAGGCAATTCTACATGGAATTTACTTTCCAGATTGCAGTAGTTGTAGGTATGTCTTATTGTGTCCGCAGTCATACGTAGATGTTTTGTCTCCTTAGAGAAAATACATTTTAGGGTCGCTAAAATGGCGCGGTCTTAATAAGGTTGACAACTTAAATTGATTAGAGATCAACTAGTTTCAATAAGTTTAGCATTAATTACACCAGTGAATATTATAGTCCACGCTGCGTTTTGATCGTAACCAAAATTTATTTTTCTTTGTAAACGAAGTTAAAATACTTAGCAATAAAATGACAGCGTCCATGTCGTCAGTATCCAAAATCTTCTCGACAGAATATAGTTTGTGAGACTGTAGTCAACTCTATTTGAGGAAAAAATGCAATATTTCATATTAAGATCGTTAGAGTACTGTAAGAGATAATATAAGGGTAAGTAAATTTATAGACAACTATCCTAAATCTACTCATTCAGTTGTTTGATAGCTCGACCTATGTATTAACTAGTACAAACCGACTACCACAGCGTAATCTAATATATAAAAATGAATGTTTGTATCTCTGTAATTGTATAGAAATCCACAGTTTAGGAGCAACGATCGTGAAATTTTACATACAGGCGTCTTTAAAAACAGCCGAGGGTCTGAAGAACTTCAAAAATCGAAATTAATTACCGTTGATTTTTAATTAATAAAAAACCAAAAATTTTGAAACTAAATGTAAGATGTTACGCTTTGTGGAATCACCACTCTGAATATGGCGTCCACGTTAGGCTTAGCTGGCAAACAGCGAGCGAAAAGATAAAAATAAATAAAATCAAAAAGTTTCAAGTTATATATTAAACCAGAATAATAAATGAAAATAATAATCTTTCAAGTCAGATTTTATACTCTAAAATAAATCGGATCCAACGGCATATTGACACTATCACACGCGATGGAAAATTCGAATCAACCACGCTAAGTGTCACAAGATCATTTTTAATCGCTACTGCAACCCCCCTCGCTTATGTCTTTGTGTCTATTGAAGAGTTAAAGACTAAGCCTCTATCCTGCTAACTTATTTCTAACTTAAAACTCCTCTTACTCCATAAATACATGTATATTCACCAACCCATAGCAACTTTCCAGTAATTTTAATACAAATATTCTCCTATTTACACAATACACCAGCATGTTATTGTGGCGCATTCGGTAAGAGCGTTAATTTACTATACAACATGACGCGGGTTCGAATACGGATCGTACAGATTTTGCTAAACCTGTATTTTCAGCTTTTTTATGGAGGCTTTTTTGTTTCAGCTTTTATTTTATTATTTTTTAAATTATTATTATTATTATTTTTATTTATTATTTTTTTTAATTAATTTTATTTTATTTTATTATTTTTAAAAATTATTATTTTTATTTTATTTTATTTTTCATATTATTAATGTGTATAACATTTCGTATACTTTTTTTTCTATGTTATTTATACTGTGTTTATTTTTTTAATGGATTTTGGTAGGTTTATTATAAATTTATGTATTTTATGTTTTACTTTTCAGGAATTTTTGCTCCAATGATAAAGGCTAAATCTTTTCTATGTTATTTATACTGTATTTAGTTTTTAAATTGATTTTGGTTAACAAACATTCGACAATTTGACATTTTTACTTTTCAGCTTTACTTTCCTAAAGACAATTTGACATTTTTCCTTTTCAGCTTTTAGTGGTTTATTATAAATGTATATATTTTATGCTTTACTTTTCAGGGTTATTTTGCTCCAATGATGAAACGCTAAATCTAGCTGAATTCTGAAGATATTATTGTAAATTTATGGTTTTTTATGTTGGGTTTTCTTTTTATTCATGTGTATAACATTTCACATGCTTTTTATTCTATGATATTTATACTGTGTTTAGTTTTTAAATTGATTTTGGTTAACAAACATTCTTAAAATCCCGGGCAACGCCGGATAAATTATCACCTGTGTAGGTTGATAATTTATAAATTTTAAAACTGTTACCACATGTATATTTACAGATCCACAAGAACTTTCCAATATTTTTAATTAATAAATAACCAACAACTCTCGATTCACAAGCGTACAGTAGATGGCGCCACTATTTTAATTTTTTGTGTGTCTATTTCGTTGTTATGTGACGATAAATTTATTTAAAGTACCAGATAAAGAAATCACATGATCAGCGTTTAATAAATTAAATTGTAAAAATTAATCTTTAAAAATTCACCAAAAATTAGAAAATGGAGGTAAAGATGCGAAAAGAATTTCATTTTAAAGGAATTTTTATGATCTTTTTCGTGATATAAATTTTACAACCCTCAAATTATTATTTTAAATGCAAACTTGAAAAAAGTTACAAAAACAGATTAAAAATTTAATTTAAAAAAATCTAAGAAGAATTTTTAAAAAATCTTTCTTAGTGCACCCCTACATTATAAGAAGAATCGCCATGCAAAATTTCAGTCCTTTAGGCTATGTACACATGAGAGCGTTGCAACGCGCGCTCTGGGGCAGTTGACTACTGTTTTTTGACAGGCATATTTCTATTTTTTTACAAAGTGCAGAATAAATAAGATATATATGAAATACATGAATTTTTCAAAATGAACTTATGCGAAATTTTCAAATGTTATTATTTTTAAATTTTTTTAAACATTTGAATTAAAATAAGGGAGTTTGATGTTACATGAAAGATACGCAACTTCGTGCCCAATATGCTAATGTATATTTTTTATTTTATGATTTATGTATTTTATTATTTTTCTGATATAGAACCACAATAATACATTCCCTGAGTACATTATAAATTTACATTTCTTTAAATTTTCTCTCCCCTTTCTATCTACAGATGATATTTTTTGAATGTAATATTTTTTGAATGTTTTTCGTGATATAAATTTTACAACCCTCAAATTATTATTTTAAATGCAAACTTGAAAAAAGTTACAAAAACAGATTAAAAATTTAATTTAAAAAAATCTAAGAAGAATTTTTCAAAAATCTTTCTTAGTGCACCCCTACATTATAAGAAGAATCGCCATGCAAAATTTCAGTCCTTTAGGTTCAACGGTTTGGTCTGTACTTTGTATGTCAGTCAGTCAATCAGTCAGTTAGTCAGTTACGGAACTGTTTTATATATATATAGATTTTTATTACTATCTCTATATCGTAACGTTAACTTCATGCGCACACATTATTTTTAACTGGCATTCAATTGGCTGTTAAAACTTTATATTTACATCCTATTTAAAAGAAGTAGGGTGTAAATTGTAGGGTGGAAAGTTGGTAAAATTAAAATTTTGTGCAATGTATTTTAATTTCTCGATTAAAAGTAGTTTTTTTCTAAAAATCAATTTATTTCGCTTGAAAAGCTAAATATTTTATGCACGCGGTTTATATTATTATTACTATCTTTATATCGTAACGTTAACTTCATGCGCGAGCATTATTTTCTTATGCTTTTTTTATTATTATCATCTTTATAATAGCTTTATTTTCATATGGTTTTAAGCAACTATCGTTGTTATTCATATTATGTTGGTTTTTTATTAATTAAAAATTAAGGGTAATTAATTTCGATTCCGGAAGTTCTTATCTTTATTTTCATATGCTTTTTCATTTACGAATTATTCAAATGTTGGTTAAAAAACTTTTGCGCAATTTATATATTTGTGTGTGTTTAATTATTGAAATTAATAAATTTATATTTCTGGAGAGGATGTTTCAGATTTTAGTGGTACTATGATGAAAGGCTGAATATACCAAAATTCTGAGGAGTTTATTATGGAGAGAAAAGGAATTTAATATGTAGAGGATGTTTATAGGAGTTAAATGTGGAGAGGAGTTGAATGGTTTGCAGCCCTCAATCAAACACTTCATCTTTTTAAGAGGCAACGCTGCAGTCATATCATTGTTCTATTGGAAATTTCTGCTGAACCTGTAATTGCAGCTTTTTTTTACCCCAATGATGAAAGGCTAATTCTAGCTGAATTCTGAGGAGTTTATTATAAATTTATATATTTATAGATTTCACAAGGTTTTTTTTCTATGTTATTTATACTGTGCTTAGTTTTAAATTAATTTTGGTTAACAAACATTAGAGAATTTGACATTTTTACTTTTCAGATTTTAGTATTAAAATGATGAAAGGCTGAAATTCTGAGACGTGTATAACATTTCACATATATTTTTTATGTTATTTATACTGTGTTAATTTTTAAATTGATTTTGGTTAACAACAAACATTCTTAAAATCCCGGGCATCGTCGGGTACTTCAGCTAGTATTATATAAAAAGCCCAGTACCAATAATTAGAGGGAAAAGGCTTAGCTTCCATAAGAGCTACTAAGATGAAATCTTATTGATTCGGATGAAGTGTTTATCCCCCGAAATACACCATGGAGCATTTTATTTAGTTTTCATAGAATTTTGTTTCAATAAATTTTTAACTGAGCATTTTCCTACATATTTACCTCGTCATCAGTAGTTTTTTAATGGAACAATAGTTATTTTCTCCCCAATATTATATATATATATATACACTTCTAGCCAAGTGCAGGAGTCGGTTATAAATCATAGAGTACAAAAAGGAAGAAACATTAGGATAAAAAATAAAAGAAGAATATTGAAGAACGGGAACAATGCAAGAACATTGAAATATAAATATTATTTCAGGATAAGTGATACAAAAATTAGCTAAATAAGAAATATGTATAAAAATACCATAAATCTTAGAAAACATTTCGGAACAAAATTTAACTTTTCAATCGTGGTGATTACTTTTTAAAGGTAAAGAGTTTTTCTACTGTGAAATATATTTAGTGGTTGTGACTCCTGAAATTAGTAAATAAGTTAAAGTCTTATTACGTAATAAGTTTAACAGTTGAAAATCGGCCGCTTCGAAATTAAACGTCTTCGAAATCAAACATAACTCAACTGACTCAAATCTGAATTGAAAGAAGCCATAGGTTTGGTAGTCTTATCTGTAAGGAAAGAACCAGAGTGGCTAGGGAGCTGGCTATCGGAACAAGAGAATGCGGGTTGGTCTCCCATGATTGTTTGGGGCGTGAGTAATCATTCAGAATTAGCATTTTACAGAGAATTCCATCCTTTGTCCTCGTAGAGTAAAAGAGGTCCAGTCCGCAGCCAATCAACCCTAGGAAAATGAGCGCCCAAGCCATTTGGCCCTCGTCAGGCTATGAGAGGTTGAAGTTTATTTTTTCAACGCAATAAATAAAATTCATTTTCCGATAATGATTTTAAATTAAATTTATGAGGGACAACAGTTCAAGAAAAGTAAAGTTTCCCTTTAGCGTACTGAAGATGCCAATAGTTATGAGGCAAGCACAGTTACTCAACTCGTACATGTTGCAGTGCAGATTAAGATAAGCATCAAATAGTTTCCGTGTCAGAGGGGATTCAATGAAAGCAGAAAACTTTTCATTTTAAAAAGAACGGCAAAAGACTAAACTCGGTTTCATGGTACAGTGAAAAAGCTGTTTAAAAGAAGAACTTTTTTAAGGGGAGGGGGTAAAAATTTTCATTGGAATTGCCTTTTTTTAACCCTAATTATAGGCTCCTAAAGGAGTTGACCCAAACGTCCTCTCCTGTACTCCTGTAGTTGCGCCACAAGGCTAAACAGATCGGGACCTTCATTTTACAGCTGATACTGAACAACTACAAACACCCATACCAATCGCGGGATGCCGGGGACTTGATATGTTTACTTCCTAGCTGGACACCTTAGAAATCAACTTATAATTGTATTTATAGCCTCTCCTTGATTCCTTAACAGCGAAATGCCAACATACCGGGTGGTCATAAAGAAACTTTGCCGATATATGGACCTCTAGCGGCCGTTCCGTTCAACCTATCGAGATGAGATTTCAGATTTAGTTATTCAGAGTTATGAGCTCAGAATTCTGAGAACGGCAACACAGTGACGCTCACGGTTGCGGTTATAGGTATAGAAACTCGAAATTTTCAAATGGCAACGCCTACTTTTTCCTGTCGCAAAAGGCTCAGTGCATGCGAAACTCTAAAAAGCACGTGTATCACAAAAAAACGGACGCGTTATGCACGCACAAAAAGACAGCTCTGCGAACGGCCAACAAAGACAAGATCGGGTCTCACGGAGGACATTTGCATATGACAGAGGCTAAATCCCAGAACAGAGACCAATCACAGAACGCCGTTCGCCAGATATTCAGCGTAGAAATCCGATAAAAAGCTCTTTGTTAGCCATTCGCAGAGCTGTTTTTTTTGTGCGTGCATAACGCGTCCGTTTTTTGTGATACACATACCGTTCCAACGCTCTTTAGGGTTTTCGCATGCGCTGATCATTTTGCGATGGGAAAAAAATGGTTGTTGCTATTTGAAAATTTCGAGTTTCTGTACCTATAACCGTAACCATGAACGCCACTTGGTTGCCGTTCACAGAATCCCGAGTTTATACCTCTGAATAACTATATCTGAAATCTCATCTCGATCGGTTGAACGAAACAACCGCTAGAGGTCCATATATCGGCAAAGTTTCTTTATGACCACCCGGTATTTTCTTAACAGGGTACAAAAATATCTGTTGCTCTCTTTACACAAACGATTGTGTTGGTTGGCTTTTGCTGAATCCAAACATCTAATGCTACACCGGAGATTCCCTATACCAATATTTTTGCACACACGACCTGCAAATTTTTTCAGACGGGTGCGAGCGTAGAATGTCCCCCATTCCGTACACGCATAATCCCTCACATTCTTAAAATTTTGTTGGGTTCTGGTAATGAAGTTAGTTTATGTGCCTTTGTTCCATTTTATCTCATTTAATCGATTTGCATTCATTAAACTAAGCTCTGGAAGTAAGAAGAACACCAAATAGTTTCCAGTAATCTAAGTAGAAAGAAAAAAATTGAAATTTCCTTTGTGAATTTCCTTTTACTAACCCTAAGGTATATCCGTTTAAATTCAGGTAATGGGGCTTCAGAGCTTCCAAAAGATATGGGACGTTACAATAAAGTGCAAGGCATTCTCAAAGCTCACCCGGAAACAATTGGGATAAAATTTCGAGGGCCTCCTACGGCCCCAAAATGGAGGAAAATAGATAGGGAACTAGATTTTTCCTCTATGATGGATTGTGAGTTAAAATGTAGCCGACAATTAAGGTATCTTAAACTTGAGAGTTTGACTTCCTGGAATGATAAGTGGTTCTGACGCTGAGCTGCATTTTTTGGATCAAAATTTGCACGAGAGAGATATTTTATGAAACTGTAAACATGTGCGGACTAAACTGCCCCTAGATATAAACCATTAAATTTGGATTGCAATGAAAGCGCTGAATGTATTGAAAAAGGCACAAAATGCGAAAATTAACTCCAAGTTATGAACTTAAGACAAGTATGTCTATGTCTGTGCTATGATAGACACGCATATTTAATTTCTGTTTCAATGTTTTTTTCTTTTGCCTATATATACCGACGGCGTAAAAATTATGTTGGTGGAAATCTGTGCTATATTTATTCACTTGCAAATTCTTTATATGACCTGATTTAATGGTTTATATCTAAACATTAAGAATAGAATAAAAAAACGCTATGGGGTTTTTAGATTATACTTTCTTTTTCGGAAACTTTTAACAATTTACTAATTTATCTTTTGCCACCCTCATCCGACCGTTATTAGCTTAGCGCGGCCTAGAGCCTCACAACATGCAAATACATCAAAATCTGATATCTTTGTGTTTGAATATCAGAATTTTTTATGCTGTCCATGATATAAAAATACATTGGCCCGGACTTTCAGACTAACTAGTACTGTGATAAATTCTTATAATTTGAATGAGATTTACACATAGAACTGTTTCAGAACTTCATCACATACGAAAATTAATATAGTTTAGTTAAAAGTCAAGGTAATAACCTAAATAACGGAAACTGAGAGAAACACAGGCTATTAGTCATGGTATTCCGAACGGAAAATAGATTCCGCTATAAATCTTAAAACTCTGAAAAGGCATAGAAAATGCTGAAAAAATAAATGGCCCGTGTAAGAAGTAATCACTTGTTTTCTTAGAAGTTAGCTTAAATGAGCACAATACCGCTGATTTTTGTTTATGACCATAAAACAATTTTAGATTTACTTCGATACGATAACATTTTATAGGGTATTGAAAAATTCGACTTTAATTTTTCTGCTCAATATTTTTTAGAAAAATTAAGCTGTTCCTTTTTACTTTTGTGTAGAATTTAATAATAATATCTCATTTTGCGATATAGTAGACTAAGGAATGAAAAGAGTTACGTCCTCTTCCATGGAAGCACAGAAATTTTATGGCATCTTGTTTCAAATTTAATCCAAAATCGTGCGCGCCTCCCAAACCCAAGAAGGTCAGTAGAAATGCATCCAAGTGCCATTTGTGCTGTTATTTTGACCTTTCTCATACTTTCCGGCAGAGGCATCTTCCTGATCTTGGCCTACATGCCCCGCGCTATTCGTCTTTGGCAAGTTATTTTGTTTTGGGCAAAAACACGTAACCCCTTTCTCCCATAACCCGAATAACTCGGAAGGTGTAATTAGATGCGGCAATCCCTCTCTTCAAAGAAAGCAAAGATAGCTTTGGATGGCACTGAAAAGGCAAAAGGCGTTTAAACGGTTGAAGACAGAAGAAAATAAGAGAGAAAAAATATACTTTTCCTTTAAAAATACATTTCAAGCTCTTTTGAATTTTATTCAACTGACAATCTATTGTTTAGAAGATATTTAAGCCCTTTTTTATCTAGTTTACTCCGTTTCATCCCCTTTTGTTTTTTTAAATGAACCATTACATATGTAACACAATATTTCGTAAGAAAATAGAGTAAAATTAATCTTTTACTTTTTTTACGTCTGTAGTATACAAAGCTCATCGCATCTCAATATTTTAGTAATAAGTAGAAAAGTATACTTTTCAGGTACCTGCTTTAACTTTATGAGAATTCTATTAACGCTTCTAAAATCTTTGATAGATGCATTATAAGGACAAATATTCAAACCCTCTTCTTAAAACAGACATTTACTTGTTCAAGAAATAACATTATTCATTAAAAACTTTAATAAATAAATATCATACTTCGAAAATGTGTTTTCTTAGCAAGTAAGTAAATCCTTGCTAGATTTGGCATGATTTTATTTTTCTACACTAGTTATAAAAAATTAAGGAAAAATCGCAAAAAGAGGGATAACATGTTCAAAACTAGGCCAACGTGTTTAAAATTTGAATATGTTGTTATGTAAAAGGTGCTAAACAATACTACATTATGCAAAATAGTCGCGCTGCAGTCGGAATACGTCATTTGCAAGGAGCATAAAAGTGCATGTTTCAGAGAAAGGCGGCAATTGTTGCTGCGAGGCGGAGATTAGACATCTGGCATAGCCAAATTGTAACAATGACCTCCAGGCATCATTTGACCGAAGAACTGCGATGGCGAGCTATTGGGAGACTAGAGGCAGGACAAAGTTAGACAGAAGTGGCCATATGGCTAAATGTGAGTCCGTCTGGGGTCCATAGACTTTGGCAACAATTTATAACCACGGATTCGGCATCCAGGAGGTTCAGCCAAGGACGGCCATACGCTATGACGAGTGCCGATGACAGATATTTGTCATTATGCGCACGAAGGAATAGATCCGCAACTCCGTCTGCAGATCCTCCCTCACTGCAAGCTCTGAAAGGTTGGTATCAACGTCAACCTTGCGTAGAAGGCTTCACGAAGGTGGTCTTTTTGCGAGGTGACCAGCCATTTGCGTCCCGCTCACGTCACGCCATAGACGGGAACGTTTGCAGTGGGCACGTCAACATGTCCACTGGACGCGTCATCAATGGAGGGCTGTTCTCTTTACGGATGAGTCCAGGTTTAGCCCCCAAAGCGATAATAGGCGTATTTTTATTTGGAGAGAACCTGGAACTCGTTTTCATCCATCACACATCCGTGAAAGAGATGCATATGGATCAGGCAGTGTCTGTGGTGGTTATCTCTTTGGGTAGATGCACAGACCTCCATTTCTTTTCCCGTGGAAATGTGAATGCTCACACTTATAGAGCTGAAATCCTTGATGCTTATGTGCGCCCTTATGCCGGGGCAGTAGGTGTTGCTTTCGTGCCACAGGACGATAACGCGAGACCGCACAGGGATCGCATCGTGGATTCTTATCTTGAGCAGGAAACAATTCAGCGTATGGAGTGGCCAGCTCGATCACAGGACGTGAATCCTATCGAGCATGTTTGGGACGCTTTAGGACGACGTATAGCTCCTCTCAATCCTCCTTCTAGGACCCTAGCCATGTTTTCAACTGCTTTGCAAGAGCAATGGATCTCGCTTCCTTCCGAACTTATAGACCGCATAATTGACAGCATCATACATCGCTGTATGTTCTGTATTGCTTCTCGGGGGGATCATACGCCATATTAAAGGTACTTTTCCTATACCAAACTGACACATCCGATATGTTCATTGTATACATATGCTAGTTTAGTTGTAACTGTAGTTGTCTGGTGATTTCTTTTTACACTATTTTATACCTACCTATGTGTTGTATAATGTGTATAAGTTTCATTAAATTCTACCCGTAACTTTTTGAGTAATCGCTATTTTTGTGACTTTTCCTTAATTTTTGATAACCAGTGTATAAATATATCAAAAATATTAAAATCTGACCCATTACTAACGATAGAAATGGAGACGTTCAAACTCATCTGTCACGACTATTTTACAAAGTTCTGAAAACGCAAGCAGTATGAAAATTTTTGAGCTGACTTACTGTTGCAGCGTAGGAACTTTTCTAACTCTCCACCAAAGACAAGATAAAATTGTTTTAAAAAGCGGCAAAGCAACTCCAATATCCCTTTAATACCTACATTACCTACAAGTAAGGTATCTTTGAACTTACAAAAATTTTGGAACTCCACCAAAAGTCACGGCAGACCGGATTGCGTGTTACCCAAAGGGAATGCTTTCTCATACGTAGAATTCTAAAGTGAAATAAACGTGATTAATGGTCTTTGTAACTTCTCTTACAATACATTTTACTTATGAAAAAAAATAAATATTCTAAAATGAATGAAATAAATATTTTAAATGAAGATTCAAAACTTATAAAGTTAAAATAGAAAGTATACAAAGACCTGATTTTTTCTACTTATATATATATATATATATATATATATATATATATATATATATATATATATATTGTGTGTGTGTGTGCCTATGGGTGCAAAATATCCCTGCATATTTTTGAATATCCTTGAGATTTCATATAGGCCCATTCATATGTATATATATATATATATATATATATATATATATATAACACATCCGTAACTGACTGACTGACTGACTGACTGGCAACGCACAGACCAAACTGCTGGACCTAAAGGGCTGAAATTTTACATCAACTAAGAAAGACTTTTGAAAATTTCTTCTTCGATTTTTTTAAATTAAATTTTCAAGCTGTTTTTGTAGATTTTTTCAAGTTTGCATTTAAAATAATAATCTAAGAGTTATAAAATTTATATCACGAGAAAGATCATAAAAATTCCTTTAAAATGAAATCTTTTTCGAATCTTTACCTCCATTTTCTGATTTTTTGGGGATTTTTTAAAGATTAATATTTAGAATTCAATTTATTAAATGCTGATCACGTGATTTCTTTTTCTGGTACTTTAAATTAATTTATCGTCACGTGCATGAAAACGAAATAGACAAAAAATATTTTTTTCTTGCTAATGCGGCAGACGATTGGACATTATCCAAAAAAATATTAAAATACAGTAAAAGATATGTTCCTCAAACTGTACTATATTAACTGTACTATATTCTTTAGTATGTTCATAATGTTCATTCTTTAGTATGTTCTTTAGTATGTTCATTCTTTAGTATGTTCACATTATTTTGTCTATAAAAATATCCGTTACGATTTTTTATAATTTTTTTTTTACACTAATTGCATACATTGAACGTTGTATTTAATTTGAATGTATTCCGTAGCGAAGTACGGGTATTCAGCTAGTATATATATATATATATATATATATATATATATCTCCGAGGACAATTCTGCCGCCATATTATTCATATTGGTTTCCACTGCAGTAATGCGGCCCTCCGCCAACAAGGGCTTCCACTTCGTGGCCGATCCTCCAAATACTTCTGTATCACGGTCTTTTATTGCAAGATTGATTTGCATTTGTATCTCTCGCATGTCAGCGCCATCTACCGGTGACTTTTTAACGTTTTTTAAAACTTTTATAACTTTTTTTGGCTGCTAAAAAAAATCAGACTTCCTTGTAGGCCCTTTCTTGCAAACCGCACTTCTTTATCATAATTTCTTCTTTTTTTATGAATTTTTGAAGGTTTTACGAACTTTTGGCTCACCATATATATATATATATATATATAGGATGTCCGAAAAGTATGGCTACACTTTCAAAAATTAATTAAAAATAAACAAAGATTTTGACTTACGGTTTTTATGTTCCATAAAGAAAATATCAAAGTTTTTTTTTTTGCAATGCTTTATTCCACGATTGCTTCATACCACGATTTCAATGTGTACACCGTTAGTCGCGCGCAACACATCGAGTCTATACGAGATTTCTCGCCACGTTCTATGAAGCATTGCATGATCAACACTCTGAATGGCCGCTGCAATTTGACTTTTCAGTTCATCAGTGTCACAAATTGGAGATTGGTAAACAATGTTTTTCACGTATTCCCATAAGAAGTCCAAAGGTGTTATGTCTAGAGATCTAGGTGGCCACGGTATTGGACCTCCTCTTCCCATCCATCGACGGGGGACTTTTCATCTAAAACCTTTCGCCCTTCCAAACTCCAGTGTGGTGGTGCCCCATCCTGCTGGAAAATTATATTGGGTTGCAAGTCCCCTACTTGAGGAAATGCGAAAATTTCAAGCATATCAAGGTAATTGTCAGAGCGAACAGTTTCTTCGGAAAAGAAAAAAGACCCAATAATTCGATCTTGCAGTAAACCACACCACACGTTTAATTTAGGGCTGTCTCTTGCTTCTTCTAGTACGGCATGCAGAATGTTGCAAAGCGTGGATGTATCGCCACCTAGTTTGCATTTCATTGAACAGAAACTTTAATCTTTTCTTTACGGAACATAAAAAACCATAAGTGAAAATCTTTGTTTGTTTATTTTTAATTCAGTTTTGAAAGTGTAGCCATACTTTTCGGACACCCGGTATATATTTCAATTAATTCGAACGTTGTCAATTTTGCACAATCCTGATCAGTTTAATGATTATTGCGCAATATGTTCATACGGTATTCGTGAGCTCCTGCTGTTTTCATGAAGTTTAAATGAATCGTCAAGACGTTATATGTCAACGAAGTTGGAAGTCCCGATAAAATATGAATGTTGGTTTAATTCTAGATTTTTTAAACTATATTTACATAAAAACATAAGATCCTTGTTGGAAATCTCTTAGATAATAATCTCGCAGTAACAAATAACTAGGCTTTGGCAACAGCATAAACTATCAAAGATTAGTTTAAAAAGATTGATTATAAAGTTTACTGAAGGTTGATCCCATTCGTCTGATGTACGAAAAGTGTGAAATGGTCTGCTGATTCTGAGTATCGGAATGGCATTCTGAATACGTTAACTTTGAGCATGGTGTACAGAAATTACGAAACATGTTTAGTTAATTAGCTTATTCGAAATGCAGTGTCCCTATATTGAAACTTTCGCTGGTAACTTAAATTTAACTCCATCAAACAGAAAATATGAGTACCTTCTTTCTCACATTAGAAAGATTAAACACATTTTAACATTATTTTCTTCTGCTTAGCTCCCCCCCCCCCCACCACCAAAAAAAAATTCCCTTCCTTTTCTGTTAAGCTTAATTACAGTGCACTTTATCATGGTACCTCAATTTACAGACAAATCTTTACAATAACAAACTCAAAACAGTACTTACATAACAAAAAGAATTAATCTTCAATTCGCTCTGGTGATTTCAATGCGTTTCTCTTCGTGAACTTTAAGGATAAATAATGCAATAAGAGCCGTGCCTTGGTAAAATTCTTTTTGTAGGAAAAGAATGAACCTTTATGTCTTTCTTATAAATGGTAGCTACTTTTTAATGCCCATTGATGTTTCAAAATAAGACAGTTATCTCCAACCAATGAATGATGTATATTAAGTCATGCAACATTAACTGCCTGGTCAAACATTTTTGACGAAATTCCATTATTTTACTTCTTTGTCATATTTTAAAACTTATTTCCCTCCATACTCCGAAAGGAAATGTTTTATCCCTTCAGATGAAAACCTCGTCTTTAAACTTTTTAATGGCTAATTGGAAAATAGCGTACCCTACTTAAGAACTATACCCCTACATGGGTAAAGTGCATAAATCCTAATTCTTGCCATGCATTGCTTGGAGCATTATGGTACTTCATTTTGATTAACATCAGTGTCATTTCGTGAAAAAATATTTTAAATAACAGGGGTAAAACTTCCATGTACGGAGCTTCCTTTCAGCGAAATTTTCTATTTAAAGAATTTTACTGCTGAACATTGATATTTAACATTTAAATCCAAATTATACTTCAATATTACAAAAATTTCTATTTAATAAATTTTTTTTCCAATACAGAACATATCCGATATAATTGGACAGTTTCAAGAGAGTGTTTAAGCTGAAGTATCCTATCTTTGTTTGAAAATATTTAAGAACCATCCACTTTTGATAAGAAATCAATAAAGCGCAGAATTTTGGACATTTCTTTGAAATTCGGATACTTATGAATTAGTTATTGATATTTTCCTACGCTATTACGAGTCGTTTAGTTTGATTTTTTAACACTACTCGGTTTATTTGACAAACCATTAGTTTTTCCTTTTTACATCAACTTCTTTAAGGAATTTTCCTTATAGGGAATATTTTAGTTGCAATTAAGGAGGTTTTTTAAGCCTATAGCACACAACAGAACTTCACTCAGGAGAACACGTAAAGTTGCATTGAGGGGCAAGGGCGGGTTGATCACAATAGAGTAGTTATTACCCATGAAGGAGAGCTTTTCCTTTCTCATTTGTCGAAGAAAATATCTCCGACCAGTATCTCTTCTGAAGCAATACTGTCTTACTGGGCGAATTTTTGTCATAAATTACTGCTTCCGGAAACTGAAAACATTTTCCTCGCCCAATGATAAAAGAACAAGTACTTCTTCATGGACGATAACTTCTCTATTGTGATTAACCCTCCCTCACCCTTACTACAACCCTACGTGTTGTACTGAACGAATATTTGTCGTGGGCTTAAGACGTTCAGTTGTATTTTTCCTCATTTTTTATTGAATAGCAACATCCTACTCTCAGAGTAATACGATTTACAGCGAATAAATGGTATACCTCGTATAAATTCGACAAAATTCAGTGTTTCACGCATATTTATATGCATAAAATTTCTTGTTCTTTTTTATGATTACGATAATGTTGAAGAGTCATTTCATTATAAGCATATTTTGCAATTTTTGGTCAATTCCTTTTTTTTTCGCAAAATCACACGAGCCTGACTCAAAACAGTCTTCGTTAACTCTACGGAAATGATTGACATGTCAGTGACACTTCATGAGCGTTTTAAGGGAGGAGAAGGAAATTTGAAAAGTTCATTGTGACAGATAAATATCTCATATCGTGAGTGAACCAAGGCTGAAAAACGATTCGACAAATACACCGCACTTAGTTATTGTGAGAATGTGAAAGAAACTCTGTTTGAATGAACTATTTGAATAAGTGATCCTCACGCACACACGACAAAAAGGTCACTTGCAGCCATCTAAACTCTCATGTTGCACTCCAGTTTGACTGAAGATAAATAAAATACTTATAAAATGTACAAAAGATGCATTCCGTCAGTTTTTGCATACGTTTTTGATGTGCATTAACCGTTAACTTGTTGTGATTTTTATTTATAATTTATACCTTAAGTTAACAGAAACATGTTTTTAAAACATATTTGCTTACATTCGCCTTCCAATCAATATGTTTAGTATGAAAATATAGAGAAAATCAAGCTTATGATATTATTTATTAGAATTTGAACTTATTTTAGTTTTAGTTACATATAAAGGTAGGCCTACTTAACCTGCTTAATGAGTAAATTCAGCCATATTCAATCCTCGAGTTATTTATCTCCACTGTCATTTGAGACTAATTTTGAACATTGTTACATTGTAACAGCACTTATTGTAAAATTATTGCAAATTAAAACATTCAAAAAGAAAGAAACGTTTAGGTATGCCACAATTTATATTCATAAAATTTCTTGGTCTTCGCTTCATATAATTATTCTTTTAGTACATTTTATCCAAAAAAAATTTATGGTTGTAGTTATGATAAAAAGATATTAAATTATTTATAGACTTGCATTTTCTCTTTACTTTCACATCAAAAGAATTTTCAGCAACTGATACGAAATTTCTTTAGAAGATATTCTTAATTTCACTATTGCTAAATTCTGCTCGAAAAAAGAAGTTGATGCTATATACATCCTAAAAATAAATCCTAACAAAACAGTTGAAAGTCGGTACGTCAGATCCATGAAAAGCCAGTCTTAACAATGCCAAACTTTTTGTTTTTTAATGAACACTAAAGTGCTATTGTTATCACTTTGACAGATGTCAATTTCTCCCTTTATAAAGTCCGCCAAAATTTCTAGTAAAACCAAATACAGTTGAACCCCGTTATAGTGAACCCGGTATATAACGAACTCACGGATATAACGAACGAAAATTTTGGTTCCGCCATTTTCTTATTGTATTTAATTCTAATTTATCCTTTTATAGCGAACCTCTGAAATCTCAAGAATCGGCTATCACGAACCTTTTTTTTCAATCGACAACAGATTTTTTTTAAAAACTTTTTAAGAATGTTGATGATGATGATGATTAAGATTTACCTATCGCGATTGGATAGAAAAGCACAAAATTTCATCATTCTCAGATTGTGACATGCAATTGTTCGAAACATGTGATGATGAAGTCATTACATGTGAAAATTCGACTGATAAAGATATTGTGGAAGAAATTAAAATGAATCATTCTGAAATCGAAGATTCTGCATCTGATGCTGATGAAGGGGAGCACATAAATGACGAAATACTACAGCAGCGATGCGTGGAATTAATAAGTTTTTGTCTACTCAAACAGAGGAAGAAAGAGTGTTGAAGTCATTTGATGTATTGGACAAAGAAATTCATAGAATGTTTTTGAAATCGGCATCACGTCAGCAGAAAATTACCGATTATTTCTGTATCAAAACACTGAGCATCAATTGAAGGTAAAATGAATTTATTTCCATTTGTCTTCATTTTTAGTTAATTTAATTAGTAATGTGTCAATTTAATGTAACCGGTTTTAGTCAATTTAATTCACTAATGATCATTTTTAATAGATTTTGTCAGTTTTTAACGTATCATCATTAAATTCACATAGCGACAAATGAGTGTCAGGTGATGGCCGAATGGCTAGGGCACTAGCATTCGGTTCGAATCCCACTGTTGGCATGGATGTTTGTAGCCGTTCGGAATCGGCTTTAAACTGTAGGTCCCGGTCTTTATCCCCGTGTAGCAAAAAGTTGACCGTAGCGCTCCAAACCAAATCGACACATGAGTTATACATTTTGTGAACTCTAACATTTTTTTAACGGTTCGGATATAGCGAACGAAACCTTTGGTCCCTTGAAGTTCGCTATAACGGGGTTCGACTGTAATATAGCACTGCCTTGGCGATGTTTAACTGAGGAAGAGAAAATAACATCCTGGTGCGTATTTAAAATCTCGGGCCGAGTTTATTTATTATTGATATATTTATTTATTTATTTATTGAATGTGATTTCACGCATTTCTTTTTCGTAACGTTAACCCTCCCGTTGGGTATTGTACTCATTTGCCAAGTCTTTATTACTTACGAAAAGGATACGTCTCATGGTATTCACCTCTATTACAGCTTATAACAATTTTCTTTATCAGAAGAAACGGCTTACTGCCCTGAAAAAGTACGAATTTTAGATTTTAATGTTCCTTTGGCATAAAAAATTATAGTGGTCTTGTCACATAAGTTTCCCTCCTAAATGAGATAACTGCTTAGGTAAAAGTTAAAAGCCTGAAATGAACCCTCGGTGCACACGAGCGATCCCGTATCGTTGCGGCACCGCAGCTGCGATCAGGAGTGTAGTAGAGTTGAGCTAACCGATGACGCCTACGTCCGTGTTAGTCGGTTAGTTCAACTTTATGTACTCCTGGTCGCAACTGCGGTGCCGCAACGGCACCGGATCGCTCGTGTGCACCGAACTTTAGTGTCACGATGGGTAATGATTTCAACTAAAATTTACACTATCCGGGTGCTGATTTGAACGGCATCCTATATGTTTGAAAGATATTTATATAAGGGATCATTTTAATTGCTGTCAATTTAAACTAAACCGATCCGTTTAGCAACGTTTTCCTGTTTATCTTCGAAGAGATGGGTGTTTATTAACCATCACTCCTTCTTTTAACCAGTGTAACATATGACAATATAATATTTTGACCTGTTTCTGTGGGCTTAGATTACGTGAATGCTGTCTGGCTCTCTATAAAGATCGAATTCAAAACCGATTATACTGATGACCAAATTCAATTGCTTTGAGCTTTTGACTATCTTTAGGTGATATGTTTTTTGAAGAGGATGAAAATAATATAAGATTTTTTTCTCAACAAGAGAAGATGATGTTAACATTAAAAGTAAAATAACACCATATCACATATGTGTCTTGGAGTCGGTAAAAATTGTCGTGTAAACCTCTTAAGCACTAATTTGAAGATGTTGATGTAGAAGGGAGCATTCGTCTTTGTGGTAGGACATATGTTACAAGAACTACAAAAACATCTCTAAACAGACACAGAGTTCAAAGTAATTTATATGAGTTATGTCTAGTAATTGTTAATTTCTTTTTATAGTTCTTCATTGATGAAGTAGCATATACAGCCTCATCTATTAAGTGTACAAGTACAATACTGAATTAAAAAAATTCCCCATGACAAAAGAACTATTACAAATTAATCTAGGAAAAAATTGAAATTTCATCATACGTATATTTTATAAGGTTTTTGCATTCTGATTACAAGCAGCGGACGTACTGAAATGGCCACAGACTTGAAATGGATAAAAAATACGTTGCTATAAAATAGTATTACAATAAATTTTAATAAGAACCAAAATTTGCCTTATAAATCAAACAGTTTTCTTGCATGATAAAAAGATTGCGTTAAACAATACATACAACCTTGTATCTAAAGTCTCAAGTAAAGAACTCAAGTTTTAACATTTATGCGTAGTTCAAAAACACAAAAAGATTATTTTTTATGAAATATTTTTTTTTGGTTAATTACCGAGTATTTATTGTGGTAGTTTGCACTTTTCATTCGATACGCAACTGCTTGAATATTTCTTTCGGAAACAGAAATGCTATGAAAATTATACTGAATTTATTAACGATTTCTTTAGCATTTCATTAAAGTATGATGCACCTACTTTTCCTAGTTTTTGAAGAAAATAATTCCATCCTTAGGTTTAAAAACCTATCAAAGTAACCTACATGTGAATACAACATTGACCGGCTTTTTGTCCCAATATTGAGTACATTTCAAATTATACTCATTTGGAAACGTGGGATCATATGGAAGTAACCAATAATTTCCAACTTCCAATACATTTATATTATATACAGGGGCAATGAACACATTAATATGATGATTTTATTTACATTTTTCGAACTTTCAAAGATCTCGTTATAGATGGAGTTCGTAATTACAGTGTTCATTTACGACAATAACACTACGACGCATGAAGGACTTGTTGACATTGTATCAAAAATTTATTACATGTTCTAGTAACCTTTGTGGAAATACTTTGCCCGAATTGAGAGCACGTCACTCAGCACTAACTTACGACAAATTGTGGTCACCCATTGTCTTACAGAGTTACCCAAAAGAGAATCAACGTTTCAAGGAACTTGAACGTGAAAATACGAAGTGAAAGCATAAGTACTTTAAGCGAAAGAACATGCAGTTAATCAGTAAAACAATGTGTTTTAAATTCTTCAAGAACAATATCACAATTGACAAGAAAGGATGGTTTTTCTCTCTGTGAAAAGATTTTCCTTAGGCGTTCCTGCGGAGGCTGTTTTTATGCCTTCCGGAGATGGGTCAGTCAATGCCAAAGAGTTGGGTCACCTGATGGATGGATAGACGTGGTCAGCTGAACAAATTCTCGGTTCTCATCAAAACAGGGATTTCTGTGCACTTGCCTGTGAAATATTTTAATGGAAGAGAGGTAAATCCGGAATCATTAGCTAGAGGTGTGAAGAAGCACTTTATCAAACAGTGCATAGCCTGAATGAACTTCTGATGACCGTTGTAACAACAGGAGGATTTAAAAACACAGCTATAGTACCATAAGAGCCCTTTAACACCCGAAAAAAAGCGCTCTCTGTTGAAGCTTTTTCGATGGAAAAGCCGTGATGCCTCTGCGCTCAGAAAACCCAGCACTCGTATCATCTCAAAAGCAAACGTCGTATCTTGTAGTTTTTCTCTAATGTAGTAGAATTACTTCGCATTTGAAAACGTTCTCTGGAAAGTACACCTCAGTAAATAATTGTTTTATGGCATTTGCATAATGCCATGTTCCTATATCCCTTTCTTTTAGGCAAGAATCCTATTATTTATACCTTTCTTTTACGCAAGAATGTCAAATATTGCACAATAGTAACTGAGTTCATTGCAACAACAGAAATTTGGGTTTCATACAGTATGTAAAAGCTTTAGGTCAACTGCCATTATTTTTTTTACTTCTCCTTGTCCGGGACTGGAAGCCAAAATTTCCGATCTCTGAGGACAGGTACGCTACATGTTTATGCCATTAGGTTAACAATCATTACTCCTCACATTAGAAATATACACTTACAGCGAGTTTTTTCCTCTAAGTGAAATGAAAATGGTATTGTATAATAACATTTTCGGACGATCGCTTTTACGTTTGTAATTATTTGGCGGGGAATAATGCTCAGGCTACCGAAATTAGTAATTAATCTGTTACAAGTATAATTCCATTCATGTCAAACAAAATCATTTTCTCGGCGAATTCAATTTATTTTACAAAGCTGATCACTTAAAAAATTAAAATTAAAGATGACAGCAGACTTTCGAATAAATTAATATATGAAATGCGTGACAGAAAATAATTCTAAATAATTATGCAGTGAAGAAAAGTTTTTAGCCAAATACTACTTATGTCAAAAGGCATTAGTCAAGAATTATTCCTGGGCAAATAATTGCTAACATATAAAAGACGGCCGAACAAGGATGTCCGAAACGTGATTTTCACTCTTTGAAGACGAAATTCTAAAATAATCGTGTTTTGGTGCAGCATGTATTTTGAACGAAAACAAAATTTAGAATATTATCCTTTTGTCATTCTGTGTCATATGTAATATTCACATACACGTTCGACATTTAAAGTAAAACATAATAAATAGAATCTTACTTTACAGAAGACATTGCATGTAAGATATCAAAACACTAATAGAGAGGAACATTAATAACTTTTCTGTTTGAAAACAGAAACCAATTTAAGAGTGCTAATGAGTGATTAATGAAATTAAAAAGTTTTGAGCGAGACACAAATATTAAATTAAATTTTAAAATCTTGACTAAATTTAAGAAACTGTAAATCAGTTTATTTACAGAAAAACAAATGCCTTTTATGAAAAGTTTTAACTATCAATCTTATTTAAAACATAAATCATAGTATCCTACTTGAAACACTATTACCATTTTAGCGAGATCAAATGTCCGTAGAGTGATTTTTATCAGGAGTTACCAACGTTTAAAGGCAACGGAAAGAGACAAGTGAATATCTAATTTTAGAACTTAGAATGTCCAACTAATTTTTTGACAAAAGGAAAAACTGGAAGTAAAAAGTGAGTTCTATACGTGCGTACAGGATTCTATCCATTCATTTATGAAAATAATGCACACCCATTCCATGTTCTTTTCTGAATTCTCTCGAGATTTAAGCTACACGCAGACATGGATTTACAGTTTCGTCAGATTAGTCTCTCATTCTTTTTCTAATGCATGGAAATTACAAAATTCCGAAAATTGTCCTCATTTGCAAAAACTTCCGTCTAGCGGTACCAATTACTAATTTTTAAAAAAATGTTTGTTATAATTCTTATAAATGTATAAAACATTGTCGAAGGATTGGTGTCTAGGGTAATAAAATAAAGTTACTGTTTATCGAAAAGACTTCATTTCGAATTCGACTAACATCTCCGAAAACACCTATAGTCTTTTAATACAGTGCTCCGCAACCGCTGTGCCGTGGCACACTAGTGTGCCGCGAGGTGATATTGACTGTGCCGTGGTGATTTTATCGATTATGATAATAAAAAAATTAACCACCGCATTAAATAGAAATTTTTCTAAGTAAAATATCCCTCTAACTTTTTGTTAATATGTAATTTTTCTGGGTTGAAATTATACACAAAGCAAAAACATGTTGTTAGCCATACATTGTATGCATGCTCGAGCGTCATATTTCTGGATTTCAGTTAAGAAAGAATATCCACAAATTTCTGACAAGGCCATTGCAATTTTGCTCCCTTTTTCTACGACATACTTATGTGAACAAAGTTTTTCGACACTGGTTCTAATTGAAAATGACAAATGATCATATTTAAAGGGCCTTGACCATGAACTGTAGCTCTGTCTAATATAGAGCCAAATATAAAACCCACATTTATCAAAACAACCTCCAATATCTCATTAATAAATTAGTTATATTTAAATTAACTTTGTTTTATTAGGCTTAAGTAAAGACCAAAAAACAAATTTTAATATAAAAATTTAAAGAGAAAATTTTTTTACTTGTAAACTATAATTTTATACTTTTGTTCTTGTGTTGGTGTACAGTTCAAATTGATTTATATAAAACCTAAATGATTATAATTATCTTGATACATAGAGCTATTTTGTTGTGTTTTTTTTAATATAATAAAAACATATTCGTATTTATTGTAATTTATATATTTGCAAGCTTTTTCTTGTGGTGTGCCGCGGAATTATCGAAAAAAACGTTGTTGTGCCGTGGAAGATAAAAGGTTGCGGAGCTCTGTTTTAATACATGTAGATATCTAGTTTACCGTTTCCTCCTGAACCGATACAATGTCGCAGCAGATTAAAAACCATGATTTATTTTTTTACAAAATAATATTTGTACGATGGCAATGACTCGTGCGGCAAACTACTTCTGAACACTGACGACAGAGGTAATTCATCTGTGGGAATCAACGAAGCAGCACGGCAGTGAAGTCGTTTTGTCGAAATCCGATTTCAAAAAAGAGCTTCCCGTAGGAGCGCTTCCACGACGTGGAAAACCGGAGGATATTCCACAAATAAAGTTCCGGTAGTATCGGCACAGATATAGTGACACAGTTTAATGCTCAAACAAACCCGCGCTCATCTCAGCTCATGCATTGAAACTCACTGCAATGTCAAAGCATCAATTGAACTTTTTAAACCGAAATTTTCAGCTTGAGCAAAATTTAGACTATATGAACTCAGAACGTAGGATCTTTTTGTAAAGTTTCTGTACACGATGACCACTGACATAATAATATTAGCATTGTAAAAATATTGTCATTCATACACATCCTATGGAGGATTTGATAGTTTTTTGTTTTGTTTTGTTTTCTTAAGTCGAGGTTACGTTGCTTAAAATGTCTTAGTTATGGTGCTACATGCGACACAAAAGTTAACTCAAAAATTAATTTTAAATTTATGAAAGACTCTTCTGTTAATAATGGAAACTTTGAAATATTTTACGAAAATCCTTCTATGCATTTTATTATAGGGAGAAAACTATATTTAAAATAATTGGTGTAATTTTGAGCTTACTGAGAAATATAAATTATCTTAAAAGAAAGGGCCGGGGGTTGCCTGAATTGGAGTACAGATCTGTACTGTATCTCCGGCGCCCAGGCCAATAAAAATTACCGAACAGGTGAATAACCATCGGCTGAGTTGCAGCCTTAATTGCTATCGGCTTCAGGTTCGTTCAGGGCTTATACGCGAAAGCGGAGAAGTTTATCGAATTATCTTAAGAGAAAAGACAATTTTTAATTTATAAAAAATCCTATTAATCGTGTAGTATATTTCAAGAATTTTAACGCAAATGATAAAGTAACGCGAAATAGGGAAACCTTTTAAATTATATTAAGGTTTTTTAATGTTTTAACCATATTCAAACAAAGTTTACAAACATATTTTTCCCAACAATAATATTTTACGGTGAGAGAAAACAAATATACTGAAACTACTTACTTCAACCAAATTCAATTATTGATCACTCGTGATATTTGCTTCGTGTTTACTTACTTATTTAACAATAAAAATAAGCCGAAATTCGTTGTCAATTCAAGAAACCTGAACACACATGCGCCGTTAGGGTTTCGTGTATGGATCTGAAAAGGTACACCTAGCTACTCACTAGCTACACTCTCCTTGTGTTCTTAATGCGAGATTATGGAAAATAGGGATAACCTAACTTTCTACGTTTAAAACAGGCATAATCCATTCGTTTGGAATATTAAAATATTCAATGGTTATAATCCGACTTCATAACGAGTAAATATCTCCCATACACACACAAACTCTTAAGGTTAGTTCCAAATGAATTCGAAAAATTCAAATTGTCTCAAAATGGTATATTACTTTTCATTCATTTAGGTACCTTAAAGCACTATTTGTGAAGTTTTCAAGCCGAAAAGTTTCCTCTTTATGTCTTCATAAGTAAATCGGATTGAAATCCAGGTGTAACGTGGTAAGATCACTAAGTTAAATCTCCTCTTTCCTCTTCAGGAATATAGTTAAGTTGATAACTCGTAATCCCTCTTGATAACTTGTATTAAGATAACTGGTATGAAGTGTTAAGGTTCATTTATCACCGATTTTTGTTTTTAGGTGTTAAAATGGGATTAATCCGAATTTGATTTTTCCAGTGTAACATATCCTATCTTAAAATCTGGCTATTTTCAGTTTGAGTCAGGTGCAAGAAAAACTGCCTCCCTGATCAGCATTTCTTTCTTTAAATCACATTTTATTTTTAAAACATTCACCGCGTGTTTTTTTATCAAGGGTTGTTTTGCATGTATTTTAACTTAAAATTTTCCGTTAGCCCATTAGATACCATGTGAGGATGGTATAGGATTCATTGATACTGAAAATAGTATGCGAGTCCGATCAAAATCAATTATTCTTGAGATTAATTTGAAATAGTGCTAATCTGTCCAGCCATGACTTTAGTAGAAATTTTATAATTAGTTTCCCTCTGTCGTACATTCATTTTGATCGTGAAATATGATGCTTATCATATTTCGTTATTAACGTTGCGTTCACGTCAAAAATATTATTATATTTTAAAATATCGAAGGAAAATGGCGCAAATTAACGACACTATAAAGATTTCTATTCTTGAAAAACTAGATGGTCTAGTATTCTATATTCTTTTGCCGCACTGAATAGAAACAGTTATAATCACTGGAAACATTGTTGTCATGTAAGAGCTCTTAAAAACGAGTTCACTCAGCTAAGCATGCTTTATTTGTACGCCTCCAGATATTAAATCGCGAACACACCCGATTATAGGTGTGGACTAAATGATACTACTTAACGATCGTGGGAGCTGAAAATTTAAACCCATGTGTTGCTTCCTGTTGCTAATTTTTAATTTTAAAAGTTAAAATACTAAAGAATTATTTTACATATAGTTTATGGTATCTTTTGATTATTATACATTTCTTAAGAAGTTTTTTTTTACATGCCTACAGGTAGGAAAAGAGATGTTCTTTAGTGGCAAAAAAGATTTCGTAGAATCTACATGTAGGAGAATGCAATTTTTTTTTTTTATTTTATTTTGCATCCTTACATAAGAACTTTGTCACGCAAGATGAATTATAGAGTTTCTTAAATATACAGTCAAGAATTCCCTAAACTATATATTTAAAGGGCAATATGTACACATACCGGTATCTTACAATTGAATTCACTTTAAATTATAAGTAAATAAAACTGGACAGTGCTGACCCGAATTAGTCAAGGTCCTAAGATAGTTGATAGAATTTAGGATTGAAATCCTTGAAATTCATTTTCGTTAAACAGATTACACGCCGGGTTTCATATGGCCCATGCAAGTTCATAGACCGAGTTTAGAGATAACTCAGAGAGACAAATAAAGAAGTTAATAAAAAGACCCTTTAACCTTTTAAACCATATATGTAGAAAAAAGGGGAACTGACAGGTAAAATCCTAAATCTAAAAATAACATACAATATAGGAAGCTCCTCACATCAGTTTCTCCCCCTAAAACAGTCTTAGCAACAGTTTTAAATGTTTTACAAACTTTCGAAAAAATTTTTACTTTAAAAATATTAGTCTAGTTAGCTCTCTCGTAAGTTCTGCACTGTGTAATATATATATATATATATATATATATATATATATATATATATATATATATATATATATATATATATATATATATATATATACATGATTTTAAGATTGATATTGAATCTCTTTATTCTTTTATAATACCAACTAAATAGAAAATTTGATCGATCTAAATTTTTTTTCTATATGATATTCAAATTATAAACATTGTGAATATTTAGAAAATTTTAATTTTTAGATAAAATAATAAAATATCTTATTCGATGTTAGATTCGGGCAAAATCATTTACAATTTTCATAATTATGTAAGTTTATGCTTTGAGAAAATTGTATTCCATCCTGAACAACCATGCTCATTGCTTTCAGCAAAAACTTTGCTTATAGTCAGTTTTCAAGTACGCCTTGAGAGTAGATATTTTTGTGGTTTAAAACTGCTTTATTATTTCTTATTTATTACCGCGAGTCTAAACTTTAAACGGTGAAATTGGGAATTGCAAATAAGCAAATTAATTCAGTTTTCGTGAAACTGAAAGCTATATGCATTATATTGCATAGTAACGTTTAAATAATTCTCCCACTCCACTTTTTTTGAGCAATTTTCTTCCGATTACAATGCGCTACGAAAAATAATTCTAAACGGTTTCCTATATTTTACGTGGACCCAGGGCACTTTTTTTCTTTCTTCCCCCTTTTATATAATTTTTTACTGTCTCAATTGCTATCAAAATGTTACAAAGATCATAAAAATATGTTATTTGTTTTTTTTTTTTAATCCTACATTACAATTGCTTTCTTTTTTTCCCTCTCAATATCCGAATACAAATAAATCGCGTTTTAGCACATTTTATAAAGTTAATGAGCTTAATTTTATTGTCAAGACTGACAATAAAATTAAAAAAAGTTGATATAACTATTCAATAATCAATTTTTCAAGTGCTAACGGTAGCTGTTTCAAGGTCAAAATGCCTCCTACTTTCCGTGATGATAGAGCACAACTGTTCGTTAGAAATTTTCTCACCGTAACTCGCAATTCTGCACCAAATTTCAAAATTTTAGGCTCAGTTTTAGACATGTTTTTAGACATAGAAGAAAAGTACAATAAACCCATTATGTTTTAGAGGAAATATAAAATGTTAAATATTTGTAAAGATAAAAGCGTGGAGATAATAGAAAGAGGCAACTAACGAATAAGGATAGAATCAAGTCTGCCTCTCTGTTTCGTTGCTTATAATAACCTTTGAAATAACTAAAGGGAGGGAAAGCTGTAATACATGTAATCGGAATTTATGAGGACTAAAAATAAATTAAATATCTTCCAATAAGGGATCATGTTTCTCTAAAATTAAAACAACTGAAACAATAAACGCTCAAATTTTTCTTATAAAATCATAATGCATGCTCCTAACTATAAATCCCTCTTTGAGAGAAAAAAGGTTATACTATAAATTCAAGTTTTTTATATTAATATTGGACAAAAAAGCACAGAATTTAAACTAGCATTATGACAACTTTTTGGAGAAAGTCACAAAAGTAGACAATTAACTTATCATATAATTACAAATATATTGCAATCACTTGTAGCAAATTTTATTTAAAAATCAACAACTTTTGGCTGTAAATTGGGCAAAATATCTATGTATGAGTAAGTATTTAATAAAGATAATGATAAATTTAAAAGTCAATATACAAATCTCCCCTTTTCGGTTTTTCTGTCCGTTCTAAGAAATGGAAACCAGTTCCATTGGACTTAATTTTTAAAAAAGTTATCATTTTAAGTCAGTAGAGTGGTAGAAATGTAAAAGGTGATTATTATAATTCAACTTTAAGAAATGAACCCTTGCACACGACTGAATATTTGTGATTGTGAATGATGAGAAAAATCTATTTTAATAGGTATTTAGAAAACTGACTTCTTATATGGTAAAATAATTTTTAAAGAGGCTTCACTTTCTCCCTGTTACATGAACCTAAACTAGTGCTCAACAATTCTGTTCCTAATATACCGCTTTTAGAGATTTAAGCAACTTAAATATTTTAAGCTAGTAAATAACTTAAATATTTAAGCTACTTCAAAAATTTCGAAGCTGAAAACCGTAGGATGAAATGGTCTCAAATTTTCTTTTGTACTTCGAATACTAACTAAGAAGAAAAATTGAATGACAGCCCTGAGAATTTTAACTGAATAGCTTATACATTTTTGCAGTACGTAGAAATACATACGTCTGTAAGAGCCCATATAAGAAAGACCCTTCTTATTAGAGCATAATTGTTAATAGTTATCCCAGGATAATTTTGAATGTATGATATGACTTGATATAAAAATATAAGTGTTACGTTAAGTTATAATATAAGTATTTAGAATCTATGTTCACAGGACTTGTGCATGGACATCCTGACATGATTGGGCACTACAGCCAGGACCTTAGTTCAAATCACAAATAGTGAAAGGGGAGATAAAAAAAATGAGTACTCACCCACAATGTAATCATACTCTGAGTCCACCTTGTCCGTGGATATAGGTACTCCGTATTCCGAAGCAAACAGGTAGAGAAGAGCGGCTAGCGGCACCAGGGCCGGCAGGATGGGCACAACGTCCGGCATTCTGTCCGGCAACAATACGCACTAGGGCCTCAACCGTAGTAGCCCACACGTTTCGGCACACACTAACATCGTTCGCTTCTCTCGCTCAGTATGTCAGTCAGTACAGTCAGAGCTCGTCGCTCGTTCTCTCACTACGTGAACCTCTTTTTCCCTGAACTTGACCGAGTCTGTTGCTCGGCTACGTGTGGCTGGGCCGACGACCGGTTTGGCGTGACGTCGGCGGGCCCTTGGGCCAATGGGTAGAGAGTTTCGGCTTCGGAAGCGAGAGGTATCTGGCGCTTCGCATCGCCAGGAGGCAACTGGAAAAGTTGGTGTCCTGCTTTGAGGAGCATCTCGGGAGATGAGGGTCCCGTTACCTGGAGGGAGCATCTCTTCCGACGGACGGTTGATTCGTTAGGAAAGTTACCCGCATAGAAGACGGAGAAAAAGGTGCTACCCCTGATGATCGTTTCTCTGTCGGGGGTCCTCGTCAGATGCCACGGCAGGGCTGGAAGCGCTGGGAAGAAACAGTTTTCAGCTATGCTGATAATTAGAAGATTGGCGATGTATGTAAGCGTGAACCAGAGACCAGCAAGGAAGCAGCATGTTTCCTAATTTGTTATAAAATCTGCCAATAACACCACCCAATTTTACCATCCAAAGGTGTGAAAACCCATTTTCATGTAATGTAGAGGCAGAAAATGTGGTATAGCTATTAGGGAGTAAGAAAGGGTGGAGAAAGGACTTAAACTTTTGTCATCTTTTTTTCTCCAGGTTGGGACCCAAAGAGATTTCAGAGTATATTTAAGTCACTGACTAAAGTGATCCATTTTATAAGCAGCAGATTTCAGACCAAAACATAATTTATATTGCTTAACAAGGAGCTTAAAAAAGGAATTTATTTTTAGAAAAGAATATAAAACATTGGAAAATTACTCTTGCTTTCTTGGCATTAAGTATGTAACCAGACACTTCAAAACGAATTTATATGAAATGAACAAAGTTTCATTGACATTTATTTATTTATTTGTGATACAGTTAATTGTATCAAAATATTGTTACGAAAATTTGATTACACCTGTTTTAAAATCATCATATTAAAAGGTACCACAAATAACGCTGCTCTACCTATCTGTAACTGTGATTAAAAAAAGGATGACGGCTTGTGAAAATACTGTCTCAGGAATTAAAAATGTCATTTTTTTTTTTTTGCAACTCCTTATAAGACCTCATTTCTCTGACTCAAAAATACATCCGGAAAGGAAAGCAAAGTTTCATATTTAAGTGAATATTTAAGCCCTACTTTCAATTATACTTATCTAAGCATTTATTATTTTTTTCTTAAATACTAAACTGTGTAAGTTCCACCCTCATGGTATAGTGGTTAGCGTCGAGAGCTTCCACGCAGTGGGCATGGGTTCAAAACCCGAATAAGGCTGGGCCGTTATCGTGTTGCCCCCTCATAGGGAGCAAAGCTGTCTCACCTGAATGGTGGTCCTATAATAAAGAAGCCAGTAAGAATTTGCGGTGAATAACAAAAGGCGAATGTCTCACGACAAGAAAAATATAACTGTGTAGGTAGGAATGATTAAAATTCTTTTGTGATATGGTAGATGACACTCTTTTACGAGAGATGCCACAAGGGGTTATAATCTTTGATAATAATAATAAAGGTAAAATCGACCTCGAAGGAAAACCATATTACCCCTGTAAGTTATCTGTTTAGAAGTCCATTACTTTTTAGAGAGTAAACAAAACAATTTTGACACAACCTTTATTTTAGGTCTAGACTTATTTGATACTGGAAATCACTAGTCTGTGAAAGTTAAGATTTCTATAATCGCTTTACCTAGAATTAAAAATGTAAGGCATTAGAGCACATATTTCCCTCATTTCACTGTGATCATCTGGCGTAAACAAGGACATTTCCGTCAAAATTATTTTGAATTTCCCAAAATATTTCACCACAAGAGTAAACATATTTCCGAAAGATCAGGGACGTCATTGTAAAAATCTAAAAGATTAATATTCTTGGAGATCAGAAGGGGGAAATAAAACGATAAAAAGGAACTGGAAGAAAAAACAAATTTCTTATTGTACTCGTATTTCATGAACTAGAACATATTTAAATTCTAAACTATTACTGTTCTAAACTAAGTAATCTGGCCAGCGAAAAAACTGTCCATAGTTTTTTTAAACAGAATACTTTACAGTGACTCACGAAAATGATCAGACACTTTTTAAAATTTTATTTTAAACTATACATTTACTTAACCCTCCAGCCCCTCCCAGCCATTTTCATATTTTTCTGTGCAAAACCACTACCTTTATGCTTTTCATTTACCCGAATGTGTACCTGAATGTGTATTATACAATTTATATTCAGTATTATACTCTATTATTTTTGTTAAAAGTGCGTTTAGTCTGAAACACTAGCAAAATGATATTTAAGATGCAAAAACTCTTAATTTTTGTGTTCTAATCCTTTAAGAAAAAAATCCTTTATAAGGGAGTAATCTGTTTCATAAGACCCAGTATATACCACGCTACAGAAATTAATAAAAGTGGTAAAGAGTATGAGGGTTAAAAACCATAAAAACAAAATTTCAAATAAACCACGATGCCACCCAGTATCTATGCAGTTCTTATTTCCTTATTCCATAAGTGAAATAAAAATAATTTATCATATTTTAGATGAATAAAGCAAGAAGGTCTGTCATTTGAAAATCCAAACACGTTGCAACAAAAAGCCTCTATTAACTCCGAGGCCGTATGATTTCAAGTTTCAGAGAGTTCAAGTTCAAGTTTCAGTCCCATATTAGCCCGATGTTGCAGTTGAGTATTTGGAAAGTATAAAAAGTTTTTAAGTAAGTATCAGATAAATTATTTAACTTTTCTAACATTAAAATTCTTGTACTTATAGGTATTTTGAATTTAGTCTTTTCAACTCTAATATGAGATAACTCTTATTCTCCCGTTACTGGAAGGTCAGGGATTTTACGTTTTTCTCATAATTCAATTCTGTATTTATTATTTTGGTTTCGTATCTATATTACTGCCATGACGAAAGGATATTGGCGATGCTACCCAGAAGAGAAAAACTTGCATATATTTTATGTTTTGCAGAGAAGCGAGAAAAAATTCGCCCAAATAAATGGAGTATTTAAATATGATAGAAGCTAAGAGTTTTAAGGACTTTTACTGTGTAAATATATCAGAATTCTGCGTGCATATTTTAAGACTTTTAAAGGAGAAGAGAATTTAAATAATAAAAAAACGTGTTTTTAACACATTTGGCCCATTTGTAATATAGGTTAGGCTGTAATTAGTTATCACAAAATTCGCATCTATATCTAATATTTTATGTATCAAATAACAATGTATTCATTACCATTTCATGATGAAAAGTGTATTTTAGAATTTTTACGCATATTTTTATGCTATCGGAATTAATCTGATAGTACATGTTGTTATAAATGATATAAATGATTTAAACGGGAATATCATTTAATTATTAAGTCATAAAACCATTCTGTTAACAAGATAAACAATGCATTTATGTATTTATTACTGATTAGTAAAAAAATGAAAAAGGGGAAATTGTCGGATTTTATAACTTAAGACTGAAGATACGAAGAGTAAAGCTTTTTCTTAAATACTTAATACACAAATTTTCAAAATCAAAATTATTATTCATTCTAATTTAACCAATCGGCTATAATTTAAGATTATATACATGTTTTATTTGAACTCATATATGTAAAATAGTTGAAACAAAATAAGAATCACTTCGAATGCAGTGAGCTCTACTTCTTGTAAAAGACATTTTGCATTTCGTTCGCATTTCCTCACTTCCAATTTCTTCATTCATTTCTTCATTCATTTTTTCTTCATTTTCTCACTTCCATTTTCTTCATTCTGGGCCTTTATACTGAAGTAGATTCAAAAGAATATGCAGAAGAAAATTTTTAAGATTGGTAGGGGACCCACAGGGTCAAACAAAAAGTTAACAAAGAACCTATTTGGATAACACATTGTAATACTATATGTAAAACCTAGATTAGGGGGTTGGAAGATACAGCTGGCCCTTGATTATTTCATTCTCTTATCACAGGCAATAACGAAAAGGCATCAAGGAATACAGCCCAACGAGTAAGAATAATAAAAGGGTCATAATTTTTCACATTTGAAAAATGAACAAGATGAAAATAAATTATGGACTAAAATGAAATAAGTATATTATATTGAAGCAGAAGTTTAAAAATGGTATTAAAATTTCTTTCAAATTACCAAAATAATTTTTGAAAATAACCTGTTTAAAATTTAAAAAAATGTATCCTGTAATTTCTAAAATTATTAAATTTTTCTGAATTAAGAAAAAAAATCCTTCCTTTTTCCGAACTTTTCGAACATTTCTTCTAATAGTATTTATCTACAGTGGCTCCCAAAAGTGTTCGTACACTTACGATTTTCAATGAAATAGGGGTCTATCCATTAATTAAAATGAATATTTCAGAATGGGTATTTAATAATAAGATCTATAATCTATTCTTAACAAAACTACATGAAATATTTTAAAAACATAGTAAAACTTTATTTTTAAGAAACCAGTAATCAAAAAGTAACGAAAACTTTATCTCACAAAAGTCATCGTACACTGAAATATTTTCGGATAAATTCATAATTAAAATTATCGTCTGGGGCTTTATTTTTATTTTTGAATTGTGGTGGAATTTAAAATATTGTTTGGCTTTAATTTTTGCTAGCCTACTCCGTAATATTCTATTTATTATTTAAAAATGGCTCGTAGTTGTAAAGAAACAACAAACAGCATTCGAAAATTCATTATTTTTCATCATAGTAGTGGTAAATCAGTTCAGAATATTGCTAAATTACTTGATTTATCCCATTCTACAGTGCAGTATGGGAAAAAAACGCTTTAAAGAAGAAAATTGGATCGAAAACAAGGTAACAAAAGGCCGTCCGGCAAAGTTAACAAAACGTGATCAGAGATTTATAATTAGAAAATTTGTGAAAAATTCACGTTTGAGTGCTGTAAAAGTTTCTGCAGAATTCAATGAAACATTTTCTACTTCAATTTCACCTGAAATTTTTTGACGAGTTCTCAGAATAGCTGGATTACATAGGCGTTCTGCCCATAGAAAATTTTTTGTGAGTGAGAAAAACAGAAAGTTTAGGCTTCCCTTCGCCCTATCAATGATAAATAAGCCCCAAACCTATTGGAATAATGTCTTATTTGCCGATGAATATTTTTGGTGCTGATGGGCGTATAATTGTATGGAAAAGAAAAGGTATGGAGAAGAATGAGGAACTTAATCCCAAGAACTTTGTAGGAACAGTTAAGCATGCCGGTGGAGGTATCCTTGTGTGGGGGTGCATGTCAGCATCAGGACTAGGAAATTTGGTATTTATTGATGGATAATGAATCATGCTGTTTTTATAAATATTTTAAGAGACAATTTAAAATTATCAGCTCAAAATTTGGGTATTGGAAACAACTTTGATTTTTATCAAGATAACGATCCTAAGCACGCGGCTCTCAACGTTCGCCTCTAGTGTGTCTATAATTGTTCACAAGTTTTGAAAACACCACCTCAATCGCCAGATTTAAACCCAATAGAACATATTTGGAGAGAACTGGAGGTTCGAGTACGAAAACACGACATTCACACGAAAATCGAACTAAAAACAATTATGATGGAAGAATGGATGAACATTGATGCAAAAATTACAAAAGAACTAAAGCAATCTATTCCCAGACGTTTGAAATCTGTTGTGGATGCTAAAGGATATCCTACTAAATATTAATTTAACGAAAAATTAGAATATTTACTAATATGTAGAGATTTTTTACTAGTGTACGATGACTTTTGTGAGATAAAGTTTTTGTTACTTTTGTATTATTGGTTTCTTAAAAATAAAGTTTTACTATGTTTTCAAAATATTTCATGTAGTTTTGTTAAGAATAGATTATAGATCTTATTATTAAATACCCATTCTGAAATATTAATTTTAATCAAAGGATAGACCCCTATTTCATTGAAAATCGTAAGTGTACGAACACTTTTGGGAGCCACTGTATATAGTATATAAAACAGTTCCTTAAGTGACTCACTGACTGACTGACATACAATGCACAGACCAAACCGCTGGACCTAAAGAGCTGAAATTTTCCATGGCGATTCTTCTTATAGTGTACGGGTGCACTAAGAAAGATTTTTCAAAAATTCTTCTTAGATTTTTTTAAAGTAAATTTTTAAGCTGTTTTTTGACTTTTTTTAAGTTTGCATTTAAAATAATAATTTGAGGGTTATAAAATTTATATCACAAGAAAGATCATAAAAATTCCTTTAAAATGAAATCTTTTTTGAATCTTTACCTCTATTTCCTGATTTTCGGTGAAATTTTTAAAGATTAATTTTTAGAATTTAATTTATTAAATGCTGATCACGTGATTTCTTTTACTGGTACTTTAAATAAATTTATCGTCACGTGTATAACAACTAAATAGACAAAAAATATTTTTTTTCTTGATAATGCGGCAGACGATTGGACATTATCGAAAAAAAATATTAAAATGCAGTAAAAGAAATGTTATACAAACTGTACTATATTAACTGTACTATATTCTTTGGTATTCTTTAGTCTAGGCGCCCACTGGCGATTATTTCAAAGAAACTTTTTAATCACAAAAATGAAACACATTGATTCCTTCGGTAATGCGCCACTTTCGATTTTTCAGTTGCGGCAACTAAAAAATTCCAACATGTTCGATTCTTTGGGTGATGAAAATGTTGCCGGGGAAAATAGATCATGTTGGTTTAAATAGGACTGCGCCCACTGGTGATTATTTAGTTGCTTGCAATAGATCTGATCATAGGCGTAGCGTGCTTCTAACTTTTTCGGGGGGCTGCACGAATTGAATTCAGTTAGGGTCCTCTTCCGCGAATTGACTGCTAGACGGTCCTTAAAATATAAAATATGATATTTTTGAAACTGAATAACAATAGAATTTATGTTTGAGTAGTATTCAAAAGTTATACAATGAGAAAAATAAATATAATATAAATAAAATGAGAAAAAAATAGCATCGAATTTTTGTTATGGATCCTATCATTGCTAAAAACTATGTTAAGGCTAAAGACATAATCGAAATCTTTAGTTTCATAGTTTGAAAAAGCGGAAAAAAAACAACTTTCTTAAAAGTTTTCTACAATTTTCCGATTTTAGCTGAACTTCTATTAACGTTTTAATTTATTTCAAGTTAAGTTGGGGGGCACGTGCCCCCCCTTCCCTCCCGACGCTACGCCTATGGATCTGATCGAGACAAATCCTCGAGGGCGTGTTTGGCTAGTCCGATTCACGAGGAGTTGGCAAAAGTTGAAGATCACCAGTTTGCTTCAGTACTCGGTGTAAACATGTCGTTGGACACTGAACTATTTATAAGTGAAATTGAAAAACGGCCAGCTTTATACAACATAAAATCAAAAAAAAATATTCTGAGAAAAATTTAAAGAAGACTTTATGGGAGGAATTGTGTCAACAATTCATTGAAAATTGGGATAAGTTGGAGGAAAAACAAAAGAACTAAAAGAGTAAGTTGATAATTTTTTAATATTAACTCTTTTCATTTATCATATAGAGCTTTTATATTAAATTTTGTCATACTACCAAGGAATACTTCTTTGGGGAGAAATGAAATAATATGTAAAATAATCTCTTATCGCAAAACCTTGATTGTTGCTTCTTACTCCAACTGTAGAGATTCTTTCCAATGAACAGTCAAAGAGAGTGTCTTCAAAACGTATTCCATCATGTTTTCTAACAAAATTGTGTAGAATGCAGCATGCTTTAATAACAGATTCACTGAATTCAATACTGGTATTGAGAGGTCTGTGAAATATTCTCCATTTGTTTTCTAAAATTCCAAAATGTACATTCTACCAGTCTGCGGACTCTTGTTAATCTGTAATTAAAGATACGTTGTTTTACGGACAGATTTCTCCTGGGATATGGTCGTAATACAAACTGTGAAAGAGCAACTGCCTCATCCCCCACTAGAGTAAATGGCATTGCCGTTCCATTGTCGTCATTAGGGAGACAACTTTGTTCTGGAATTTTTAATTGGTTTCTTTCAAGCAACCTTGAAAATGCTGACTGTTTAAAAGTATTAGAATCACTTGATGAACCATATGCTCCAACTTCTACATAAATGAACTTGTAATCGTAATCCACTATTGCTAGAAGCACAGTCGAAAAAAATTTTTTACAAAAAAAATATTTGTAATATGCATTTTATTTCAATAAACTTGCAAATTTTTAAGAAAATCTTTTTTCTTACCTTAAAGTCACAGCTAATCTTTCCTGCGGTGGTATAGCCAAACGTAATCTTGTATTTCGGTAAGAAATACTGGGCCCCACTAATAACAACAGGTTCTCGAAACTTTCAACGCTCATCCGAAAGTAGTTGAAAAATTTTGTTGGGTGTACTCTTAAATCTTCAAATAATTTATAAAACTGATCGTCAAATAATCTCCTACTTATTATTGGATGGACCCAAAATCTTCTGTGGCTTTGTTTACGTTTTCGCCGTAGAGCGAGGGCACAAACACATGCAGCTTCCACAAAATCCATTTTCAAACTGAGTGCAAAGCAGCTATTTAGTTGCCAGTGGGCGCTTGTCGAAAATATCTGGCAACTTTCAAGTGACTAAACTGTTTAGTTGCCCAAATTAAAAGTTGCTAGTGGGCACCTGGCCTTATATTAGATTTAATTTGAATATTTTCTTCTACATTATTTTGTCTATAAAAATATCCTTTACGATTTTCTTATAAATATATATATATATATATATATATATATATATATATATATATATATATATATATATATATATATATATATATATATATATATATATATTTTACATCAATTATATACACTGATCGTCGTATTTGTTATATATATACTATACATATATTTATTTATTTATTTTTGGCATTAATTGCATACATTGACTGTTGTATTTACTTTGAATGTACTCTGTAGCGAAGTGCGGGTTTTCAGCTAGTTCTTTAAATAAGACGGAGAAGCTCATCCGTTTTTCCAGATTCGCAGTACGTATCTTGTTTATGTGTATTAGAAAATGAACCTTTCCTTTAGATTTCACTTGAATTTTAATATTTTATATTTATGTATGAGTATGCTTACTCTGCAATTGCGGATACTCTGTTGAATAACAAATCTAGTAGAGAACATGATCAATAAAATATTACGAATGCAAATTTACTTTCTGTGATAAATATTAAAGCAAATTCCTGTTGCTCCATTTTTCTTCATACGCTCTTCAAAAACAAAGTTTCAATTAGTAAAAAGTAAAGGAAAAAGAACTGTTTACGTATTCCTCCAACCATACAAAATAATGCAAAATTTTGTCCCCGAACAAAATCTTAAAAGGAAGGATATCCTACAGGTATGTTCCTGACATTCATGAATTTATGCAACTGTGACGAAAACTGAAGCATTTACTTTTGATTTCTCAGTTTTCATTATAAAGTACCTTTCGATCTACTCATTTATTGTTGTTATAGGCTGAAATGTGTATCCTGTAACACCACATTAAAAATGTCCTTGTTTGGAGTGAAGAAATTCGGCAAGTAGGCCACTGAGAAAATTATTATACTAGTTGAGGAAAACTCGTGAAGAGTTTATAGGATCTTTTAGGTTAGTAGCTTCTGTTTGGGATTATAAGAAAAGCAAATAGTTTATTTTAAATTTATATAAAATAAAAAGACCACCCGTGATCCGTTGATCACTATTCATAGGTGATTAGAGACAAAAAAACTACATCACTGTTGGATCGAAATAAAAGGCCATTTTAAGATAATTCAATTAAATACTTCAATTTATTTGCATTCTTGATAATTCAAGAATTAATCATTCCATCTTTTTAGAAAATCAGTTTATCTGAGCTGAAGGAGAGTTATTTTTAAATTGCATTTTTAGTTCATTTGCCAACATTTGAAATTAGTTAAGCATTTTCCTCGCGGTTTTAGCGGCATAGATCCTCACTGCTCAGCTAGTGCTATTTTTTGTTTGTTTGGAGGAAGAACAACATATATCTTTTAATGCAGCATTCGCAAAGAAGCACTGTAATCCTCAAAAATCGCTAGACGATAGCTAATCGGAATTACTGCAATGCGGAATAGTATTCAACTTAGTAACACTTATTTTTTAACGAAAGTTATTTCGCTCTCTACTAATTTCAGGTGGTACCATTTTTTGACAAATATGACGTAATTTTGTTGCACTTGTCATAGATAAAATATATTTAAATTATTTAAGAAATGTGATTAAAATTTTAACCAATCCATAGAATTAATTTCTTTGACAGAGGTAAATCTGAAAGCTTAACTCATACTTTATACCTTTACTAGCTGAATACCCATGCTTCGCTACGGAGTACATTCAAATTAAATACAAAGGTATGCAATTAATGCCAAAAAAATTATATTTATAAAAAATCGTAGCGGATGTTTTTATAGACAAAATAATGTAGAAGAAAATATTCAAATTAAATACAACGGTCAATGTATACAATTAATTTGTATGTTTAATATCCATAAAACATACTAATTTGAATTAAATTCTTAAAAAACTTCCATCTCAGTTAGTATAGAGGTTCAATTTTCTTTAACTGTATTTTAATATATTTTGTCAATTTATTTCATTGTCATGCACGTGACGCAAAATTAATTTAAAGTATCACAAAAAGAAAAGAAACCACGTGATTAGCGCTTAATAAATTAAATTCTAAAAATTAATCTTTAAAAATTCACCAAAAATCATAAAATGAAGGTAAAGATTCGAAAAAGATTTCATTTTAAAGGAATTTTTATTATCTTTCTCTTGATATAAATTTTATAACTCTCAGATTATTATTTTAAATGCAAACTTTAAAGAATGTTACAAAAAAGCTTAAAATTTAATATAATCTGAGAATTTTTCCAAAAATCTTTCTTAGTGCACTCCTACACTATAAGAAAAATCGCCATGCAAAGTTTCAGCCCTTTAGATCCAGTGGTTTGTTCTGTGCGTTATCAGTCAGTCAGTCAGTTACGAAACTGTTTTATATACACAGATTTACGACACCATTTAAAAATTATATAAATTCTTCCTACCATGAAACAGAAATAAGAGCAATAGAAAGATTTGTCCGAACGTGCAAAAATTAGTTAGATTATATAATAGGAATTATACTATTCTGGTGTTACGTATGGTTCCTATATTCCCCTCTCATTCTGAAGGATCGATGTTCAGTATCCCAACATCAGATGCACTTAACGTACACATAGAATTATTGATTTACAAAACCTATTCCCCCAAAATCAACAAAATTTCTATTCCGTACGCACACGCTTTCAATTCCATACGAGTAAATATAACAATTTAAAATAAGTCTGGCTATTTTATTTCTTTTTGTCAAGAAAACCGGTAGTAGGAGAAGCTAGATTCCCCAAATATTTTCCCCTGTTTACTAATTTAAAACATTATTATAAATAAATATTTGTAAGTTCTCTGGTAGAATTTATAAGTTCGTTGCGAGGTAAGAAGGTTTGAGAGGATGCACCCACACACATTCACAAAAGTATGCTTTGAATAATAACAGACAAGGCAGGTAAGAAATTAGTCCAGAAGAGAGTAGGCCACAAAACTGACGTGATACATCAATTTCTGATGTCAGTGCATGATAGTATTTTAATTTCCCAGTATTTTAATGATTGCACGTTTATTTTATATATTTTACAAGAATACAAAATAGTAATAGATGGAATATTTTCTAGGAAAAAAAATTAACTAGTATAATACTAGTATAATAGATGGAATATTTTCTAGGAATAAAAATTAACTAGTAATACTGCAAAACCTTCCTCAAGTTTTCGAACATATACTAATTTATATAACAAATTAAAACTTTTCCCTTTATGTGATTTTAGTTTCATGGGTAAATACATCCTTTGAACTTATTAATCCTATTTATCTCACGGAGAAGTTCAATAAACTACTTTTTTAACGTAGGATTACGTTCCTCAATAACGGTCCTTCGGAGACAAAAAAATTATTCTGCGTCGCGAGTTATAATTTTGGCAGCGAGCCAAACCCAGTAGCAATAAACAGTTAAACAAAAAAGGGCCAAAATCGTAAAATAAAGGGTAAGCAACGATAAGTAAGGGCCTGTTCACCTATAGGAGTCCGGTAGCGAAAGCGTTGTAGTGTTGAAATATATTTAACCAATGGCAAACCTCCAAACGATTAGCAACGAAATTTTTAACGCCTATGATTGGTTTATTTCCGTCTCAGCGCCATCTTTCCTTTTACGCTTCCGCTACCGGACTCCTATGTGAACAGGCCCTAATCCTACGTTAATAACCCGCGGTAGTTTTGTTAGAAGAGACTACCTGAAATTTATTTTTGTTTTTCTTTTTGTGTGTGTGTTAATTTATCCGAAATATTCGCTGTCAATTTTTGTTCTATTACCAGTTTTGACTGAAATTTTGCTGGAATATTATACAATCACTGCTTCCAATTCCCTGTTAGATGTATTCGGTCATGTTCAAATCTGGTGACTAAAAAATACGCTACTTCTAATATCTACCACGGACAATCGTAGAGTAACCCAGAGGAAAAACATTTAAAACCTGAATTTAGAATAATTCACCTAACGCAGCAGCTAGTTTTAACTTAGGTCAATTTTTTGTCTATTGGGATCGATTTTAAAGCTATTTCAAAATGTTTAAGCACTTCAAATGATCCATCTATGTTTCTTTACAAATAAAGCTCATTGAATCAAGTAATCGACAATGCAGTCCAATACCTAAATTAAACCTTTCGACCCCTTTGACCATGGGCATGGATTTTTCTTTTTTGTATCTATTTCTTCATTCGGTTTTCGTCGGTTAGTCATTCAATATTATCCAAACTGCCACGCAGATAGTATATTGGTTAATGTCTCGAGCTTCCACGTTGTGGGCTCAGGTTCGAATCCCAGATAAGGCCTAGATGTTTCCGTCATAGGGAGTATCGTTGGCTCACTTACGTATATGGTGATCCCATAATAAAATTTCCAACGAATTCGCAGTATGGAAGGATTAGTGTCCTCTGGACAAAGTATTGTTGCATTGGAAGAAAAAATATAATTCACCCGATAATTGCTACCCGAGCCCCACCGTCTCACCAACACAAGAGCTTAGCACAAACTTTTGTATCTTGAAAATTATATGCATTTATAACTCCGATTAAAAAAGAAATTTCAAATAATTTTATAATTAACAAAAAATAATTTGTATTTTTATAACATTAAAATATAACGAACTGAAAATTTTTTGATGTTCTTTTGACATTCTATAGAATGCTAAAAATTTTGCATCGCTTTCTTGTAATTAATGTGGCGCAACAAACAGCCGATGGTGAAAATTCCGTTCCGAGTACGGATGTACTTGTACTTTTCTCCGAAACCTTTTCCTTTTTATCTTACGGTACCAGTATAACATAAGAATGTCCTTCTCATCACTGGAGCTGCTCATTTTAAACAAATAAAAACAAGAAGTTTTATACTTTGCACGTTGAAGACTTTCGACCTACAGAGAAAAATATGGATTCATCATCCCGCTTCGAATTCGAGACGAAACCACTTCGAGTGCGATTCGACCTGTGTGCGGGTAGACTTCGCATAGTTCTAACAAGACGCACATCTCGCTTAGAGTTCGAGCCGAGTACGAGACGACCCGTGTGCGGATGGCCTTAGAGTGTTACAGATGCTTCAGTTTCTACTGACGTTTCTTTTTCTCTCTTTTGTTTAACGAAACGCAATTTTCCTAGTTCATTTCTAGCGTAAAAAGTTTAGAACAAAATGTAAATCAGTTTTTGTACATATCAGTTAAGAATACGAAATAGTTAAAGATTATTTTTCTTGCTCTTACAATGGAAAATTACAAAGTGTACCAAGACTGGAGCGAAATATTTTGTAATAACTTTATATTGCATTCAAACAATATTTTAATGAAGCTGTAGTTAAATATCTTACATGCTTTTCAATGAAATAAACTTGGGCTGTTACTTGAAAAAATACAGCGAGATAATACTTTTTTAATCCTTTTTTTAACAATTTTCTTATGGAATTCTATTGTTTCAATAGAATTTAGCAGGCTATAATTTATTAAAATCGTACAACTATTTTAAAATTGAGGAAAGTACTGGAGATGTCTCATGATGGGAAATATATAAGCAAAAATTTACATCATTCGTTGAACGTTTCATTTGTATAACTCTTTTTTTACTCAAAGAATACTAAAATATGAAACATTATACTTACTTCAAGAGTGTCTCCATAGTAATACACGTTTAAAAAAATAGAATAAGCATGTGTTGCCATCGGTTGTTTTACGAAATCAGTGCATATTGTAAACTGAGACGAATGCTTGAGAGCAAACGATATTCAACTTTACCTAAAATTTTCTCTTTCGAGATCTAAGGGCCTGTTCACATAGGAGTCCGTTGCGGAGCGTTAAAGTATTGAAATATATTTAACCAATGGCAAACCTCCAAATGATTAGCAATGAAATTTTTAACGCCTATGATTGGTTTATTTTCGTCTCAACGTCATCTTTCCCTTAACGCTACGCAACGGACTCCTATGTGAACAGGCCCTTAAGCATAGCAAAACTTCAGATATATAGTTTTATCTCATTATGCATTTTCTCTTAAATTAAAAAAAAAATTAACCTTTAACCTATTTTCATATTACGCAACTCTGTTTAAACGTTGATGAGTAATACCTGATTTTAATGCTATTTAAAAACTTAGGGCATGTTCACATAGAAGTCCGGTAGCGGAAGCGTAAAAGGAAAGATGGCGCTGAGACGGAAATTAACTAATCATAGGCGTTAAAAATTTCGTTGCTAATCGTTTGGAGGTTTGTCATTGGTTAAATATATTTCAATAATTTAACGCTTCCACTACCGGACTCCTATATGAACAGGCTCTTAGTATCGAAGGTTCAATGTTGCATTTCAAATAAGAATTGCTTAAAATAGTGGCTTTGAAAACAAGATGTGCTGATCTTTTTATCACATCGTGAACCTCAAAACCCAAAACCGATGGCAAACGCAAATATGTATACCACTTTTGTCCCAAATATGAGTTATCCCTGCTTCATATTTTGAAAGGTAACTTTGAAAGAAAACCATGTTAAATCACTCCAAACTCCTTAAGCGATATACTGAAATAAGTGAAACAGTAAACCACTTATTTTCATGGTGAAAGAAAATCCTATATTTTGCAGAATAAGCCGCAACTGAACGAAAGCTATTTTGTTCTTATTCTCTTAAATATGATGCTCTTAGATGACCAATATTTTTTTTCTCACACTGATAATAATCTAGATCTTTGTGAGAAGACATATCGCTGGTCACCAAAATCTAACAGTAATTCTCCAGATCACATCTGACCATTTGTTCCTTAAAGAAATAGAACACGATCGATTTCAAACGATCGTCTTTGTTTACACGCATGCTTTTGCGCTTTTACAGTCAAGTGAACATAGAAATAGCCATGAATCATTCTAAATTGAAATTACGCCTTATGTTTTATACTTTGAAATTCAAATACCCATGACATTCCTAACTTTGTTTAGAGAATTTAATTAGTTGGGCAATTTTCTTTACCAACTCCGAGAACAGATAGATTCGCGAGATAGATTCTTTTTAAGCATACCGCATCTAAGATTCTGATATTTTGAAGTAGGTTAAGGTATACTAAATTTCGCAGAACACGGTATTCAAAATAAAATTGACGTATTGCTCTGAGGAAGGAATGATTTGACCGGTTAAGAGCTTAAAAAAATTTCAGTCATGCCGTAAACAAAGAAATTAAAGATCATATCAAAAAGGGAAAAACAATGGACCGATTGCGATGGGAGAAGTTAGAACGTTTTCAAGGAATTTCGAAAAATCCATAGATGTGAGCAACATACGACTTTTACTGAAAATTTCCCACAACCAGGATCATTATGCAATGAGTGACGTCACATCTCGGGAAAAAGGCTATGGATCCACTCAGAGATACGAACGACATATTGCTGAATCTGAATATTTCCCACAACCAGGGATCATTATGTTATTAATAACGTCATGCCTGAAAAAAACGCAAAGGATCTGCTAATACTGTTTAAGGCTGCTATGTACTAAGAAAAAAAATCGTATTTCCCTTTTCCTCTTCTTCTAGACTCTTGTGGTGGGAGGAGTCATGTTGACAGTTCGAGAATTCCACCCCCCTTAGGATTGACATTTTGAGGGATTGTAATGGCTCTCTCTCTATAGGGGGGTTAAGCGCTGCCCCCAAATTTTTTATTTAAAATATATTTTGCCAACTATTTACAGGTCAAAATTTACAGCCGAGGTCTCTAAATTTTGATTATCAGGTACATAAATGCTGATAATCAAATAAAATTGGTATTGTCAGATAGCCCGAACTTTTCTGCAAAGCGCTACAGGATTCTTTTTATACATTTCGTCCACCGAAGGAATTTATGAGCGTTTAAAACACACTATACCAGATTTTTTTTCGAATAATTTAAATTTAAAAATATTAATTGCATTTTTTTAAAAAAACGAAAAATTTACACAAATGTAAAAATTTTTCTCTATGACGGAATACAATTTTAAAAAAAATCTTTGAGTCCAAGTCAGCATTCCGTGGACAAATTTTCTCCATAGGTTAACATTGAGGTGAGCGAATCCAATGGGGTTAGTACATAGCAGCCTTAAGAAGAATCACTCTTAAACTGACAATAGGAAGAAAATTTTAGAGCCGAGGTCTCTAAATTTTTATTTTGGTACAGAACAGAAAGTTTTATTCAATGATAAAACAGAAAATTTTATATTTGCAAGTCATTTTCAAATTTATGCTTAACGTGTTAAATAACCTTGATGCGATGAACTCATTTTTAAAGTATCAAACTCTAATATGAAGCTATTTTTTTAACTTCAGAGAGAGAGAAAGACACCGCCTTTATGGCTCTTTTTGGGATACCTAAGCCAAAGGCTTTAACTCCAGTGATGACTATGATTCATTTGAATAAGGGTGCTCGTAAAAAAGGTTAGTAGGGGTTTTGAGGTAAAATTACTTCACAGTGGATTATTGTAATGAGGTAAGAGAAGTTAAATTTAAATGAACTATTAACTAGGAGTAGTTAATTAAAAGCTAGAGAAACAAAAAGTTAGAAAACGCAGAATTCTTTTATAATTTTTTATCTAGATTTCTATTTATTTGTTAATTTATTTTTTAATTAATATTTTATTTTATATTTTGTTTGTTTTGATTAAATAAAAGACGTACGAAGAAAAGAAGAAAGGAAATAAAGTGCCTTTTTTAACTCCAGTACATTTCAAGAGACACTATTTTCAAAAAGTGTTTTAAAGGCATATTTGTACGTTTGAAGTAAAAGGAAATCTAAACAAATAAGTTTGATCTTTCCCCCTGAATTCCATGCAAAAGTTGAAGCTTAAAATGAAAGCAACTTATGAGAATTGTAGATTACAAATAAACAACATGAAGACGTCCGTTAGGGCGATAAAATTTTAGCATGACTCAAGAATCAAAGTCTTTGATACGAACAGGAAGTATTTCTGTAAATATGTGACCCACTACCAACTTATTTCACTATCGTCTTCTTAATTTATAACTCCGTAAGTTTTGAACTACAGCGTAATGGTTAATGAAACATTTCAGACCTGTCGATCAAAAACACCTTAAATTTAAGGTACGAACAAATGATTTCGTATGCAGTCTCATGGCTTGAATGATTTTTTTTTTATTTTGATGACTATCCGGCAAATTAATTATTGATTAAAGGTCACATTAATATAAATATATTTCATGGATGACTTTAGATTACATGATGACTTTAGATTAATATTAATTTTGAGGATTATGTTTTTTTAAGGGCAGGGCTATAACAGAATACTGCGGATGCACTTACACATAGAATTGTTGATTTACTTTGAATCGGAGTCTGCGGGTTCGAATCCCGCGTTAAGCATGGGTCTCTGTAGATGATTGGAATCGGCTTTAAGCTTTAGGTTTCGATCGTTCTCACCAGCGTATTGTCGAAGATAAGAATAGGGCTTCAAAATAACCTGATCTGACCGTAAGGTTTAACTTTCTCATTTTGCAGTCGTAGAAAATTTTATCGTTATGAAATAGGAAATTCTTTCACAGTGATGTACGGTCTCTGCATAAAGAAAGATATTATACATAGTGACTTTTGTCCAGGCTGACCAAGCATTCTACCGGACTATCCGCTGTTTTTCAGCTTTTAGATTTATTGTCCAGTAAAAATCAATAACAGTGTTTTTAAACGTCAATATCCAGTATTGGAGAAGGCAGGCGGCGGTAATTCCAGCCATCTTATAATTATTATAACTAACAGGGTCCATTTTGAATTGGAGTAGGCAGTGCCCGTCAGGAAATTAAATTTAACTACCAGAGGGATAATGTTGACCCGTCAGTTGATAAAAATTAAAAATGTCTTACACGGAAAGACTCAAAGTGAGTAAGCTATCCTCAGCCAACGAGTGATGCTACCAATATTAAGATATTTAATCTTAGTTTCGGGCATATGAAAATTTCACATTGCGAAAATGGCTTCACCTTGACATATATTTGTCAATTCTATCAGTGAGTTTTATTGTCGATTAAAGGGACAACGGACATTCAACCTAGAAATTTTTAGCTTCCAATTTTTAACACTATATACAAAATGAAAATAATTTGTATTCTTTTTTACTACATTGAGGACCCTTAGAATTTAAAATAAGGATATTTGGCAGAATAATGCCTGTTTTTCAAAAAAAAAATAAATTTCAAAATTGCTAGTCTTTTTCAAAATGCTCCCTGTGCATCCCTAATCAGTTAAAAATCAGTTATGTAAGTTTACAGTATATATATATATATATATATATATATATATATACAAACATGATTGTGTATTTTTTTTGTATGAATCTAAAGTCATAAATAATTATCTTTTTTAATCTTCATGCTATTTTTTATGTTTTTGCTTTATTTCATGATCTATAAATTTGAAAAATATTTGTGGTTTCAAAGAATTACACACAGTTTTGTGGAAAACACTTTAGTTAACAATCCTGAGAAATTTGGGTGAAATCCGAAGAAAATGAATGAGCATGGAGCATTTTGGAAAATTCTAAAATTTTTGAAGGTTTTATTAAAAAATAGGTCTTATAACCTCCATAAAATACTTATTTGTGAATTTAATGTGTCTTCACTGTAGTAGAAAAGTATACTAATTATTCTCATCTATATATATGTAAAACAGTTCCGTAACTGACTGACAGATAACGCACAGACCAAACCGTTGGACCTAAAGGGTTGAAATTTTGCATGGCGATTCTTCTTACAGTGTAGGGGTGCACTAAGAAAGATTTTTGAAAAATTCTTCTTAGATTTTTAAAAATTAAATTTTAAGCTGTTTTTGTAACATTCTTTAAAGTTTTCATTTAAAATAATAATCTGAGGGTTATAAAATTTTTATCAGGAGAAAGATCATAAAAATTGCTTTAAAATGAAATCTTTTTCGAACTTACCTCCATTTTCTGATTTTTAGTAGATTTTTGAAGAATCCCTTTTAGAATTTAATTTATTAAATGCTGGTCACGTGGTTTCTTTTCTTTTTGGTATATTTTAAAGTAATTTTGCGTCACGTGCATAACAACGAAATAAATTGGCATTTTTTTTTTCTTTCTAATGCGGCAGACGATTGGACATTATCCAAAAAAATATTAAAATACAGTAAAAAAAATTTTCCTCAAACTGTACTATATTAACTGTACTATATTCTTTTGTATGTTCTATTAGATTTAATTTCAATATTTTCTTCGACATTATTTTGTCTATAAAAATATCCGTTACGATTTTTTTATAAATATTTTTTTTTGTTTTTTTTGGCATTAATTGCATACATTGACCATTGTATTTATTATATTATATATATATATATATATATTAGCATTCATTGCATACATTGACCGTTGTATTTAATTTGAATGTACTCCGTAGCGAAGCACGGGTATTCAGCTAGTTTTGTATATAGTGTAAAATATGGAAAGTTTAAGAAAGAACGAGATTAAAAGTCCCTTCTCTCCTTTAGACTGCTGTGCACTAACAATATTGGATTCGCTCACCTCAATGTTAACTTATGGAGAAAATGTGTCTACTATTTAGAGCTACACAATGCCGATAATCCGATAAAAACATAGGCAAAGCGTGCTTCTAACTTTTTTTTCGGGGGGGGGGGGGGGGGGCATGAATTTAATTCAGTTATGGCCCTCCTCAGCGCATTAACTGCTGGACGGTCCTTAAAATATGAAATACTATGATATTTTTTAAACTGAATAACAACAGAATTGATGTTTGAGTAGTAGTCAAAAGTTATAGAATGAGAAAAATAAATATGATATAAATAAAATGAGAAAAAAATATAGCATCAAATTTTTTTATGGATCATATCATTGTTAAAAACTACGTTAAGGCTAAAGACATAATCGGAATCTTCAGTTTCACAGTTTGAAAAAGCGGGAAAAAACCAACTCCAGTATCTCCGGTAGTAAATTTTTGCATCAGAATATATGTGCTCGGCAAGTATTAAAAATATCAGAAATAGGCTCTCATCAAGTAAAAATAATTTTTAAAATAATAAAAGAATTTAATGATTAAAATAAAGAAGATTGGAGAAATTGCAATCGCCGGGAATGGAACCAGGATCAATAGATTACAAAGCGCGCGCTCTACCACTGGGCTAATGTTACCACAGTTGGTTGGGAGAAAAGTGAAAGAGATTCGCACTGAGATTATTGCAAAGTTCTTCGGGGTTGTAAAATATACATGTGGGAGGAGTTTTTAAGTTAGGAATAACTTAGCAGGATAGAAGAGAAATCGTTAGCTCTTCAATAAACACGCCCGTGGGCGTTATTCTATGCATGGGGTTAAGTATATTAGCTCTGAGCAGAAATTCTGCAAGTCTAGTTGAAGTTAAATTTTTGATTTACAGTTTAAAGTGTATGCTCATGTCGAGTAATTAAATCTAGTCGAGTAAATTTTGGATTTTAGTTCGTAAACGAATACCTCTAAACACTGAGCGACATGCGTCACTTAAAAGGAAGAAACTCGGGGTATATTGTCCTTGAATATGGACAATGGAAGACTGAAGCATCAATATAGGCTTTATAGGGCGACAAAAGATAAAAGCAACTCCGTAACGACACTTGAAGTTCAACAAATCACTGCCCAAATTAAGTTTTTCAAAATTTTAATATCCGTAGGTGAACACGGTATATATGGATAACACGGTCATATCCACGGGTATAACAAGTGTTTACTGCTACGAAGCTTCGTTAAAATGTCATTACATGGACACCGTCTAAGTTTATTTTATTTTATCGAAGTCATCGGTTCACAGTTAAATAAGAATGTGATGAAATTTTGAATGCGAAGTTCGCATTTGCATTCGCCAAACACTTCATCATAAAATTTTGAAAAGAAACAATATTAAAGTACACTAGTTATCAAAAATTAAGGAAAAATCACAAAAAGAGGGATAAATGTTCAAAACTAGACCAATCTGTTTAAAATTTGAATATGTTGTTAAGTAAAAGGTACTAAACAATACTACATTATGCAAAATAGTGGCGCTGCAGTCAGAATACGTCATTTGCGTGGAGCATAAAAGTGCATGTCTCAGAGCAAGGAGACAATTGTCGCTGCGAGGCTGAGATTAGACATCTGGCATAGCCAAACTGTATCAATGACCTCTAGGCATCATTTGACCGAAGAACTGCGATGGCGAGCTATTGGGAGACTAGAGGCAGGACAAAGTCAGACAGAAGTGACCAGATGGCTAAATGTGAGTCCGTCTGGGGATCATAGACTTTGGCAACAATTCCTAACCACGGATTCAGCATCCAGGAGGTTCAGCCAAGGACGGCCATACGCTATGACGAGTGCCGATGACTGATATTTGTCATTATGCGCTCGAAGGAATAGAACAGCAACTCCGTCTGCAAACTCCGTCTGCAGATCCTCCTTCACTGCAAGCTCTGAAAGGTTGGTATCAACGTCAACCGTGCGTAGAAGGCTTCACGAATTTGGTCTTTTTGCGAGGCGACCAGCCATTTGCGTCCCGCTCACGTCACACCATAGGTGGGAACGTTTGCAGTGGGCACGTCAACATGTCCATTGGACGCGTGATCAATGGAGGGCTGGTCTCTTTATGGATGTGTCCAGGTTTAGCCTCAAAATCGATAGTAGGCGTATTTTGATTTGGAGAGAACCTTGAACTCGTTTTCATCCATCACACATCCGTGAAAGACATGCATACGGATCAGGCAGTGTCTGTGTTTGGAGTGGTATCTCTTTGGGGGGACGCACAGACCTCCATGTCTTTCCCCGTGGAAATGTGAATGCTCACACTTATAGAAATGACATCCTTGATTCTTATGTGCGCCCTTATGTTGGGGCAATAGATGATGCTTTCGTGCTACAGGACGATAACGCGAGACCGCACAGGGCTGGCATCGTGGATGCTTATCTTGAGCAGGATACAATTCAGCGCATGGAGTGTCCAGTTCGTTCACCGGACCTGAATCCTATGGCCTTGGTCCTCAACGGACTGTTGCGCCATTGGTTAGTTAGTTAATAAATAATATATATAATAAACATAATAAATAATATATATATATATAAATAGATATAATAAAATATTCATTTTATTTTAATGTTACCTTTGGACTAAAAGATGCACCCCAATTTTAAATCGATTTTTTTCGTGTAAAATAGGGCGTCTTATGATCCGAAAAATACGTTAATTGATATTAATAACATCTTGTATAATGGATCTATCTTTTACGGCTAAAATATAGGGACAGGTCTATGAATCTCAGTGAAATTAGTAAACTACCTCGAGAATCGCGTAGCTACCGATAGAAACATTAAAGCTAAAATCAAATCATTACAACATTTTCACTATGTCCAAGGTTGTTTTGAGATCTCAGGTAATTGTTTCCTAGTAGCGCGATTACCTGTTCCGAAGACCGACTCAGTATTGAAATAAAGCATACCGTCTTCATTTCCTTTTATTACCTATATCCGACGTGACAGAAAATGTCGAACCATCCGGCTTCGCTTGGCTGGTTCGGCTAAATTTAAACTTGGAAAATAACTATCGTATTGATTAAGCTGACAAAAGGGTTGATACATGCCATTAGATTTGCTGTACTGAGCTGAAAAATTATCAAGGAATAAATTTTCCGTCTCGGTGTGTTACAAAACGAGTAGTTCAAATGGAAACTGTTGGAAGAATTTTCTTTCTCAGTGTTCTTTTTAAAATAGAACTTCGATAATTTAAAATCGGACGATTCAGTTCCTAACACCTCCATGAAAATGCTGGCTTTGCTAGCAGAGCAAGTCGATTCTCATCTGGGTGGTAGCCTCTCAAAAATGACCGACTCCATGTACAATTCGTACAGTGTTTCCCAACATTTTTCGAATCGCGACCCCCTTCAATGGTTTCCACGCATCGTGCAACCCCCTTTCCCCCCCCCGTTCCCAACCTATATATTTTCATTAAAAGGCCTTTCAAGTCATAAAGAAAAAGATTAAAATTCGTTTTCCATAATTTTAATGTCAAATAAACGTTTCATTTTAAACAAAAATTAAATTCGTAAGAAATGAAGAAACATTCATCCCTCAGTCAAAGGAGTGAAAAAGACAAGAACAGAATAGAACAGCTAGAAAAAAAGACGTACCTTCGTATTGATTCATAATTATTTAGCAATAAAAACAGGAAAAACTCATACCTAAGTGAAATTGCTTTATTCCGTTTGGGAAACTACAATAGTAATTTCAAAGTAACAGCACAGACTGGTGAAAGACAAACTGACGTTTAGAATCTGTGTACTGTCCGTAGTAAGTATCTGCACTTTTCACTGACTGCTCAACAAAAGCGGTAGATTTCTAACGAACTAGGTTTGTGACTGGTGAAAGACGAAATAGGTCACGAAGCTACTAGGTACGCACTAGGACGAACTAGGTCACAGACTGGTGAAAGACATACTGACGTTTAGAATCTGTGTACTGTCCGTAGTAAGTATCTGCACTTTTCACTGACTGCTCAACAAAAGCGGTAGATTTCTAACGAACTAGGTTTGTGACTGGTGAAAGACGAAATAGGTCACGAAGCTACTAGGTACGCACTAGGACGAACTAGGTCACAGACTGGTGAAAGACATACTGACGTTTAGAATCTGTGTACTGTCCGTAGTAAGTATCTGCACTTTTCACTGACTGCTCAACAAAAGCGGTAGATTTCTAACGAACTAGGTTTGTGATTGGTGAAAGACGAAATAGGTCACGAAGCTACTAGGTACGCACTAGGACGAACTAGGTCACAGACTGGTGAAAGACAAACTGACGTTTAGAATCTGTGTACTGTCCGTAGTAAGTATCTGCACTTTTCACTGACTGCTCAACAAAAGCGGTAGATTTCTAACGAACTAGGTTTGTGACTGGTGAAAGACGAAATAGGTCACGTAGCTACTAGGTACGCACTAGGACGAACTAGGTCACAGACTGGTGAAAGACATACTGACGTTTAGAATCTGTGTACTGTCCGTAGTAAGTATCTGCACTTTTCACTGACTGCTCAACAAAAGCGGTAGATTTCTAACGAACTAGGTTTGTGACTGGTGAAAGACGAAATAGGTCACGAAGCTACTAGGTACGCACTAGGACGAACTAGGTCACAGACTGGTGAAAGACATACTGACGTTTAGAATCTGTGTACTGTCCGTAGTAAGTATCTGCGCTTTTCACTGACTGCTCAATAAAAGCGGTAGATTTCTAACGAATTAGGTTTGTGACTGGTGAAAGACGAAATAGGTCACGAAGCTACTAGGTCCGAACTAGGACGAACTAGGTCACATACTAGTGAAAGACGTACTGACGTTTAGAATCTGTATACTGTCCGTAGTAAGTAACCGCGATTTACATTGAGTACTCAATAAAAGCGGTAGATGTCTAACGAACTAGGTTTGTGCTTTGAATGAAACTTTGATCTTTAAAAAACATCACTGCTGTACAGTTTCGTGGTAAATAAATACTGACAAATATTTTGAGTGAAATTCGCTAAAAAATTATTTTTATTGAATAAGATCGGGGTGACACCCTCCCCCCCCCCCTGAAAACACTTCGCAACCCACACGTTGGGAATCCCTCAGTATGTGGTTACTAGTAACTAAACAAACAAATTTCTTGTTTCAATGTTGCGAATCTATCATCCAACCTCGCACTTATTCGCGGCTTATTTAAGTAATATTTAGCCTGTCTTAAACTTCTGTTTAAATAATATGAAGCCTTTGATTGGTCAAAAATTGACCTATTGCACTTAGACAGCAGTGATTCCCCTCCTTGGCCCGACATATGCAATTTTGTTGGGAAGAAACCGCGGCACCTGCCTCACCCTCTCTTTCACAAATGGTGTTTAGTTGTAGGTGAACTTTCATCATACATAAGAAACTAAGGAAGGAATAGAATGTATGTTTTTAATTAAATGGATTGATATTGACCCAAGTAACACAAAACCGTTGGCAAGTCGTTGGTCAACCATTTTCGGGCATGGTTGGACAACGGTTGGCATTCAGTTGGCCCAACCATTGGATTTGCAGGATTTGGCCGTTGGCGTGAGGTTGGTCCAACGGTTGGATTTAAATGATTTGGCCGTTGGCATGAGGTTGGTCAACAGTAGGCTTTCAGTAGGCCCGACGGTTGGCATTCAGTTGGCCCAACAGTCAACTTTGTAGGTAATCCTACATAGAATTTATTTGGAGATATCACGCATATTTTGTAGCCGTTGGTCCAACCGCTTCCAGTTGCAGTTGGGCCAACCACATTTTGTAACCGTTGGCCCAATCGCTTCCATTTGCAGTTGGCCCATCTGAATTTCTGAAATTTCTGCCAACGGTAACCATTCCTCAACGATGTAACGAAAATATGCGGTTGGGCCAACGGTGTGTGTTACTTGGGGAGTTAATAATCGATACATAATTTTTTTTAAATTTTGTTGTGATTATTACATTTCTTTAAATTACTTAAATAAGTAACAAGATTCTTTATGTGAATATATCTTTGACTAAGTCTCCCCTCTAAAATAAAAAAATACTTCACGAAATTCGAATAAAAGAATTAATTTCAATTGCATCAGTTTTTCCCCCCAAACTTTTACTTTTATTAGAAAATTGCGACGTTATATTTTCAATGAGTAATTATAGTATTAATTGACTGTAACATAGATCTACTTAGTGGAATAATTTCCGCAGTCGTTAAATTAAAAAAGGGATCTGTGATTAAACTGAAACATGCATCTTTTTCCTCTCGCCTTAGTGAAATTTATTTTCCTAATCAAAAAGAAAAAAAAAAGTCTAGAATTAAAAGAATATCTGAAAGATAAATTTTAAACTCTAAATCAGTGCAATTCAAATATAAATCCCTTACCATTTCAAACTATTGTCGCGAAATCGAATCTACACGACAGCATGAAAAGTATGGGGGCGCAGCTCCTTTTTTCAAATGTTTAAAGCTGTTGTGTATACTAACCCTATTGAATTCGCTCACCTCAGTGTTAACCTATGGAGAAATTGTGTCTACTATTTACAGCTCCATAAATGCTGATAATCCAGTAAAAATGATATTTTCAGATAGCTTGAACTTTTCTACACCTTACAACTGGATTCAATTTATAAATTGTGTCCACCAACGGAATTTATGAGCGTGTAAAACACACTAGTCCCGATTTTTGCCCCGAATAATTTAAATTTAGAAATATTATTTGCATTTTTTAAACGATTAATGCCCCAATGTGTAAAATTTCTTTCTCTGTTACGGAGTAAAATTTTAAAAAAAAATCTTTGAATCCAAGTTGGCAATCCTTGAACACATTTTCTCCATTTGTTAACTTTCAGGTGTGCGAATCCAATAGGGTTAGTACACAAGAGCCTTAAATCGCATTACAAAAGACACAGTTGACTGTTTTGCCTTTCTGTTAAAAATGAACTTAACGGATGAAATTTTACCATCCGCATAACTGTCGACAATTATGCGGACAGTTTCAGCTCGCAAAGCCTATATGGGCCAGGGGGTATTAGCAAACAACAACCTGAGTTCTCAAAGCATTGCCGCGAAATTCTTGCAGATATTGAGAAAAAGAGAAAAAAAAACTCTCAACTTGCATTCTGAAAAACATACTTATCAGATATAGGCTATGGCGTCAGAGGAAAATACCCTTTTTGCAATAAAAAGAACAAATTTGTATTTTCCATCTTTAAAATGTCATCATGATGATGATATAAGTTTCTTGTTTTGTATGATTACTGCTTCAAAGCCAGCAGAAAATTATCATATTTATCTGTATGTGCATATTTTGAGATATATAATTCAAAATTTAACCTCGGATTACTTCAGTCTTTTTTATTCAATCTGATATCCCTTTAGGCGGTTACAAGACTTAACAGAAATTGAAAAAAAAATTGCTATACTTCATAAAACACGTAATTCTGTTATGTTAAGCTTCAAAATCTGTACGGAATTTTTTTTTTCTATTTCTGGACGGAACCTGTGAGACGAATGAATGTCAAATATGATAAATGACATGAAATGCATCATCAAAATACCATCAATAAAATGCATCATTATTTTTCTTTCACGTAAAACACATTTTTTTTTCAATGATAACGCATTCAAGCTGCCACTCATTTCTAATCTGCCCAGAATAAAACCTGTCAACGTGAGCTTATTCTTAGTTAATATTTAGTTGTTCAAAGGTGTCAGGCTTTACTTTTTCATATCCATCAATGTCATTTGCGAGAGAATTTAGCCCTGAAAATGCCTCTGCGTTCCGGAAAGTTCTAATAATTCTCCGCATTTCGCAGGTCTCTCGACCGACACACATTTTGACTGCCTATTAAGATGGAACAGAAACAAGCGCGAATCGGAACTATTTTTAGAATCGAGTCATTACGTCGAAACACCTTAATCTCTCATGTAATATTTTCGTGTTAAAACTTTTTCTTTTTGTTTACATTCTTTGCAATGACTGGGTAGGTTTAGAATTAAAGCAAGAATATACAGGGTGGTCCAAAATTATTGAGCACATTTCATGTTTGAAAAAGGGAGAACAAAATGAGGTACGTACATGATTATTGTTTTCTTGGAAAGACAATTTAAAACAGTTTTACACAACAAAATTTTAAACATTAAATAACTTCCACAGAAGCCGGTAGATGGCACGACAACACTTAATTACGACATTGAAACAGCAAGAAAAATGTACTAATTGCGTCAGTCTGCAAATGGCTACCATACAGGAAAAAGCAATGTGTGTTTTGTGGTTCCATGACAGCAAATCCGTTGTAACTCATTTTGTTCTTTTTTTTTTATTTCAAACATGAAATGCGCTCAAAAGTTTTGAACTACCCTGGGGTGGTCCAAAATTAAAAATAAAAAAGAACAAAGTGAGTTACAATGGATTTGCTTTCATGGAACCACCAAACGCACATTGCACTTTCTTGTACGGTAGCCATTTGCAGACTGGCCCAATTAGTAAATTTTTCTTGCGAAATGTTGTCGCGCCATCTACCGGCTTATGGGGAAGTTATTTAATGTTTAAAATTTTGTTGTGTAAAACTTTTTTAAACTGTATTTCCAAGAAAACAATAAACATGTACTATCTCATTTTGTTCTTTTTCTTTTCAAACATGAAATGAGCTCAATAATTTTGGACCACCCTGTACACAGGATGGAACTTTAATACTGATAACTAGGTATGTACAAAGTATACACAAGAGATAAAGGGATGAAACTTTTATAGCCCTTCAAAGTACACTCATGTCCATAAATTAAGGATAATGCCAGCTCCGGCAAATAAAGGTTCAGAAACAAAACAAACGTGACTTATTCATAAAGCCCATTTATTAAACAAAAGATAAAGAACAAAAAAATGGTGTATGTATGATACCATTCATAAAAACTACGATTTTTGCTCCGTGGAGCAATTGTAAAAAATATCTCCTTTACAAAAACTTAATATTACATTGTTGGTATGATGGTTAATACATTGTATGTCTCCCATGCGATGAAATACAGTCCGTACAACGCCTAGGCATGCTGAGTATCAAATTATCGAGCTGATCTTGGATAGGATTACTCCACTCAGCATGCAATGCTCTCCCAAGTTTCGGTACACATGTAGGAGGTGGTTGACTGGCTGCAACTCGTCGGCCAAGCATGTCCCACACATGCTCTATCGGATTCAAGTGAGGGGAGAATGCTGGCCATTCCATACGGATGATATACTACCAAATACCGGTCTTCATTCGGCGTTGTAACTCGGGGGCGACTTGTACTGTAACGTCTACTGACATTTCCATCATATTGAAATCGTTGCCAAAGCCTAGAGATGACACTTTGGGCAATTCCAAGTTTCTCGGATACTTCCATCTGAGTAAGCCCTCATTCCAGGCGGTCGATAATTCTACCACGTAAAAAATCCTCCACATGCGTCCTCTGTGTCGTAACTATTCGGTTATGGCACTGAGCGGCTTACAGAAAACTTGTGAACAATTTTACTTCTTTGCCACCATTCCTTATATACTAGGGTGGGCCGAAAAAACTTTTTTTTTATATTTTCGGAAACGGCTAGTTAAAAAAAGTTGTTACACTTATAAATAAGAAAAACCGTAAAGCATTTTGTGAAAAAAAATATATATTCCGATCGCGCATTCACTTTGAAATATTGAAAAAAATAAGAAAATTAATTTTTTTCAGCAGTTTTTTTAAAAGCTCTGATATAATGCATTTCAAATGCAATGGTTCGCAATGTATAGTAAAAGTGTGTCAAAAGACAGGGAAACATTTTTATATCTATGTTTAAAAAATTTATTTTACAAACAAAACATTCAAAAGTACCATTAAAAAAAAAAAAAAATTGTGCGGTCGGGGACCCCCGTCAGGAACGAAGTTCCTTACGTTATTTTTTTAACTCTAAACGTGATTTAATATGTAGATTTGTATTGATTATATTAGTGCATTTTTGTCACGCCAAACAGCGCAGCCCTCTTTTATTCAATCAACTCTCTCTCTATTTTATTAAAGTTAAAAATTTTAATATATAAATTAATTATTTTCATTAAAATAAAAGATTTTAATATATAAATTAATTATTTTGATTTAGATGTTACCTAGCATACTTTTTAGTCGGATTAATTTTATTATTTAATCACCAACAAAAATAAATTAATGACACAGTATAAATCCCGTGTGAATTAAAACAATAGCAAACAATAAATAAGTTTAAACAGAAAGACGCGATTCCATAGGGACGATATAAAATCTTTCAAGTAAAGTATTTACAACTGGTCGAAGTTTATATAAACGATCATGCTGAGGGTCATCATGTGGTGGTTGTTTACTGTTGTCATTAAAATGTAGAAATTCTCTTAACTCTTCAAAACATTTTAATGACATACATTCTTTTATTACATCATTGCCTATGGCAGGTGACCAATATGCCCTAGTGTTTGGTACATGTACAATAGACATCATTATACAAATACCAATGTATTGTTTAATTTCTAAATTCATTACATTGACACACTTTTCTGGGGTTTTTTTTGCACACCGAATAAATTTGTTTCTAGAACTATATGCTCAATTAAATCTTTTGTAAAAAGATAACTAAAAAAATTTAGAGGTGTGTTTAAATTCATAATTTCAGGAGCGAGATTCTCGTCACCTCGGAATAAAATTTGATCATTATTTAGAAGTAAATTAGTTTTCTTCCAGTTGATTGCAGGCTTTGTTCTCCCTGTATTATTTCTATTAGTTTTTGGCATCTTCCCACCATTAGGCAAATCAAGAACATCGCTATTATCAAGTAATGATACCTCATCTTCCGAATCACTACTACCATCAAAAATTTCATCACAAACTTTGTTTGGTTTATAATTAGGATCACCTGTGCTGCCATCGCTTTCTGAATCAGATCCATCTTCACTATGATGACTCCACGATCGGTTCATAAGTTCCTCAATTTCTTTCTGTGTTAAAAACTTTCTTCCCGCCATTTCCTTTAAAAAATGGTGTAAGCACACCATGTATCATTTTTGGTACATAAAATTGAAATCATACTTGAATTTTTTATAAAAGATTAAAGAAGTATTTTATTAATAATTATAAAAGCTACGTACCTCTAAAATATATTTATAAAACTTTCAAAGATGTAAACTGACTTTAAAATACTGAAAATATAGCAAAAACTAAGGCAGGTCTGGTATGAATTGAACGGCTATCTTTTAATGAGATCGCAGTTGTATTCCTGCTGCCATCTATACTATGAAAATGTAACTAACAGTGATTAAAAGCTTTGCTATGATGTTTCAAAATTAATACAAGGTGCACAAGTGGATAAAAAATATTGCTATTTAATATAAAGAGGAAAAATAACTTATGTATCAAATTTCATACAGAGTGCAGTGAAGGGTTTTAAAATTGCCGGTAGCGCTTGTGCGGGGATTTGAACGGGGGACCTCTGCAGTCCGATGCGATACCCATTCAGCCACAGAGTCCTTGAGAAAAAGTTCTTATGAAGAGGCATAAAGCATTTTCGTTCTTCCTGCCAGTTCACTCCTGCCAGTGACGATTCCTGCCAGTTCACTCTACTGTAAGCCGCGTAAAAGAACTTCGTTCCAAAAATCGTATTTTCATAAGATTGCTGCAAATGCTGTTTTTACTGCAATTTTTACTTTCGTCGCTCCTATTATGCCACATTATTGATTGTCGAATTCAGACACATTGAAGGCAGCTTTTGAAGAAAATTCCGGCATAACTGACCTTGACAACAGGGTGTTTCTTATGTAGTCATCTCTAGCTTCAGTACCGCACACACTTTGGCCAGCCTCGGTGACAATTTTGACGCAACGCTCCACAGCTTGGATGTGACAGGGAAATCTATTGAAGTCTGAAATCAATGGTCTGCCAGTTTTCATCATTTCTTCTATTTCTTCGTCCGGTACATACCTTAGAAAAGGTGGTGGAGTGACATTACAAACATTCCACTTAATCATGTCAACATAATCGATCGCGTTGAAGTAGTTGGCACTCTAAAGTCTCCAATAGTTTTCCCCTTGCAATTTATCCGAGCTTTGAGAACGCGACGTAATCCCAGTTTTTTCACATGCTGTCTTTCGTCCATAACTATATCCACAATTAAATTTTCGGGGTGTGCAAAATATAAATTTCCTTCTATTACTGGGTCGATTATTTTTCGCAAATGTTCAGAGAAGTATCCGGTTAAACGCATATATATATATATATATATATATATATATTTAACACGATGCCTCCCTGAATATTTGCGAAAAATAATTGACGCAGTAATAGAACGAAATTCCTATTTTGCACACCCCGAAAATTTAATTGTCGCTATGGCTATGGACGAAAGACAGCATGTGAGAGAACTGGGATTACGTCGAGTTCTCAAAGTTCGGATAAATTGCAAGGGGAAGATGTTACGGGGAAATACGCGTAACATTGCAAATAATGAAGTAGAAAGAGACATGTGCGGACAAACAGAGTTAAGGGGACAAGCGTACGGTGAAGTTACAAATAAGGATTGATGGAGACAAGAGATGAATAGGCGGTGGACTTGAGAGGTTCAAAAGAAAGAAGACGTAAAAAAGGGGAACCAGGAGATGAAGAGAAAAACGCCGACAAAGGAAGTCCAGATGGAGAGGTAATTAAGAAGTGAAAAGATATGATACGCAGACAAGAAAGCGCATATGGGAAGGCAGGTAGAAAATAAATCGTTAAAAATGAGAACAGATGAACATGAAAGACGGGGAGAAGATATGATTTAGCCGAAAACAAGGTAAACGGAAACAGATGAAGTGCTGGGAACACGTGATGAAAAGAGCCATGGGAATATGATGTTATGTAAGGGGAGGAGAATGTACGAATGGGCGGAGAGATATAGGTCCCCCCAAAATTATGGAAAACCAGTGGCAAAGGAAGGCGTGGCAAAAAGGAAGGAGGAGCAATGAGAAGGTGGAAGACATATTAACGAAGGAGTTTTATGCCGAGAGCATATCAGAAGGAGTTTTGCTAAAGAGCAAATAAGAGGGAGTTTTTGCAAAAGACCAGATACGAAGGAGTGGTGTTAAGAACCAGATAAGAGATGAATATGATGCGGAGAGCCTAAACCGAAGGGGTTCCTGCTAATAGCCGAGATCTGATGTGATGTTTTATGCCGAGAGCCCACAACAAATAATAAGTTATGCCGAAAGTGCCCAGCCGAATATGGACCCCAATGAATGAGACCCAGCGGAGCGCCAAGCCTACCTGACCAGTTATTGACCGAGCCCCGACAAAGAACCAGGTGTGACTGAAAGATTTTCGAACGGAGCGAGCGCATTTGATGAACCCCGTCCTAGTTCATTTAAGGAGACCCCAATTCTCCGAGAACCCAGCGCCTGTGAAAGACAGCAGTGGAAGTATGTCTGTGCTCTTTTATTTGACACCTTGTGATAAATATGTGCCCTCGCATTTTCTCATTCATTCCGAATAAGTTCATAATATAGTCTTGATAGATATTTAAGAATTTGGAGTAATGTGGATAGGTAACTTAATGCAATTCATGAGTGTAGCCAATATTGAAAATAATAAGTGTGAATATCTGTGATGATAAGTGGAAGGATTAAGTGTAATATTTTCTGTGTGTATGTATATCATTTTAGATGTTGTTAATTAATAAACGTGTCATTTATTATCTACAATCAGATAGTCTGTAATAATTTGTGAAACACAACGCAATGTGAAGACTTTAGGATGTTTAATTACATGACATTTAATTAATAATAGTTGAAAGGTCTATTATATTTGGTCCCATGACCGATTCTTTACCCCACCCACAAACAAGTCCATTATAGAAGACAATTAGGGACTTTAGAGTGCCAACACTTGACTTCAACGCGATCGATTACGTTGGCATGAATAAGTGGAATGTTTGTAATTTCACTCCACCACCTTTTCTAAGGAATGTACCGGACGAAGAAATAGAAAAAATGATGAAAACTGGCAGACCATTGATTTCAGACTTCAATAGATTTCCATGTCACATCCAAGCTGTGGAGCGTTGCGTCAAAATTGTCACCGAGGCTGGCCAAAGTGTGTGCGGTACTGAAGCTAGAGATGACTACATAAGAAACACCCTGTTGTCAAGGTCAGTTATGCCGGAATTTTCTTCAAAAGCTGCCTTCAATGTGTCTGAATTCGACAATCAATAATGTGGCATAATAGGAGCGACGAAAGTAAAAATTGCAGTAAAAACAGCATTTGCAGCAATCTTATGAAAATGCGATTTTTTTTTAAAAATTGGTACTTTTGAATGTTTTGTTTGTAAAATAAATTTTTTAAACATACATATAAAAAATTTTCCCTGTCTTTTGACACCCTTTTACTATACATTGCGAACTATTGCATTTGAAATGTATTATATCAGAGCTTTTAAAAAACTGCTGAAAAAATTAATTTTCTTATTTTTTTTAATATTTCAAAGTGAATGCGCGATCGAAAGATATTTTTTTTCACAAAATTTTTTTTACGGTTTTTCTTATCTATAAGTGTAACAACTTTTTTTAACTAGCCGTTACCGAAAATAAAAAAAAAAGTTTTTTCGGCCCACCCTATTATATACCCCTCTCTTACACTCTCGTCATTGCGACGTACTATCGGCGTCATCTGGTGGCTTCCTGTATTTGCATATTATTCTTGAAGATGTGTGTGATAATTCTACAGGTGAAATTTTTACTTTCGAGTTCGATTTCCGTGTGATTTTGAATTATCCTTAATTTATGGACATGAGTGTAGTAACCAACATTGTTTAGCAGCCGTTGCTAACATTCTGGAATCTGCAGGATGCCGTTGGCCGGACATGATCTGTTGATCATTCGAATGGAGTGGTCTAAAGCCTGCAGAATCTCTGGTGGAATCCACGTAGCGGTTCCTTCATTTTGAGGATGAGATCAAAGTCACAGAGACTTAAGTCCGGGGAATGAGGGGAATGGTAGAGCATTTCCCAGTCCCAGCGAGCAAACACATCAGCCGCAGAGTGCTCACAAGCATTTTCCTTCCATCAGTACGATGCAACAAATTATTTCGTACGATAGACCGGTAACCAAAATATGACTGTGTTCATCCTGTCACTGTGCCGGAGTGTGATATTTGTGGGGAGAGCTCATTCGTTCTGAGGTAAGGCAGGTATGGGACGTACGTGTGGGGCAAGCTGCTTTCCTGGGTTCTGCTGCGTGGGGACTGTACAGTGCTTCACTAATACATACAACATTAAACATGCCTTGAATGTTCGTATTCTATTTTGGTGCGTAGGCAGTGTGCCACTTCTGATTTCTATTGTCTACCTTTTTAATAACTTAAAGTCTGAAATGTTCTCTTCTGTTTGAACCTTGACCTTTCTTGTCGCGTAAACGTTCGACCTTTTAAAAATAGGAGACTCGTTTAATAATAAAATAACACTTTATAAGGATAACGTTAGCACATAACCGCTATAATTCGCGATCTACCACGTCTCTGTCTTTTACATTTTCCTTGCTCAGAGCGCCATCTCTTGGCGAGCAAAATAGCTTTAGCAAACATATATATATATATATATATATATATATATATATATATATATATATATATATGGGAGAGGAGGGGTGTTAAAAATTTAAAATGTAGTCGCCATTACTTCCCATTTTCGTCTTTATGGGATAACATGCATCAGTGGACATCTCCACTTTAAAACCGATTGTCAATGATAGAAGTGAGGGTGTGTGATCTTTAATCTTGCATTTTTGCAGCTCACCTTGGGAAGCAAAGCGAATAGGAAAAGAAACCAATTTAAAACAGTAATAGAGAAAATACAGACACCATGGTTTAGATTAAAAGAATTTTAATAAAAGGCGTGTTAAAGAATTAATATTAATCTTTCGTTTTATGAATTATATTTTACATTCAAGCTCACACTCACATACAAGCAATATAACGGTGGACGAAAAATTTAACGTATTTCGATGAGTATGAGCGAGGTTAATAAAGACTGCAGGCTAGCGGTCGAAATGCAAGTGTGCTTGCTTGTTTTATTTAGGAAGATTTTACTTAAAACTGGAAGATATATGGATATTTTTAGTTACAGAAATTTTGACTTTTGATCCCTTAAATCAGGGGTTCTCAACGTGCGCGCCGTGCCTCAGCATACGCTGTACGGCTAATAAGAACAAAGCCCTTTCACATACTACATTTTTTTTTTACCTCTGCCGCCTCATATATTTATAGTTATACTAGCTGAATACCTGTGCTTCGCTACGGAGTACATTCAAATTAAATACAACAGTCAATGTATGCAGTTAATGCTCCCCCCCCCAAAAAAAAAAATATATATATATATATATATATATATATATATATATATATATATATATATATATATATATATATATATTTATAAAAAAATCGTAACGGATATTTTTATAGACAAAATAATGTAGAAGAAAATATTCAAATTAAATACAACAGTCAATGTATGGAATTAATTTGTATGTTTAATATCCATAAAACATACTATTTTGAATTAAATTCTTAAAAAACTTCCATCTCAATTAGTCTAGTGGTTAAGTTTTATCTTTTACGGTATTTTAATATTTTTTTGGCAATTTATTTCGATGTTATGCACGTGGCGCAAAATTAATTTAAACTATCACAAAAAGAAAAGAAACCACGTGATCAGCATTTAATAAATTGAATCCTATTTTTTTTCAATGCTTCTCACTTGTCGCGAAGTCATCGCGCCTATAATTCACTGCAGTTTTTGCTGGCCATTTTATTATGGGGGCGCCATATAGGCGGACCAGCATTGCCCCCTATGAAGGGACGACACAAACGGAGGCATTTTAGTGGCGCTTCGCCAGGATTCGATCTGAGCACCCTCAGCACCGAAAACCAGCGCGCTGTACCACAAGACTGCCACGGCCCAATCCTAAAAATTAATCTTTAAAAATGCACCAAAAATTAGAAAATGGTGGTAAAGAAAAATATTTCATTCGAAAAAGATTTCATTTTAAAGGAATTTTTATGATCTTTCTCGTGATATAAATTTTATAACCCTCAGATTATTATTTTAAATGCAAACTTTAAAGAATGTTACAAAAACAGCTTAAAAATTTAATTTAAAAAAATCTAAGAAGAATTTTTTCAAAAATCTTTCTTAGTGCACCTTTACACTATAAGAAGAATCGCCATGCAAAATTTCAGCCCTTTAGGTCCAGCGGTTTGGTCTGTGCGTTATATGTCAGTCAGTTACGGAACTGTTTTATATACTATATAGACTATTGGGGGGAAAATAATCTAGTTAGAAATATAATTGAAATGTTTCTGTACTGTACAATGGTTGGTTCATAATAAGGGCGCCGCCGTAAATTATCTGTAGATCAAGGAAGCCACGGGTCTGAAAATTTGAGAACCACTGCCTTAAATAATTTACTTTTCGGTAATTTACAGCTTTATTTTCCTATATTAAGGATTTTAATAGAACCTTGTAGTATGCCCATTAAGGAAGTAAAATGTGTCGTATTATGGTGATTACGAAGATAGTCGAAGTTCTATTGAATTCCCTGCATTTCGAACAAAGATAGAAAATATCATTATTTATTCTAGTTTCCGCAATGATAGTTAATACAACAGACAATATTCAGAACAGAAAATCGGGAAAAAATGAGAGTTCACGAGATTTATATTTTTTCTCAAACCCAGTTACGTCCTTTTGCCGCCGCTAAAGCATATTAAAAGGTTCGTTCGAACCAGAATGAATTGAACCTGACATTGTCAATAGCGGAACTTTAATTTATTGTCTCTCTTCAAGGAAGCAGCACCTGTTATCTTTCACTGTGAGAAATAATAGTTTTCTCGGCGTATCCAAGAAACAATTAATTGCGACACTTGCAACCAGATATCTTTTGCCGTTTAAGAGCTGATATTTTACTAGAAGAATGGCAGTATATAATGAGCCTTTTGACATCAACTGACGCCGTATTGTTCCGTCCGACCGCCAAAAAATGGAACACCTGTAATGATTAAATTGTCGGGAAAATAAATTCCTCTTACACGGATTCTGTTACTGTGTCAGTAGGTACACATATCTAGATCTCAAATATTTTTAATATACATATAATTTTTCAACCTATATATTAGTTGTAGAATGCCTGTTGCAAAAATGTTCCTCAAATTCTGCTAGTTTCTGCAAATATTAGTTTCAAATTGTGGTGAGATATTTAATCTTATATTCAAGAATAATGAGAGCATGAGTGATTAAACATTATAATATTTGTTATACTAAATGCTGCGAAGCATTTTTTGTACACCTGTTTTAAACAGATCATCTTTCCCTTATTTTTCCAAGATCTGCAGATGATAGGATAAGGACCTAAGTCCCTGGTAAAATGGCTCTTCAGGCTAAAGATGAATGTTATTATGGCTTTTCAAGACCAGCTGTCTCTCATACAGAGGCAGCTCTTAAGGACTTGTTCACATTGCTTCCAGAGCAAAGTGTCAGCAATAAAATTTTTGACCAATCACAGAGCTCTACGTAATGAACGCCGTCAAACCAATCAGATCGTCGGCGCTAACGAAGGAATGCTACTCTACCCCCAGAAGCAATGTGAACGTGGCCTTAATCTTGTCCATCTTGTACCAGCTCTAAAATCTCGTCCATCTTGATTCATCTCTTAAATCAGGGTGTTGTTAATTAAAAACTTTTATTAATTTTGTATTACTTCTCATAGAAACAATTATTTTGATTGAGTAGATGATCTTGATTGCCAGCTCTCCCAATCAATGACAGACTGAATGAACGACTGATTGTTGAGACAGATATTAGAGGTGAATGATTAAGATACGTTAAGATATATATTTATATATCTTACGTTAAAATATATCATACATATAAAGCAGAAACGGGAAATGGGTCGTGTCTGTATGTGTGAGTCACAAAAACTCAAGAACCGTGAGCCCTACCTTGATGAAATTTACACGGTTTAATGTTCTTGGAAAATCAGGAAGAATGTGTGTCATCCCGCTACCACGTTTCATTCCCGAATTATGTTAGAACAAGTTTGCGCGGTATCAACGGATATTTTTGTTCAAAGCCATTATAACATTTGCGTAAAAATAAATAGATAGGAATTAATAACGTGATTTATATATTGGCGCATGCAAGAATGAATTTGATATATTATTTTCATATACATGGTAACGCCGGAATATTTCTTTTTCGATGATTTATATAACTGAAGCGACATTGAAACATAGCAGACGATTTAGTTTTGAGAAAGAATTACAATCATGAAATGCGTGTTTATTCTAATTAAGAAAGTCTGAAAGTGGCATTAAAACGTAGCAGACGATATAGTTTTGAGAATAACAACAAATTAGTTAATAAATGAATTTTTTATTACTGAAAAAAGGAAATTAATTTGTTTAAGAGTTGCTATAACTTTAGAACATCATAACATGAGGCTAATCATTGAAAAAAAATAATAACAGAAACTGAATCCCGAGCGAAGCCGGGTAATAAATCTAGTATTTATATAGACATAAAGAATATAGAATTTTAAAGATATCTCAAAATTTTACATATGAAACCGCGGCGCATGATGTGTAATTGCTTGAGAACACAAAACTCTCTCGGTCAGAAAAAAAAAAAAGGTAAAGCACAAAAACGTGAGAAACCAAAAAAATAATCCCCGACAAAAGAGAAGCCCAGTCAAATGACGACATTAGGAAAAGAAAGCTAGGATTACAAAAGGAAAAACTAGATATAAACGTGGAAAAAACGAAAGCCTGCAAATTTGTAAGTCAAATGATATTAACACAATGTTTAAAAATAGTTAAAATAGTAAATTAAGTTAGCTGTTAGAACAAAGAACCGCATCAAAACTCCTTAAAAATCCACCGTAATTCCGATTCATCTAGATATTGAGTTACCTGTCATTTAAAGCAAAAGAACATTTAAACACTTAGTGAAATATCCTCGGCGATGATTTCTTGAAATGCTGTATTTACGATTTAAAACAGCACATAAAAAGACTCTATTAAAGTAGAGTTAACGCTTCAAATCATCCTAGCATCACTAAATCTAAATTAATGTTTTAAATCCAATGAGTTGAACATCAAACTTGATGTATTGACTTCCTGTTGTGACGCAAGAGCTCTATGTTCTTTGTCTTCCCAATGATACCTAATTTCGGCCTCATTTGAATTGATCACTGTAATTTGACTCACTGGAAAGATCGATTACCAAGAGTTAGTAAGAAACTGTTTATTTTTTCATACGCTGTTGCTAGATGACATTCTTTGTTTTCTATGGATTAGTTATGGAGTTCTTGTGTAGACAAGGTGAGTGTGAACAAAATGCAAGTCATTTGGAAACTCCATAACAACTCTAAACTCTATAACAACGTTAAGGTAGCTCATCAGATGACATCGCGGATTTCAAATCCCCATGTTAAGATGATGGAGAATTTCCTCTCGACACTTTTCTGCTCACAGATAAGCAAATATTTAGTTTTTAATTCCCCCCCCCCCCCATTTATTTATTTAGCACAGAAGAAAGAAGTTTTAAGAAGAGAGCTTGCACTTTTCAAAATTCTAAATAATTGATTTTTACAGGGTATTAAATTATAACTGTATATCCCTACAAAATAAAAATTGTTTCTTGAAAAGATTAAAACAAAATTAAAAGATTTTTGAATAAACCAGAGCAATTATTTAAATATTCATTTTCAAGTTCAGAAAGCAATATTCAAAAAGCATGCAATTATAGCACATGCGATCTGACTATTGCCGCTTATCTTAACATGTGCCGCCTGAACTAAGATAGCAGAGAAAGACAACGAATACAAGACGACAACGAGAAATAGTTGTTTTATTTTATAAACAAACTGTAACACAACATGTATTTATAATTAGTGAAATATACGGCCTTTATTTCAAAATAACAAAGGAGAATTTTGGTCTCACTTCGTTTTGGTTTACTTACACAATAAATAATAGATTTTTAATCATAATACTGAAATGTTATTTACAATTGTACTTTTTTTTAAGTCCTGGGTACTTAAATTACACGTAGCAAGCGGAAACATCATAAAAATTTCGAGTAGACAAACCGACTAAATAATTAACCATATCTAGAGGCGTTTATGGAAGAAAAAATTACTCATCTATATAAGAGTGAAAACAGTTCACTCGTGTTTTTAACTGAAATTTATTAACTATACAATTCACTGGAGTATTGAGAAACACGGCTGATAATGCGATAAGAAATTATCAATTTCTAGCAAAACATTTATCCATTTTTCTAAAACAGCGTATTATTCTGATAATAGAGCTATTTAGTAACTTCTGTACTAAGATATGTTTTATATTGTTGTCTAGATAAACATTCAGTAAATTAATTTTTGGACAGAAACTTCTAATTGCAAAACAAGAACTTCGTAATTTTATATCCGCTATGATTTGTTTGAGAAGAAGGATTTGTTCCTTCTACTTTTATCTTTAGTTTGGTGTAGTATTTAGTTTACGTTTACTGACGACAAGAGCAAGGTTCACCGGTTTCTTTTTTTCATTATTCTTTTAATGTTTGTTCTTCACTTCTTACTTTGGGAGTAACCGTCTGTTGTCTTAATCTTCTGCGTGCTGTCTCATGCAGGTAAGTTTAAGGCGGCATGCAAAATAAGGAATGCCTAATTCCCCAAAAGTTTCCGACATATTCGTTAAAAAGCGACAGCAAATGAAACAACATTTATATCAAAGATTATATAGAACAGAGGTAGCCAACAAAATAATCCGGGGGCCACTTGTTAAAAATGGGCCAACTATAATATAGGAACGAATTTTGATGCCTGCTGTGCGAACGAAAGGCGCGATATTGCCATCATCAAATATCAGATTTGCAAACTGTATTAAATATTTTAATTTTAAAATAATTTTTAAGTATTTAAATTTAAATTATCTAAAATACTTATAAATACATGATCCTCAAAAAAGATTGCATCATAAATATAGAATTGCACACTTGATACAAATGTTTGCTTAATGAAACATTAATTTTGGCGATATCAATGTATACGCGTTTTGCAAAAAATGCGAAAATGACAAAACGCTACTTTGTAAAATCCAATATGTTTGAAGTTAATAACTTCAAAATGGCACGCGCTTTGTAACGCACTTTTTTTGGAATCCCTGTACATATAATAATAATAATACATTTGGGTTTTGGAAAATAACCCATTTATTTCAGAAAACAAAACAAAATCCATTTTCTTTTCGAAATGAAATCAATTTTGATAGTCAAAAATATGTTTATATTACAAAACAAAACGAAATCGGTTTCTTGATCAAAATCTATTGAGATGCTTGCGAAGGGACACTTGATGCAATAAAATCAACGTTGATTTCGGATGACGATGCACGAAGAAGGTGAGATACATTTTTATCTGCGAGCTTACTTTTTTCCGTGGACTTAAATAGTGTTTCATGTTGGAAAAAGTGCTTCCGCAAATGGAACGAGTGAAGTATTTCGTATTATGTGTAATAATATATTCTTTTGTAATCGCTTTAGTGCCGAGGGCCAGTTAAAACATCTTGCCGAGCCGCCAGTTGGCCATCCCTTATATAGAGCACGGATATAGCGCATTTCCAAGGTGTTCAAAGGTTTCCAAGGCGCATTCCGCAAGGCAGAAAGAATCGTGAGTTGAACTTTAACCCAGCTGGATGTCATGTCATCGAACTCACTATCTGGGCCGATTGGCGTAACCAGGATCATATCAGATTTCATGGTATGGGATAGATGGGGGGGGGGGAGGGGTCGATCTGTGAATAATTTAAGTGAGAATCGCTTTTTTTTTCCTATTGATTTAAGGTTTCTTGGAGGGAGGGGTTCATCCTAACCAACTTCACCCTTCGCCACTAGTTAATGTCAGATAAACCGGAACATGTCACTGCATTAACAATATCTATTACTTCAACCTGCAGACAACCATCATCTGAATGTCGACGAAAACTGGTAGTCTAAGTAAGGACTTCCAATACAGTCGATTCCGGTTAATCGGACCACATCGGAACGCGATTATTTTGGTCCTAATAACCGGCTGGTCCGATTACACGAATATGCCCTATTAGGCTTATACAATAGGATTTGTTTCGGTTCTTTAGGATTCGGTCCGAATAAGCGGCTGGTCCGATTACCCGGTGGTCAAATTAACAGAATTCGACTGTATTCAGGATTCTCACTCATTTTCCCGAAAAAAAATCCGAGACCCCACATTCTACAACTTTTTCTTTACTAAATTAGCTAGTACTTGTCCTAAAGGGCTTTACTTATACCCTAGTAATATACATGTGAGAGTGAGTTTGGCAACACAACTGAACTATTACTACAACTTCCACTCCTCACTACTTCGGCACGAAGGACTTTAAGCGGATGTGTTGTTCTGCAAGCTCCCGATGTTTAGCTCTTTTGATGCTTCTGTGTTTATTTTTTAATTTCATACTAAGTGTTAGTCCTGTCTTGTAAACATCGTCTAGTTTAATTAAATGTTCAAAATAATTAAGTCTAATGATTCACTTCTAAAGGAAGGAGTACTAACTCCTTCCTACATGGGTGCTCGGCCCTCGGACTCGAAAAATACCCCTAGCATGCTGAACTTAAAAAAAAAAAACTTTATTTTCTTTCGATGATACGACTTGATTTCAACTTGATTTCGACTTGATTTCGACTGGATTACTGTTGTCTGTCATTTTGGATTTGGATATCGAAAGCGAAAGCCAAAGTGATGTGCCACGGACTCTGATGATACTCTGATGGGATGATGAGAACCAAAACCAGAATTGTAAGTAACTTGGATCATATTAAAATTATTTGATGCATACGTTGACGCTTGTTCAAGAAAATTTTGATGATTAAGGGAATTCTCAACTTATTGATGATTTAAGAAAACTGAAAGATATTTCAACGTTCTTTTGATGCAGGAATTTAATTGATGCTAAATTCACTTTTGATGGTCTTTGACGTTGAATTTATCACTTCTGTTTTCTTGAAGAGAATTCTATTTCGATGAAATTATTTGATGATTTGATGAAAATTTCGACATTTAACTTGAAGAATCTTGTTTCCTTGAACAAACCACAACATAATATATATTTTGAAAGATCGCGAATTGAATACTTTTGAAGATTATTATATTATTATTTTGATGCATAATTTTGACGAAGCGAATGTTTATTTGATGACAACTTTGCTTATTTGATGCGCTTTGATGTTGAACTTAATTCTGCTGTTTTCTTGCGAGAATATTTTTTATTTTGCAGAATGTTTTGATGCTTTCGATTTCACAATTTTGATACTTTCGATTTCCCAATTTTGATGCTTTTAACATTAGAACTTTAACTATTATTTTGATGCTGCATTTACATCCTCTATTTTCTTCAACAGTGATTTATTTTGAAGATTAATTTGATGAATATTTTGCTGAAGTAATATCTAACTTGATACATATCTAAATTTACGTCATCTGTTTTCTTCAACCAGAGAAATTATTTTGAAGAACTTATTATTTGATATTTGATGCTTATTTTAGTTCATAATTTTGTTTTCTTGAACAAAACCTGTTTTAAAGATTACTTATTTTGATGCATATTTTGAGAATCAATATTTTATTATTGAATTGGTATTTGAAAAAATTTCGATTTGAAATATTATTTTCTACTTTTGAATTTGAGTAACTACGTATTATAATTATTGATTTTGGTTTTGAATATTTGTATATTTGTGTACTATAATTGTTTGAACCTAGTATATAGTTATGGCTACTCTCAACGATTACCCCAATATTGCAAAATCATTAAAAATTGGTAGCACGAATCAAATAAAGGTTCTACATCGTTTAATTTTTGGTACAGACGGCGACAGACAAAATCGTACCAGATTACGTAAATTTACAGGTTTTAAACAGCCATTCGTGTTGGAAGCAACGAAACAGAAAGTACTTAAAGAGTTTTCACTTAAAGACTTGATTTCTATTTGTAATCTACTTCATTTAGAATTTTCAACTGACCCAGACAAATGTGCCAATACCATTCTTATGAGTCTTAGTGATTTATCGTTATTAAAAGCAGAATTTTCTGATCTTTCGGAATGCGAAGTGAATGATGACTCACTTCCGGGTGCACGTTCATCCCAAACTAACAGCGTTATAGAGGAAAATAGATCTCCCTTTTTCCCCACCATTGACGCAACAGAATCTTCGAATAAGCAAAATACACACATTTCCGTTGGTGAATCAGATCAAAATTCATTGCCTTCAGTTGAAACTGCGAATCTCTCTTTCCAGTTGTTTAGTCTGAAAGACGTTGTTGATTTAATAAAACCTTTCTCGTCTCGTGATAATTACAGTGTTGAGAATTTTATATCTGACGTTGAAGAACTTTTTTGTTTATATCAGATAAACAATCCAATTCACCAAATTACTTTTGTTAGAAAATGTTTAACTGGTCCCGCTCAAACTTTAATTAGGTCTATTCGTGGAATTACAAATTGGGAACAATTGAAGCACCATTTATTAGACGAATTTTCGGACAAAATTAACGGTATTCAGTTACATAAATTAATGGAATCTCGACGTATGAAACCGTTTGAAACCCTACAAGAATATTTCTTAGCTATGAGAGATTTGGCACACAAAGGTTCTCTCGATGACTCCTCTCTGTTTGAGTATGTCATAAACGGAATTCCTGATTCAACAAACAATAAAGTTATTCTTTACGGTTGTAAATCCGTCCCTGAATTTAAGGAAAAGTTGAAAATTTATGAACAAATCTTTAACAGATCACAAAATTTCAGACAAAATAATCAGAAAAAAATTGATGCTTCCTACCTCAATGTGAAAGTCGATAATACACGTAGCCCAAATACACAGCCAGTATGTTTTTCCTGTGGCTTGAGAGGTCACAAAAGCAACCAATGTTTGAATAAGTCACATGGTAAACAATGCTACGGATGTAAAAGTTTTGGTCATGTTCATGCTAATTGCCCTAAAAGTTATCGAAATTCTAAACCAAAACCTGATTCTCAAAAACCTATTTCTGATAAAACTGTAAATGCACTTTCTCCTGAAACTTCATCGAAAAATCCCATGCATGTTGACATTCAACTTGCAGGAATTCAATTGACAGCACTCTGTGACACTGGGTCACAGGCAACCCTCATCAATGAGAAAACCTATCGAAGAATTGGTTCGCCACCATTGCAGCCCACCAACATTCCCTTTTCAGGAATTGGCAAAAACCAAGTTCACAGCATCGGATTCTTTCAGGATTCCATCGAAATTCAAACCATTACTTTACCTGCTAAAATACATGTTCTAGAGGATGACTTGATTCCTTTTGATGTGATTATCGGAATCGACTTTTTACAGCAAACCCAATTTACATTTGATAAAGACGGTATTCGTTTATGCAAAACTCCTGAAAATAACACCTTCGTTAATATTGCTAATGTTTCTGATGATCAAGCTTTTCCATTTGATCTTTCACACATTTTGAATTCTGAAATTCGCGAGGAAGTTCAAAATATCGTTACTTCCTACAAACCCCATAAAGTTCAAGACACTGAAATTAAAAGGACTATTTTATTACAAGATGAAATCCCCGTAAATCAACGTTCTCGACGACTCCCTTTTGCGGAACAGAAAATTGTAGAAAAACAAATTCAAGATCAGGGCCAAATATGCATGTCTGAAAAACCTCTAACATCTACTCAAGATAAGATTTCTAGGGTAGAGAAAATGGATAATCCAATTGATTTTGAACGTGATGATGATGATGATGATGCCAATGATTTAGATTTGCTTCATGATAACGATGATGATAATGCTTTTGATATTGGAACTATCAAAGCAACTCTTGAACCAAAAATATTTGATGCCGATGATGATGCCCTTGAGAATGAATCCGTCAAAAGTGAAAAGGTTGAACCAAAATTTCAAGTTGTTGAAGCTCCCAAACCCCCTGAACAAATAGCAGCTTTTCAACAACAGAAAAACATTCTTTCACAAAACCCAGTTCTTCATGTTTTTCAACAGGGATACCCATTAGAACTCCACACTGATGCCAGCTCCTTAGGTTTTGGCGCTGTGCTCTTGCAACAATCCGATGATGGACAGTTTCATCCTATTCATTATTTTAGCCGTAAAACTACAGTTCAACAAGAAAAATATCATAGTTATGAACTGGAAGTTCTTGCCGTTATTGAAGCGCTAAAAAAATTTCGAAACTACTTGTTGGGAACAAAATTTAAAATTATCACCGATTGTGATGCTTTCCAAAAAACGATGCACAAAAAAGACCTACCAGCTAAAATTGCTCGATGGGCATTGATGTTAGAAGACTTTGATTATGAAGTTTGTCATCGACCCGGTAGACAGATGAAACATGTTGATGCTTTAAGTCGTAACCCCATTCTTGTAATTACCTCAAATGATATTACTCAAAAGGTGAAAAATGCCCAAGACCAGGATGAATTTATATCTCAAATTAAATCTATGCTTGAATCTACACCTTCTGATGAATTTTTTGTTAAAAACGGAATTCTTTATAAACTTCATCAGGATGCCGAACTTTTAGTAGTACCACAAATGATGCAGAAAGAAATAGTGCTAAACGCCCATTCACAAGGTCATTTTGCTTCACAAAAAACCGAATTAATTGTTTCTCGTGAATTTTTCATTCCTCAACTTAAGAAATTAGTTCAAGAAATTATTTCGAACTGTATTCCTTGCATTTTGTCCTCGCGAAAATCTGGAAAACAAGAAGGATACCTTCACCCCATTCCAAAAGGTGATGCACCCCTTGAATGTTACCATTGCGACTTTTTAGGACCTTTACCATCGACAAAAAAATGTTATAAGTATCTTTTTACAGTAGTTGATGCCTTTTCCAAATTTGTATGGATCTATCCCGTGAAGTCCACCTCTACGAAAGATGCCTTAGACAAATTATCCTTGCAACAAACTACATTTGGCAACCCTTCAAAAATCATTACTGACAAAGGTAGCGCATTCACATCTTCAGAATTTCAAAGTTACTGCCAGGAACAGTCAATTGAACACATTTCAATAGCAACAGGTGTGCCACGTGGCAACGGTCAGGTTGAGCGTGTTCATGGCACAATTATTCCCGTTTTAACTAAGTTAGCTCTAGATGAACCTGACAAATGGTTTAAATATGTCCCAAGATTGCAACGTATCTTAAATAGTACCACCACACGCAGTACAAAATTCACACCTTTTCAACTTTTAATTGGTGTTAAAATGAAACAACAAGAGGATCTACAGATTAAAAATCTTCTTGACGAGGAACACCACCAAAGAATTCTTGATGACAAAGAAGCGTTACGTATCGAAGCTAAACGAAATATCCTCCGTTTACAGGAAGAAAACATACGACAATATAACAAACGGCGTAAACCGGCTTGTAAATACAAGATCGGTGACAAAGTGGCAATACAACGAACTCAATTTGGAACCGGATTAAAGCTCCGACCAAAGTTCTTCGGACCATATGAGATCACGAACATCAACCCCAACGATCGTTACGAAGTTCGAAAGTTAGGACATCACGATGGTCCAACCATAACATCAACTGCAGCGGACAAAATGAAACAGTGGTGCAGAAACTGAACACCAATACCACTGTGTTGAACACTGCTTGATTTTTTGAAATATTTTTCCTTTTTCTGCTCTTTTTTTTTTTATCTTTTCAGAATTATTGTTGACAACCCAGCCGCGGACGTCTGGAAAGTCAGAACGGCCGTGTGAGAGTGAGTTTGGCAACACAACTGAACTATTACTACAACTTCCACTCCTCACTACTTCGGCACGAAGGACTTTAAGCGGATGTGTTGTTCTGCAAGCTCCCGATGTTTAGCTCTTTTGATGCTTCTGTGTTTATTTTTTAATTTCATACTAAGTGTTAGTCCTGTCTTGTAAACATCGTCTAGTTTAATTAAATGTTCAAAATAATTAAGTCTAATGATTCACTTCTAAAGGAAGGAGTACTAACTCCTTCCTACATACATTTATAAAAGTATTTTATTAAAGAATTTCAAGATTTATAAGAAAAGATGTTTTTACTTCACAGTTCTAAAATTTTATTTATCAACAGTCTTACTTTTTCGTCTTGAAATCAGTAGCGGATTATGAATTTGAGGGGCCCGAGGAGGAAATAAATTTGGGGCCTGATTTGATGTTTTTAAATATTAATTCACTTAGTTAAATAAAAAAGTGATATTTGAATTTTTTTATTAAACTTTTTATTTTATAATCAGAACAATATAACAAATAAACATTTTTTAAAATATTATTCAGTTGCTTAAGGGACGAGCCGGAGGTCTCTTCCTTTAGGAGAGCCTCGGGATTATACGTTCACATTTTTATTGCATAGTTAAAATATTGTACAATATAAAGCTATCATAAAGTAAATTACATAGAAAAATCAGTAAATACACAGCACTCCCAACGCACTCAAAAGCGACTGACTTAAAATAGGTTTGGTTTTGGAACACTACGGTCATTTTTTGCTACATGAGGGAAAATTAGACAGAGATCTACTGCTTAAAGCCGATTCCGAACGGCTGCAAACGCCCATGCCAACAATGGGACTCAAACCCACGGACTCTGGTACCGAATTACCAGCGCCCTAGCCATTCGACCTTCATCCGGCGACCTAATTACAGATCTGTACGAGCCGAAAATTCACAGACCGTCCCGAAAATATGCCAATCATCGGTGTATCGAGTTCAAGTATGAAACCAGTTGATTTTAGCAGTTATTTTTTAATATTCAGTGGAAATGTATTACTACAACTACTTAATTTGCCAGTTGATTTTAGCAGTTATTTAAATATGCCAATTATCGGTGTATCGAGTTCAAGTATGAAACCAGTTGATTTAGCAGTTATTTTTCAATATTCAGTTGAAATGTGTTAATACAACTACTTAATTAAAGCAATATATTATTGATATTATTATTATTATTATTATTATGACTACTAAGCATATTTTTTAAATTCTAGTTCTATAGAAACAGAAAAATATCTTAATTGTAAGATTAAAAAATCAATAACCTTTAAATAGCAAATACGTCAAGGATAAATTCAAAAGACAAAAACTCGGTCGATGGAATGAGACCGGCTATGATTTTCTGCCACCACGGGAAGGTAAATAAATCTCTTGAAAAAACCTTTAAATTAATATTATATTAATGTTTTTTAAAGCAGAAAATAGTTTTTTCTTCAATCAATATATATCAAACTGCTAGTGAAAAGTCATTTAAAATGACTGCCACACAACATTTTCTTTTGTTTTTTCCTTTTTCTTTTGTAAAGTTTTCAATGTAAACCCGACTGAAATTAATTTAACTGAGAAAAATAGGCTAAGCGGCGGCCCGAACTTGTGAGCACTGAAACGCAGCTGTAGTTGTTTGTTTTTTGAGAGTTACCTTTATCTCTCTTGCAGCACGACAGGTAAATAGACCTAGAGTTAAAAGCCGGCCGTGAATGGCTCATAATACCCGAGTCAAACTCCAAGTTAAAAACATAAATTTTACGGCCGTAACGACGAGAGTTGGCAAAATGATTCGTTCCTGAAAAGAAAAAAATCCCGAATTTTAAAAAATCTGTCTTGAGAAGTCAATGAAAATGTAATGCTTTGTTGTTACGGCTAATAAAAACAGACAATTTCACTGATTTTTTTTTTATTCTTACCCGCCAGTAGTCACCTTAAGAACGTTGGAAACCTCAGATGTTGCCTGTAAAAATATTTAAATTCGTATTTTTATTCATTTTGCAAGGAAAATATTTCAGTTTATTAAAGAACTATAAAATACTAAAGCTCGCAGTCTGTAGTCCAGCACCGTAAAAAAACTGCACAACAACATCTTTACTTTCCTGAAATGGGTACGGAATAAAAAAAGTTTCTTCAAAATTGGCCCTGGAATTACAGACTTATGACTATTTTTAAAGGTTCAGTTCCAATGAGCTACAATTTGGCTGTTTTTCAGGCTTGCGTTCCTTTAAGGAATATGCCTTATAAAAAGATGTCATCTACACTGATCACTCATAAAACGAAAGTGAAGTACACAGGTGGGCAGATTTAGCGAGGAAGAGATAGCAAGCATGCACGGTTGTTAATCGGAACATCCACATCAGTTACATTTCATAATGTCTTTATCATGATGAAATGCAAATCTTTGTAAATCTTTATCATGTCTTTATCCTCATGTTTATGAGAAAGATTGGTTCATTGAAAATTTCCCTCGCAATGTCACCTATCCGTTGAGAGAGGTGTTGCGCATTCGCAGTTTGTTTGATAAAATATGACACTTCTGTGCAAAAAGATTTATGTAACTTGTGCGGTTTTTAAAAAACCGCACTAAAAAGAAAAGTTTTTTGTTCCGTGTTCTTGTTGATTCAGAATATGTCATGTGAAAGAGGGGGTTTCCCCGCACAATGTTGTTTCGTTTTATTATAAATATTAAAAAGGGTACCATTGGACTCGTTAATAAACTAATACAGGACCTATCTATCATAAGTACAGTAGTTATTCGTCGTTATACTGAACCACCAAACGATTTTATTTTATTCGTGTTGCGGAAATACGTAAGAAGTACCTAATTCACAATAGAACTATTTCATGTTTAGAAATACGGCACCAGTTTACTGACATGGCTGCCGTAGAAAAAACGGGAAAAAAATGTTACAATATTAGAGAGAAAATCAACTAAATGTGTCAATAAATCGTTTTTACTATTTGTCATGTTAGCAGACTTGTACAATTCGAGGTAAGAGATAAACAAATAGAAGGATCGTCATTTAAATCGATAAAAATCGCGAGTCTACACTCTTATTATATCATCACCAGATTACAAAATTTAAATTTTGAAATCAGGTGTCAAAGTCCTAAACAAGAAAAAAATTGTGTTTGCATTTTCAGAAAAAAAAATTTTGAAGATACACGTTTCCTGTTGATTAAAATCTGCAATTAAACCCCATCCGCTACGTTAAACACCATCATTGTAGGTGGCCTATAACTTTCCTATACAACGTTCCATATCAAGATTCGAATTCTCGGCAAGTCGAAGTGCAACGACACCTGCTGGCACCCCGATGTTTGCAAATTGTTTTGAGATGACAAATTCCTTCCGCGTTCTAAGTACCAAGGAATGGAGGAAATAAATAAATGAATAATAAGCGCGTATTTTACAAGAGGGCGTGCGGGTGATTTTTACAATTATTCAAAGCCGACAAGGAAACGTTTTTGAGAGGCTATTATGATGGTTCTTTAAATACGAAACGTTTACTCACAGCTGATCATCCGTGATGTTTTACAAATACACGTAGCTTTAATGGCGTAAAAGGGTACCATTCTCATACTCTTGTGAGCCCTGTTTTTTTTCCCTTCTTGTAATACCAACGGGCAATACTCGGAAATGTGAGGGTAGTAACCGATTGCGAACGAAGCTTCCCCTAGTGATGAAGCGAAACAACTAAATTTGTCTAAAAATATAAATTTGACTGTTTCAGAAGATGGAGTTAGCTTTCATCTGACAGTTACTTGAATCGGATCTGCAGTTACAATTAATTCTATTTTTACACGATAGATACGTTCCTGAAGAATATGTGTAAAAAAAATTCGTATAAAAAAAGATATTGTATCTATGGAAGAAAAGACGATTGGTTCCGGATCTAAAAAATCAATGAAAATAATTTTAAAAAACCATATGAAAATGTTCATTTTAAACTTATTTTATTCTAACAAAATACACATGCAATAACATGTAATGAAAATGAAAAAAATTCTTCATGAAAAAAAAATTGTTTTACACACACATTTTTTTTATTCATTTTCACTTTCTGACAATAAACGGCACATACGTTTGCGCACGACTGAAATAACATTTCGCAGTTGTAAATATATGTAAATAGGTTATATGTCACAGAATAAAAGAAGAAAATGTTTTTGCGAACGGAATTCTTAAATTAAAACAGAACTGGATACACTATCGCCAAAAGTAATACGCTACAAATAAAATTTTGTTTCCTTAGAATTTAGACAAAAAATAAATAAATAAATAAATAAAAATATGAGAAATTGGATTGAACCGCTCATGTTAAATCAAAATGACTCATGTAAAAAGAGAATGAAAATTTATTTTGAATTCATGTTAAATCAAATTCGGGTAAAAGAAGTTCGTGCAAAAACAGAATTAGATGTACTTCGAATCTATGTCTTTGACATGTCTTAAAACTTCTAACATCGACAGTACTTCAATTTACGAATTCGGTAAATAACATAATAGTCAATTTACTTAGACGTAAAATTACCTTTTTTTAAACTTTGTTGAACAAATGTAAAATAATAATTAAAATAGTAATAATATTAATAATAATGATACGGACCGAAAGTTATCAAAATATTAAACTACTACCTATTTACCTATTTACCAAAATTTTTTTATATACTCTCAAATATACCTACACATACATTTGTAAATAAAATTTTTTTTTTTAACTTTGTAAAAATTTTCATAGTTTCGTTACAAACCATAAACCATTTCAGTAACATACGTAAAAATAATGAAAATGATTCAAGATTGCAACCAGTATTTATGCTCTGGATGTTTATATAATGCCGCTAGTTTAAATACTTTACCTTAGAATAGACTGAGTTTTTATGTTTGAAGAATTTTCTCAACTTATCTTTATAACTTTGTTGATTTTAAAAAAAATGACAGCAATACTATAATGTGCAGAAATAAATATAATTACTCTTCTCTGTACACAACGCTAATGCTACAACTATGACATGGAAAGTATTTATTATTTCAAAATAAATAATTACAGCAATAGGACAATCCCATATTATATAAATCTAGAAACAGTAACCAAAAAATTTTTACTTTACAGAAAAATTACTTTTTTTCCCTTAAAGCAATCTTTCTTAAACACCAAACAAACTAAAAAAGGAATGCTTAACCAAATATTTTTTTACATTTAAATGTATTACTGAAGGCATTATTAAATGTGACATTATCTAAATGTATTACTTAAGGTTATAGCCATAGATAACTGGAGAGAGAAAAAAAAACCTTGTAAACCAAACCCATTCAGAGGGGGCCAATAAATGCAAAGAAGAATTCTGTACGTCAGAGGTAAACCATCATAAGTGAATTTTTTCATTTTTCAGGAGAGCTTTGTGATGGTTTACCTCTCATCCGGACTTACATATGTGATAGTTTCTAAGTCTATATTTCACCCACCATCTTGTTTTGCATATTAGGACAGTTTTCCTCAAAGAAGCTCCAAAAGGAGTCACAATAAAAATATCGAAAATGAAGAAAATTCACTTATGATGGCTTACCTCTGACATACAGAATTTATATCCTATAATTTCCCAGTTTCAACCTCTTGATCTAATTCTTACTTAATTTGTAAACACGAAAATTATTGGATTCTATTTTTAAAGACTTAGTACATTAACAGTAATGAACAGAAGTTATATAATTATCACTATATACACTGATTATACTGAAATTATGACCTTGAACAGACTTAGAATAATAAAAAACAGCAATCAGAAAATCACTAATTATATCAGCCCATCCAACAGCTGTTGTGGATGAAGAGATTTCTAATAATGGGCTCATCAGCATGATAGCCACTGAATAAGTTGAGGTCAAAGCAAATCTATGAGCAGAATCGCTCTTAAAACTTTTACAGTAAAATCAAAAGATTAAATCAGAACGAAAACAATATCCCAGTGAGTGGAATAGAGAATTAGGCAGATTCACCTTCACTGTATTCAGCAATACAACCCAGGGGCGGCTCCAGTCCAGTTTTTTTTTTTTTTTTTTTTGGGGGGGGGAGAGGACAATGTCAGCTGTTAGGGATATATATATATATACACAGTAAACCCCGATTTAACGATTTCCTGCATATAACGTCATTTTTCATTAGTCCCAATTGATTTCCTATAATTGTAATGTTAAAAAATCCCAGATTTAACGTTTTCATTTTAAAATATTTCCTGCATTTAACGTTTTTTCAGAGGGAAGAACTCAACGAAATTTTCCTAAACTAGTCAAAAATTGTCATGAAATTTTTAAGCAAGCCGATTTAATGGAGTGAAATGGGGAAAAGATGGGAAAACTGGCTAATAAAAAAGAAAAAATGGGAAATTGTCACCGTTTGAGGAATTCCTTTTTCAATGGTTCAACAAAGTTCAACAGAGTTTGTGCAACAAGCATTCCCGTAAAAGGCCCCGCGTTTTGAAATAGAAATTGCTTCTAAGCTGGGAATTTAAGGATTCACTGCATCAAATGGTTGGATACACTGCTTTAAAAAAAGGCAAAATTTATCTTAGAAGTTGTAAACTCTGGTCGACACAGCTCAATTAAATAGCGGACTGTATAACCTTTTAAACTCTTTTATTTAACATCACAAATTAGGCCTAAAAGCCATGTGCTCCACACATATTAGGAGCTACCTTACTCAACGTCCGTACAGACATTCACCTCGAGGCCAACTCGCGATTTCCATTTTTCACACCTGTTCCAACACCGTGTCACGTGATCAGCACGTCACCGGGCTGGGAGGGTGCGCTAGCTCGGCGCGTACATGCCGCCCGGCCTTGCAATGTTTTAAACAACATTCAAAAATTGTTACACTTACACAGCATTACAGGAAAAAATACATATTGCAAAACAAGTAATTAATCAAAAATATGTAGCATAATACAAATACAATCTATTTACATAATTAATTTTCCAAAGGCAATAAACAAATTTTAGATATAGGTCTCTTGAAAACACCTCGTTGAGTTTTGACACTGACAACTCGTACTCTATTATCATTACCTGGAAAAATTTCAGAAATGCGACCTAGTGGCCAACTACAAACAGGCAGGTTATCTTCTTTAATGATAACTAGATCACCAACCTTAACATTATTTTTCTCAAAATACCATTTTGATCTTTGCTGCAAAGAACTCAGATAGTCATTTCTCCACCTTTTCCAAATTAATTGAGTCATTTTCGTGGTTCTTTGCCACACCTTCAATTTGTTATCTGGAATGTCACTTACATCAGGTTCAACAATAGAATTAATAGACCTTCCAATAAGAAAATGGCCAGGAGTTAAAGCCTTCAAATCATCAATATCAGAAGAAATTGGCATTAAAGGTCTCGAATTTAAAATGCCCTCGATTTGAGTAGTTACTGTTAAAAATGCCTCATAATTTAATTTAGCACTACCAACGACACGTTTTAAATGGTATTTGAAGGATTTAACTCCCGCCTCCCAAAGGCCTCCAAAGTTTGGCGCTCTAGGTGGAAGGAATTTCCAGTTAACATTCTCATTACACAAATAGCCAGATAAATGATCATCTGGGCAGTTGACCAAATTATGCAATCTTTTTAACTCATGATTGCTTCCGACAAAATTCTTGGCATTGTCAGAAAATATGTAAGAGGACTTTCCTCTTCTCGCAAAAAATCTCTTTAGCGTTGCAATAAACGCTTGTGAGGTCAGATCACTTACAATTTCTAAGTGAACCGCTCTGGTAACAAAACATACAAATATGGCCACATATATTTTGTGATAAATGCCCTTTCTTTGGTGTTTATACTTTACAAGAAATGGACCAGTGAAGTCCACACCAGAACAATTAAATGGGTAGTTTTCTCTCACTCTCTCTTTGGGCAGATTACCCATAAATTGCTGACAAACGATAGGTTTTATTTTGAAACAGGTGATACATTCATGTACTACCTTTCTACACATTGCTCGACCATTTATAGGCCAAAACCTCTGCCTAACTTGAAATAATAAGGCCTGTGGGCCTAAATGCAAGTATTTTACATGATAATATTCTAAAATTAAGCGTGTTAGCTTACTCTTGGGATGCAACAAAATGGGAAATTTCTGATCAATATTTAACTCACTATTCACTAGCCTACCTCCAACTCTAAGTAATCCTTTATCGTCGATGAAAGGATGAAGATTTCTCACTTGACTCTTGGAATCAACCTTACCTGTTTTCTTTAGGCTTTTAATCTCATCGCGAAATACCTCATTTTGGATGCTCTTTATGAGAAAAATCTCAGCTTTCTCAATTTCCTTAAGATCCAAGGGACCAACACTCTTATTCTCCTTGTTTCTACAATTGCTTACGAATCTAAAAACAAATGCTAAAATACGGGTAAATTTAACATACTTATTACTAAGGTTAATTATATTATGTACAAATGTATTACCAGGAATATTCACAACAGACATGCACTTTTTAGAGTTCTTAAATTCACAATTAAAGTCAATTTGCTGGTCTGATACACACCGTCTGATACACTGTCCGCAAGACGTCCATTGCTTTGTCTACCCTTGACACAGAACCACAGACGTCTCCGCCGCCAATGGTGCGATGACAGAAGGATGTGGACGGCAGAATGGAATGAAATTGTCTTTACTGACGAGTCACGCTTCTGTCTGCAACACCACGATGGTCACATTCGGGTCTGGAGACACCGTGAAGAGAGGATGCTGAACAGCTGCGTTATGCACCGCCACACTGGTCCTGCACCGGGTATTATGGTATGGGGCGGTATTGGATATCACTCTCGCACACCTCTAGTACGCATTGCCGGTATTTTAAACAGCCAGCGCTATATCTCCGATGTGTTGGAGCCAGTTGTCCTTCCTTACCTTCAGGGCTTGCCCACAGCCATATTTCAACAGGATAATGCGCGACCACACGTGGCACGCATTGTCCAACGGTTCTTCGTCAATCGCCAGATTGAATTGCTTCCCTGGCCCCCTCGCTCTCCGGATCTTTCGCCGATAGAAAACAGGTGGTCCATGGTTGCTCTACGATTGACCCAGATTCCATCACCAGTTGCCACAGCAGATCAACTTTGGCAACGTGTGGAAGCTGCTTGGTCTGCTGTACCCCAAGAACTCATCCAAAGTCTCTTTGAATCAATGCCGAGGCGTGTGGCAGCGGTGATCTCCAACAATGGCGGCTACTCTGGCTACTGATTTTGGCAGGAACCACACTTCACAGAAGTCTATAAATTTAATCATTTGATACTTGGTCAACATGTTATCTACAAAATAAATTTTGTTGTGCTATCTCTTGTCTTTCTTGGTGTTGCAATTTGGATGGCCAGCAGTGTATATACATATATATATACAGTGGTGCCTCGACTTACACGAGTTTAATTCGTTCCATGACGGAGCTCGTAATTCGAAATACTGTTATCTTGAATCAATTTTCCCCATTGAAATGAATGGAAATGTCATTAATTCATTCCGGGTTCCCCCAAAACACCACAATTTTTTGTTATATGTTTTTAAATAAGAGAAATGTGCTTAAAAATGATGGACATTGTATAAAAATGCAATACAATAGAATGTACTGCAATAAACTTGTATTATTAAGTGTAATGTACAACATTTACCTTGCAGATCAGACTTGAAGATGCTGATGTAAGAGGAGGAAAAAGGCTGAACTGAATAATTAAATCTTATTCGTTGATTTTTAACCAAGGTCATCCCATCCCCTAGACCCCATGGGGGTTCCAGTGGGGGGGGGGGGGGGGAAATGAAGCTATTTCTCTGTGAGAGAGGTTGGACGCTGTTCGGTTTTGGATGGCGACTCAAGTGTGGGCAGAACAAGCTGCCCAGGTGATAATTGTTGAGTGTTAATCTCTCGGTTTAAGACTGGATAGTAGTCTTTATGTATACAATTGTATAATAATTGTACATAAACGTTGTAAATATTATATGCTTCTCGTGTTCTCATTTGATGAGCACGTAACATGGCGTTCGCTGCGCAAACTAGCGGTGGGGTATATGAAGCTTGCTCGTAACCCAAATTATAGCTCGTAACTCGAAGCAAAAATTCTGCCAAGAGAATGCTCGTATCTCGAAAAACCCGTAAGTCGAGGTACCACTGTATATATATGTATATAAAATACGCAGGGCTTTTTTGGGGTCCCAAATTGTCCCTACTGCCCCCCTCCATTGATACAACCTAACTAGTAATGAATCAGATTGAAAAACTTAAGAAATATGCTAGCATAGATAATTTTTGCATGTCCCAGATTTCTAAGAATGATGAGAACAGAACCTATATGCAATCCTCAGAAATAAAAATAATGGCATCTATTCTATAGATGTAACAACTGCACCTTTTTTTAAAAAATGAATGAATGTTTTTATGTTTGTTATGTGTAAAAATGATTCACTGGAACTGCATTAAAATACTTCTCTCAATAAAAATTCCTTTATGACTGTAATCAATTCTTAGCCTTGTATCCAACAATTGACTTGATGTTATTGACACAGATACTTTTTCTTGGTTGAGAAAATTTTTTAAATTCATTCTAAATAATTTCAGTTAACTTCAAAATGCAATTTTTAATTCTGCCAAGCATTTTTTTTTTCAGTAACATACAGACCTATTAGTAATTTAGTATCCACAGGAATAGTGCTTGTACAATTTTTACCATACAGAAAATTTTCAAATTAAGTTATATGTCTTCTAAAATCAAAGTTTTGAAGAGTAATTTTAATTGAAAATTGCTCCAGAGTTCCACATAAATGCATCAGTGTTTTACACTTTTTCCCATTAAAAAATATACGAAAATAATCTGAATGCAATTCCTCTCAAATTCACCATAAATTTCAATGTCACTCAAATTTCTTCCCTTCAGTTAGGTGGAAATAAGAGGTGATACAAACTTGGATAACCATTCAAATGGTTCTCATCGTCAGCTTATAGGTCAATAAATGAGTTCGAAGCAAAGGAAGAAAAGAACTTAAATATTATAACAGATTTATTTAAAGTAAAATATTTATTACGGTCAAACAATGTAATCATGAACCTTATTTATACAGTTCAGTACTTGGAAGTTATGACTGCGTGGGAACATCTACCATCAGTGCGGAAGGTTGGCCTTCTCACGACATTTCTGCATCAGGGCTTTCAACATGAATTGCTTCCATGATAATGAACGAACATGCTGCAGAGGAGGAAATTGAGTTACTAACAATGGCAGTTCATAATAAAAAGTAAGTTTTCAGTTCTGATAACTAATAAAATTTTCATGCAACAGTTAATAATAATATTGTTCAGAGACATGATGAAGACACAAACATTAGCTCAGTATGAGCAAAGTTTAAAGTAAGAAATTTGAAACAACCCCTTATAGTAATTTCTATAAATGTAACATAATATTTCTTGTCAACTTTTTTATCCATATTTTCTCATGACACAAACATGCTCATACTGAGCTAATGTTTGTGTCTAAGAAGACACAAACATTAGCTCAGTATGAGCAAAGTTTAAAGTAAACAGGTGGAATTTGAAACAACTCCTTATAGCAATTTCTATAAATGTAACATAATTGCTTTCATGAATAGACACCAAGTTATATAAATCTAAAAAAACTTTATATTTACATATGACATGAATTATTTCTAAGATTTTAAAAATATTAAATAACATCATTCAATTTTGCTAATTATCACAAACTATAATTTAAAAATATATTCTAAATAAGTATGAATATACTTTCTGAAAAATAATGGCATATTCCTGTTAAATAAATTATGAGTACCATAAAAATTAAGCCACCTATGAATAAAAAGGATGACAAGAAATAAGAAAAACAAATATATTTATACATTTCTTTGATTTGATATAAATTCACATAAACATGATAAGTTATTTAATCCAGCATCAGTAACCTGGATTAAATAACTTTTGACATTTTAAAAGAGAACCATAAACATTTAAACTTATAAAATTGAAAGGTTTAAGTTCAGGAACTCTTAAGATAGTAGAAAAGCATTTACTTAGAAAACTAGAAAACATGACACAGCAAAAAATAAAAGTAAAAACTAAAGTCTACATTTTGACAAACTCTAATAATGTATTTGATTTTACTCTCTTTTCGGTAACTCAAATAGAAGTTAATATATTTAAAATTAAAGCATCTGTAAACTCAGTAAAATCATTTTTTAATATAAATTCAAAAACATGGAAGTTATGGACAAGTCCAAAAAAATTATTTTACTTTGCTTAATTCAGTGATAAATTAAATGAAAACCAAGAAATACTGCAAAAGTAAAATCGCATCATTTTTCATTTTAATGATTTGCATGTTCTCATGAATTCTATAAAAACATTTATAAGCTTGAGAAATGTTAGCAGTTTCAAGACATTTAAAGACTATGGACACCTATTTTATTAGCCAGCATGTTTCACAAATTTGTACTCTGACAACAGTAAAAAAAGTCTTGTGAAATATTAAGAGTTAAAAGAACAATTAAATGACCATCTTGTAATAATAAGAAAATTTTTTAAATACATAGTTGAACAAGTAAATAAATCCTTTTTAAATATTATCCAATTAATAAAAATAAAAATCAGCCACACACATACACAATGCACATTTTATTAATTTTCTAAGAGTACTTTGCTCACAAGTGAGTGAATATACAATTGACTTTTCAATAAGCTTACCTTCAAGAAAATATCAAGGTCGATAACACCTTTTCTTAAAGCTTCACCAAGGTAATAAACAGCATCTTCTGTAGCATTTTCTTCAGCAAAAGCATTTACAATTCTACAAATTTAAACAAATGAACTAAATTGATATATTCATGCAAACAAAATAAAATAGGTACATAATAAAGCTGTTGGTTTCAGTTTGAAAACATGCATCCAAAACTGAAGCCTAGTATACTAAATAACAATAAATCATTCACTAAGCCTAACACTATTGATTATAAAACAAGGAAATAATGATTAATTATCTCACATATATCATTCAGTAACAACTACTTGAATAAATGAAACAAAAGCATGGTATTTTTGAAGAGATTAAAAGTGACATCATGATCACTATATACTGTCATATCAAATAACATCACAGAATGTTTCCTTCTCAGTAGCAACTGAGAGAATTCAGGTGTTTTCATGTCATCCCACAAAATCAACAGGTTTAAAATAAAAGGTATTCTATAATGCTAAATGGACAAATTGACTTAAATTCGTAAATTATTTTATAACATTTCATTATACCATAAAGAATCAAATTAATACTTTTTTTATTTCTCACAGTAGAAAAAGCAAAATTTTTAGTTGCTTCTAAAAAAGTATTTACGCCATTACTACTTAAATATGCCAACACACACAAAAAAATTCAAATTTATAGCAAAACAGTATCTTTACTGTGTAATCACCAAAATATTTTGCCTTCATTACAAAAATTTACTTTAATAAATATTACCTTGGTTAACATATACTTTAATATTTTCTATCAAAATCTGGAGGGTCTTTTTTAAGTTTTTAGGCTTACACATATTAAACACAACATTAATTTAAATATTAAAAAAACTTTAGGAAAAGTAAACTCAAAACAAGCTAATTGTAAAAAGAAAAAAAAAAAAAAAAACCTGGGAGCCAACAGAACAGCTCCTAAACCTGTTATATTATGGATAACCTTATAAAACATTAATTAAAGAATGAAAGAGAATTCTATTCTAATCTAAAAAAAAAAAAACCATACTGATTATATAGAGGCGCTGGAGCAACAACTGCTTCATCAATACAAACTTCTTGTTGACTTTCAATTTTTTGTTGAAGTTCTGTTATTTCACCTTCCTTATAGCTCATAGTAACTATATTGCGTTCCAATTGTTTCTAAAATGAAAATAAAATGATTAGTATCATAATTTCTTGTCTATCATCTGAAGTGGCGTTAATCTCAACCATGATTTTTCCAAATGGAAATTTTTTTTTTATTATCCATGGCAGCATATTATTCACAGTGGATTATGCCGCTGCTCACTTGCTTTTTTTCAACACACCTCATACAACAAATGATAAGTGCTGTTTGAGATGCAATTAAAATATTTAACTTTTATTCAACTTTAGCCAGTGATCTGAATGTCCCTGGTTTGATGCCAGTCGCTGACAAATTCACTGCCGTGTACACTAATGAGGACTGGTACACAAAAAATCTGTCGTGGCTGCAATGTCCTCCAAGTTCTCAAATTTACCTCTGGAGGTGTGGGTTCAAGTGTTCCGGTCTCATCACTTGACTCAGTTCAAAATTATGGGACCGGTCCTTTAATCAAGTCAGATTCCGACCTTTGTGGTGCTATCAAAACCACTTTGCCCAATAGCCGTAATGGACATGAACTGACAATATACTGTTGGTCAAGGGGCATCAGTCACAACAACTTTCATTTACAGCAAAGTTCATGACTAAATAATAAACAAAATCATAGTTATTATTTGCAGTTCTAGCATCAACTCTTACAATTTGTTTGACAACAAAAGAGTCTAATGGTAATCAAATGTAAGTAGCCCAGAATCAACAAAAGGGTGAATCTAAGCCCCCTGCATGTGCCTGAATTTATTTCCTTCTGATTAACATGCAACACGAGGGTATGTCATCTGATAATGACAGTGCTTCATTCTGAGATGAAATGATGGTTATCTCACACTTCTGGTGCCAACTGTCACCAATAAAGAAAAAAATTTAGAAGCTTATTTTCAGAACTGGACCACAGAGCCTCAAAGAAGAAAAAACAATGGATAATACACAAGTAACTGTGATCTTAATCAAGAAATTCAAGTTTTTTTAATGTATAATCTAATAGGTTATACATTAAAAAATTAAATATTATAATTCCTAAATATCATAATTTCCACTATAAACAGGAAATTATATTTAAAATTTATGGTGAAATCATATAAGACCTTTCAAAACACCAACAATAACTTTCTTTGCCACAGTTCTGATCTTAAAAAAATATTACTTTTGATAAATACATATTTTAGTTTCAAGAAATTCTAAAACATTTCAAAATTTAAAAAATCAAAATTTATACATACAAGTTTTAATATTAAAGAAAAAAGAATAAAGAAGTTAATTTAGATCTTTGAACTTCAAGTCAAAACAAAGAAATTCTATAATTTTTTTTTTTTTAAATGGCAAATCCTATTTTGTAATAATTTTCAAATGCACAGCACGATTAAAAATGTACAAGTATAATAGTAATTTTACAAATTTCTTCAACTTTTCTTGGTTACAAAGTTTTTAGAGTTTGACAAATATATCAATTATTATAGAACAATTATCAATAATAAATGCTGCAAATGAAGTTTCAATTGCACAAATATATACTTTTAATGAAAAATGCAAAATTAATAATATATAGATCAGGAATGCAAAAATAAGCATTATTTTTTTTCAAATCTTTTTAGAAACCTGGAAGCAGAAATAAAAATCAGGAATTTTCTAGGACTCTTGAGAACCACATTCCAATATTGACTGAGTTTTGAAAACAAAATTTTCCTTTTCAAATTACATTTAACTATTTAGCTCAATTAGAGAAACATTCCAATATTGACTGAGTTTTGAAAACAAAATTTTCCTTTTCAAATTACATTTAACTATTTAGCTCAATTAGAGAAAAACATACACAGAATTATACATTTATTATGTCTTATGAAATTGAGAAATTTTAGAAGATGCCCTAGAATGAAGGTAACACTGTAGAAAACATCAATGACACCACAATTCAGAAGAATATACTATAAAATTTTTATTTTCAATAACTTTTAAGTTTTATCTTCAAAAAATTAGGAAAAATTTACTACTTTGTGCCTTTTAAATCATTCCAAAATGTTGTTTTGATTCCATATTTTTATCTAATTTATCTTTATAAGAGAACTCCATTTTAACTCAAGTTTTCTAGGTTTAACTGTAGTATGGATATGTTAAAATTAAAAAACATTGTTAGAAGAAGCCATAAATATAAAACTACAAACTTACTTGCTCTTGTTGCATGCGATTAATTATTTCCTGCAGTTTAATTTTTCCTTTGTTCAAGTCTTCTTCAGTTTTTTTTAATACTTCTATTTCGGCCTAGAAGAAAATTTCAGATGATGTGATCATTTAATTGTGTAATCAGTAATTTACACACTAGGCAAGCTTATAGTTTCTAACAAAATACTTAAAAATTAAAAAAATATATAAAAAAATAAAAATAAGGTAGTGAGAAAAAATAAAATTTAAAAAAATTTCATTAACAGCGACTCATAACAAAATTCTTGTAAACATCTCTTCATTCAAATTGTTATCTCAATGAAAAGAAGATACATCGAAGAATTTATAAAATATATATTATCCACTAACCATTATTGCAATGTACTTATATGAATACAGTGAAAATTACTAAATTTAGTCAGTTGAAAAAAAAATTTCAATAACAGATTGATGCATAATTTTTTTTTCGTGTTTTCAAAAAATAAAAACAGCTAACTTAAAGAGAAGCATCATATTGCATAAAATATTTCACTTATCATACTGTACAATGTTAATAGGTGAATTCCTCTAACACATAACAAGCTTTTCAATAAATTTGAAATGAACTGAAAACCTTGCAACAATTTACATTCATTTAAAAACGAGTGGTGATATTTTTAAGTTGAGAAACAAATAGAATTTTTTTTGTCCTTAGATAAAAGAACTAAAAGTATACAAGGGATATTTTAGCAAAGATAATTTATTATAAAGGAGAAAGTTTCATACACATAATAGAAAATTTTACAATAGATGGTTTTTATTTAAGAAAAAATATTAATTTTCTACATAACTAAAAACTGAAATATGTTTACTTAAGGCCAAAATTCAATTCACTTTTATTATAGTGCCTATGGAGAGGGCAATTTAAAAGCCACATACTAACAGTAATTTGTTCAAATGATCAAATCAGGTTACTTCTGTCATAAAATTCAAAATTTGTAACACAATCATTTGAATACAGAATACTTTTTTATTGAATATATTATATCTCCTTGTAATATTGAAGCCCTTAAAGACATTCCTGTTCAATTAAGAAAACATCAAAATTATTTTTTTGAATATTCTTCAGCTGTATTTGTTTACACCATTTTAGAGTACATCTAAAACGTATAAATATGTACTATATGTGTTACACAGACACTCTTACACCCAAACCCCGAGAAACATTAATTAATAAAATAGGTTAAATAAAATAATTTAAAAAAATAAATAAAAATGTACTGAAATCTTCCTGCAGAAAAACTTTCTACAAGTGAAAAATTTTACATGCTGTCAGCCTATAATTTAAATTTAACACTACATGCTTCCATAAATGAATGTTTTCCCATTATGCTTAAAACCGAACAAAAGAGCAGACACATTACTTGAGACTGAGCCAGCACTTCTCTTAAGCGTTTTTTCAGCTTGTCTTCAACAGCTGACAACAAAGATGCATGAATGTGTTCTTCAGTAATTGTGCCTGTGCTGCTCTGCATTGAGAGGCTTGAAGAGGTGGTTGGTGGATAAGGAGAAGTTGCAGTTGAAGTAGCTGTGGTAGGATAGCTATTGCTTGATGGCATACCACCTGTTGCTGAATTGTACGAAGGATAACTGTAGCCAGTAGCTGCAGGATATGGACCTGAAAATACCATTTATACAATTTATCCCAAAAATAGATAAAAGAAAGTTTGTCTCAGAACAGGTTCAGAATTATGATGATGTACAGAGTCATAAGTGATTTAGATTTTACTCCCTTTTTTTTTCATTTCAATGCTTAAATTTAACCAACATACAATCCCAGACATTCAAACTTAGTTCATTTAGAATCATCACATGTAGAATAAGTGTCCATAATAATTACAAAATAATACTGTGATTGCTTGAATAAATTTATGTGTGTGTATGTGTATGAAATATTTTGATAACTAATAAAAGTTTCTGGGATAAAAAATTAAATGAAGTTAAAAAATATTTTAGCACAAATTAAAACTTTAAGTAACAAATTACAAGTTAGAGTTTACAAAAATAATAATTACAAGATAAAAAGAACTTTTAATATACCAAATTTTAAATTTTCTGTTGAATCCTATAAACTTGACAATTCTATGTATTAATAAATACTTTTTTAAATTTTTTTTGATGAATTATCCCATCAACTTGAAAGAAAATGAAGTTAATTGGAAACAAGTCAATAACTTTTCCCCTAAACTAAAGCCTTTGGTTAATTGCTTGACATTTAATCTCTTACATTCATCACCTTAATTTTCCTCAACACGCACTGTCCATAACAGTCCGATCCATTAGCAATTAAATAGCTAGTTCAGGGAAATGACTTTCATAAACAAATTTCCTAATTCAAAACAACAGTTTTTTTCTAATGCCAAATGCATAGTTTATCATTTATATCTATAATGCTTACTGCTAAACAGTTTATCATTCTTCATTCACTATAAACCAACTATATTTTTGCTTATAACTCAAAATTTTATAACATGAATTCTCATTAGTCAGGTTATCTGGTATTAGAGCAGCCATACTCAAACTTCTTTTCTCTCGGGCCGCATGCTATGTTTGCTATGTTACACGGGCTGCTACATAGCACACTATACCTCATAATATAATAATTATTTAAAATTGAGAGTGATTTTTTAATGTTGAGACAAACTTTTGACTATTTTAGACAAATCAGGTTTATACTTGCTACATGCTACTCTCAATACATCATCAAGGTAAGAATCAACAAGCCGATTTTCAGATATGTTCTTCGCATATTTCAGTTTGGAATTGGATGATTCACAAAGATACATTGATGCAAACAACGCGAGCAGTATGTGGCACAGTTTTGTATGTTCATGCCCTAATTTCCAAAATTATGTTTACAAAAGCATCTGCCTGATAATGCATGTGGGTGTTTTGGGCCACACATAAAAGCTTGGTGGGCCAAGTTTGAGTATCCCTGTACTAGAGGCCTATATTTCATAATTATTCTGCATATTTTTTCAGTCCTAGAAAGTGCTTGTTATAGTGACACCTGATCATGGGATAAAATGATAGTGAACTGATACGAAGCAAGTAATAAAAAGTTTAAGGAAGGAGGGAAATTGAATATGGCCAGAATTTAAAAAAAATTACTAAATGAAAAATCATTCAAGTCAACATGTTGAGTCACTTGTCAAAAAAAATAAAGAGGGTATTATTCGAATAACTGAATTTGAGAAATTACTGCAAAGATAGTTCGTCAAATAGAATACTCGTCTTCAGTTTACACTCTGGGATCCAATCGTTGTCTTGGCAAAAACTTGGCATATCTTTCTAGCTAACATTTTAGCAGTTGACTTATTCCTTATGAGATAATCCTTCATAAGTATGAAACCATTCAATATCCCAATAAACAAATTCATTTACTCCTGCATTTGACAACACATAATTAATATCATGACTTAGTGTGAACTGACTAGTTAGTGAAAGATGACTAGTTAGTGAAAGATGTAATAAATTTCTGTCAACAAATCAAAGTAAGGCAAATCTCGATAAAATCAAAGAGATTTTGTGTGTGCAAAATTTCACCTACAATAGAAACAAAAACATCATTGTACAAAGTTAAATTTTCTTAAGAGGCAAGAACAAATGTTTTTCAAACCAGAAGAAGCAGATACATCATCCTAAAAAAGACTATTTATACATCGCACAGTTTTTAAGTTGTTTTTTACATAAAATTAATGCTTTTGTTGTAATTAAGGATCAACTTCATTGACAAATCAATCTGTAATACCAAAATTTCATGGTTTATTATTTTTTTTAAAAGTATTATCTGATGAAATTTTGATAAAACAACTTACACTATTAGTGAAAAAACTTTCAATATATTAAAAATGTTCTCAACAACATTCATTTTTATCAGAACTGATTAAAATAATGAAAAAGAATATGTCTGTATAACATACAACATTAAAATTTTCTGGCAAGAGGTTAGATAAAGTTAGATCAATTAAAAAATAGAAAAAATTTGACTTTTTCTGATAGAATAATTTTGATTTCCTGAAAATAAAACGAGAGAAGCATTTAGTTAAATTACTTTAAAATATCCATAAATTTTTTGCTTTTGATTTACTTTACACTTTTAAGAAGTGTATTCACATACTAGAAGCTAGTTTCCATTTTACCCACATAACACTTTGATATTTTCCTTACTTTTTCAAGAACCCAGAAAATAGATTAATATTTGAGAAAATATATTACTGAAAATTTAGTATATAAAAAAAGAATATGGATCTTACTTTGGTAAGGTGGATAAGGAGTTGACACTGGGGGATAAGTAGGGGGTGGTCCTCCAGAACCTAATACAGGAGGATATGGTGGATATGGTGATCCAACATTTGGCATAGGCATAAAACCTATAAAGGAAATTAAATTAATTTTTACCAAATGTATTCAAATACCAAGGAACATTGCTAAAGCAACTCTGTTACTTCAATAAAATTGTTATTAAATGAACATGAAGACAGAAAAATTCAATAGAGAATTATCCAGATGAAAATTCCCTAAAGGAGCAAAAATTTATATAATTTCTGCTTACATATTGACTATAATGAATGTGACTTAGAGTTTCTAAGAAAACTGCTCTTAGAAAGTAACTAAAAGGTCATTTTTAATGCATACACATATTTACAACAAAAATATAATCATAATCTTCATGATGAAATACAAAAGTTATATTTTTATTCTGATTTTAACCATTATTTGGCAGGATAGTGAGAAAAAAAAGTGGTGACAAACAACCAAAGTGCAAACAGGAAGTGTAGGAATCATCGACAGATGATGAAAGAGATGGGAGAGGAGATAAATTTTATTACAGTGCATTTACAAATGTTTCAAATTTAGTACAATATTTTATATGAATGGAATGAAAGCTGAAAAAAGGATGTGCAAAGTGCTATAAATTGTAGCCATGTTGACACTTACATAGCTTTCCATGATAAATAGTTATGATTCCTGATTCAAATAATTTAGCAAGCAAAAGGAAAAGAGAGAATATATAAATAACTTAAATTAGAAAGTGAACATACTCTGAGAATTGAACATAAATGCTGTCACTTTTCCAATTTTCATTGCATGTTAAAAATAATGCTACAACAATAAAGAACTGCATACTTCATTTCAGCTTTCATTATTGATGATGACACTAAATATGAGTTCCAATTATTAAAAGGAAATTATACATGATATAGAATTAAAGAAATCCATTTTCTGATATATATATATATATATATATATTCCAATGTGGAGGCATTCATCGTCAAACATTCACCTACACTACGCCGCAATTTTACTGCCCATTTTATTGTGGGGGCACCATATAGGTGGACAGTATTACTCCCTATGAAGGGACGACACGAACGGAGGCATTTTTCATGGTGCGACGCCAGGATTCGATCAGAGCACCCTCAGCACCAAAAACCAGCGGGTTGTACCACTGGGCCACCACAAGCCCCCATTTTCTGATATATTTTACAGATAAAGGTTAATATCTTCTTACTATAAAGATTTCGAAGCACGTAAAAATAAATATTTGCTGATTTTTTAAGCCTAGATTTTAACATTTTCTGCATTGAATATTTTAAATAAATCACTAAAGAAAAACACTCAACTGTTATTAAACGTTTTTTGTTTTCAAAATCAACATATAAATCCTTATCAGATATGAGAAACACTAGATATACAGGAAAATGAGGAAATAAAATTTAACTAAAGCTCTTTAATAAAGTTTTTTTAAAAGTAAATATATATGTAAATAAAAGGTTTTTTTTCTTTATGTTCAGTCTATAAATCTGTGGCAAAATAAGAATAAAAATCAGAAATTTTAAATCATTTAAATTTTTTTTAAAAATTCAACATTTCCTGAAATTTTTTTTTTTTTTTTGGGGGGGGGCTATATTTAAATTAGACTGGTAATAAACAACATTAATACAGATTATGGAAAGCAGATAGGAAACTATATAATCAGGGAACAGCTTAGGCAGTAATGAAAATTGAGTAAAACAGGTATTCTGATTAGAAATTAATAATAAAGCTTAAAAACATAACAATAACTGTATCGTGATGAACACAACAGATATTTTATGCATTGCATCAGAGATGTTAATCATGATATTGTTAAAGCACTAGAAGGAATTTGTTTTAGTGCAAAAGATCCTTGCATATCAGTGAACTTATCTACATGCTATTCAATTTACTTCAAAGAATGAGCAGTATTTTTCTTGGGTAGTCAAAGTGAGTAATTTTATAGATAAAATTAAAGAACAGAATATCAAAAAGGTTTATAACTCTAAAAATAATGTGCATATTTACTTGATGGCTCAACTGGGTAGGGTGTAGAAGTGTAAGGTGTAGAATTAGGTAGCTTAGGCTTTGAATAGACTGGTGGAGTTTCTCCAAATACAATTATCATTACTTGAATTACACCAAGCAAATCTGAGGTGTCCTGTTACAAAACAATAGCTTTTAATTATCAGATTCAAGTGAAGAACAATATCAACAGAGAAAAATGCAATTGAAGCCTATGATGCAAAAAAAAAAACTAACTAAATAAACAAGAAATTTAAAAGTTTCAATAAATAATTATGTTGGATAATATAAATTACCATGACTTTCAGCAGTACAATAATAATTTGATATAACATTTCATACAAGTTTCTAAATCTTAACTTGCAAAACAAACTTCTACAGGATCTTTAAAAAATTCAAGCATATGATTATGATTACATTAAATAATATAAACATGACTCATAAACGAAAAAAAATTCTCCGAATTAAAACCTCAATTATTAAAAAAAATAAAATAATAATAATAATAATAATAATAAATAAAAAATAAAAAAAATCTAAATTTGAACAGTACAAGAGCCCAAAAATTATGATTAAAGAACAATAAAAATTAGCAAAGTCTTTTTATAACTCTTCAAATTCATTTTAAAAAATCAGATGATTGTTAAAAATAGTGCGATAATGAGCAGGTATAAATTTGACATTCAGTTGGACTGAGCAGTATTATTTGATTGAATACCAGTAGAATCCATTTTTCCCCTTTCTCTAATACAAGAATACTGGTAACAAGCCATATAGCACTTAAAAAAATTTCCACAGATTTCACTGTATATCAGATCACTTTCAGATTTTTCAAGAAACTTTTTTAATTACATGATTACACTAATACTTCATTTACTTAGTTTTTAATCTCAATATACATGTGTGTGTGTATATTATATATATATATATATATATATATATATATATATATATATATATATATATATATATATATATAAAATTAGAAAAATATGCAAATTTTAAGGATTGTTTGCATTTCTATTTACTAGCCAGATTAAAATGTAAAATTACATTATATTAACATATCAGATTACTTAAATTTAGGGAACTTAACAGTAGATAGTATTAGGCTATTAGTCAAGTAAACCAAAAGAAATTTTGTTCAGCAGCACAACATAGCAGTTATCAAATGCACCTATGTTTCCATTCAGATTTTGAGGGGGGAGATAGGGGGGGGGAGGTAAAGGACTTTTTAAAAGCAACTAATCAGATATTTTTTAATGCTTTACAGCTAATACTATAGTAAACAGTTTACTAAATTGTCTGTTTAATCAAAGACATTTCGGCAAAATTGTTTCATGTCAGTAACTTATTACAATAACAATTTGTACATTTATAATCAATAAGCAATTAAACATCACTAACATCAAAATATTAAACATGTGAAAGTCAAGATATTCAGAATTTGTGTAACACATCTAGATTAACTGATACTGAAGTGCACAGCTTTAAAAATTTGTTTTAAACTAACCTACACATTCTCCTATAAAAAGTCATTGAAATGCTAAAAATATTATAGCTATCTAAGGTGTGAATAAAGTCAAAGGAAATAATACAAAATTAATTTTCTATATTCTTAAAATTTTAGGGGCATTCTACAGAAAAAAAATATTATGTATGTGTACACATGCATACATACACACAAATTTGAACTTGTATAAACCACAAAAATAAATTGACAAACAAGTAATCAATATTTTTCCTCATTCATAAAATATAAACATATGGTTTTCAATGTTAAATTTATACAAGAGCAATTTACATACCTTGCTTAAAATTCTTCACAGTTAACAAAAATTTAAGCAAAATATTCAGTTGTGTCCCTGTGTTTTTGAAATGCACATGGAATTTTAAAAATATACTATTTTGAGCATATAATACACAACAAGAGTTTTCCCTCATTAAGAAAAAAGATTTTCTTTAATCTGCAGCAATCTATAAAGTCAAAAATCCACTTTTCTTTAATCTGCAGCAATCTATAACCTATAGATGTATTAACCCCAGATTACCAGCTTTCTTTCATGCACAATCACAGTTAATTCCATTTCATCTAAGAGTTACATAAATATTTTCTAACAACTTGCAATTTTCCTCAAAAATAGGAATCTGTTTACTATACAGCAAAGAAGCAATTGCTTCTAAATTTTACTTAATGCTTATTTAAGATTCCTTATTCTAACAAAGAATTACATCTTTTCTAAAACACAATCCATTAACAATCTAATTTAGAAATTATATCAGCCCTTTAGCCATGTGCCGACACCTTTCCAGAACTCTGAATGGCCACACATAACAAAAGTTTTAAATTAAGACTACATCTGGTCACGAAAGCCACTCTTGTTCCATCCTTTTTGATGATAAACTAATATTTATTAATTATATAGAATCACATGAGCATAGAGCCATATGAGCCTCAAAATACATGTAACCCCAATCCAATGAAATGATGGGAAATATCTACCATGATGGGATCTAACAAATTAAAAATTTCTAATCCTTAGTAGTAAAAAAAAATAACCATTTTATTTATGCTTGAAGGGAGGACACAAGTCTTTTTCATCCTCTTAGCTTGATTTTAAGTTGTGGCCTCAACTGCTAATCCATTTTTTTGCAAAGTCCATCAACATGTGGGGAATTAGAATAAAAGTGTTCTAAGGACTTGCTTGCTCTCTTATTTTACTCATGACTTCATTCTGTACATATTTCATAGCTATATTACTTTTAATATTTCTAGCAAAGAAATACGGAATTTTATGATCAACAGACACCTGAACATTATATGTTATTAAACAACTGAATGTAAAAGTTTTACACTTTAACAACATACATGGAATTACATAATTTTACCGTAAATAGAATTTAGGAAACTTGCTAGCCAAAATAGGAATACTTGCAACCATAAATCATAAAAGTTGAAAATTATTCTAACAAAATTCCCTAAATTAATTTTTTAAAATAAAACAATAAATGTAATTAAAGCAATTTTTACCAATATTTTTCTTTTCATATTCCAATAGCAAAACAGTAAAAAGTTAAAAGGTAACATAAGTTAAATTTGCATTGTTTTAAACAGATTCCTACTGATACCAGAATCCTATCTTCCCATTTTTAAAAATGTATGATTTCATAATAAATTTATATTAAACTGAAATTTTCATTTATATCAATATTTATAAACTCAAATTATCCATTTATTTAATTTGTAATTATAAAACAGGATAAAATTCTGTGTCATAAAACTTTGCAATGAAAATCCATTTAGAATTCAGGAAAAAAATGACATTTTAGGCGCTTAGCCTTTAATGAGCTCTTTTATGTACTCCAAAAGTGTTACCAAATTTATGAACTTTTTTAGCCATTTTAATGATGCTATGCACTTGAGCATATACAACAAAGGGAAATATTATTCAACAATGCAATTGTATCACCAACTTGCAATTAAAAATAAATGATTATCAGTAGAAGTTAAATAAATCTCCATTACTATAACTTCAAACAATAAACAATGGACTTTCATTTAAGCATCAACAGTACTCACTTTTTCAAATAACAGGACATTATTGAGGTCTAAATTTTTAACTGAAACTTCAAAATATTACTCTTAAGTTGATATCAGAGTTGCAAAATACCATGGTAATCTCAGTGACATAAAGCAGTCAACCTCAAGAATTGTTAATTGGAGTTAGTTGCTGGATTACTAACATACATGTCATGTTATGTTATTAATACAATCTTTTAACAAACAATAAGTTTGACTTAGTCATAAATTTGATCAGCTGTAGATGAAATGAGTTAATCATTTGACATAACCCAGCAAATCTTGTTAGTTTGGGTAGGACCACATGCTGAATTTCTCACACTGTAAACCAGCTATTATCTGCTGAAAAAGAACATTTTTAGATTTCTCTTTTTAAAAATATTAATTTTCACACACTTAAAAAGAAAGCTGTAGATTATTTACTAAGGGTGAAAATAAAGACTAATGAATAAATTCACATTTTTTTTTTTTTTTTAAGTATAATCCATGAAAATTACATGCAGGAAACTACATTAAAATGCAAAAATATGCTGTTAACTTACTGGCTGCCAGTTATGTAAATAAGGCAGGTATACTCTTCCATTGGTATCAACATGTCTAGACGCTTTTATCTGCATATCTGAAGTAGGTTTAACATAACATATAGGTGAATTATAAGGGTGTGAATCCAAAAGCCAAATACATACTGGTATGTGATAATATGTTCCTAAGAAATAAAAGATATAAAAGTGAAATCTTATTAGACACTTAATATTCCTTTAGAAATAATCCCTGAAATAAAGGTAAAAGAAATCCATACACATTTGAAACTTAACATATTGGAACTACAAACATCTGATTTTAAACAAAATCACAAAATGCAATTGAGCATTATGCTAAACATAATAGGTGTCAGAATGCTTCAATTATGTTTCCCAGTAGTTTCACAATACATGAAATTGATTAAATAGATTTTTTTATGAGATATTACAGAAACTTTTCATAAAATGCTTGCTAAAAATATTTTTTTAAATAAAGCCAATATTTTCATTAGCTTTTCCCATAATATGATAACTTAATTAATGAACTTACATTATGCAACTATAATAATTAATCTACCTAAGGGAGGCATAGGGGTAAAAAATTAGGAAACATATGAAAGGGGAAAATAAAAACCTACTAGCTGGTACCCCTCAAAACATGACGGCTAGATAGTAAATAAATGTACTAATACACAAATTATACTTAACACATCATTGCCAAATGTTGGAAATCATAATAATGCGCAGAAACAAATTAATGTGTTTAAGCGGCCTCGTGCTTAGTGAGTATCGAAAGCCAGATTTTAAAATGTCACTGAGCATGCGCAGAAAGCAACTTTTTAATTGTAAATTATCACTAATTAAACAACACAAAATAAACAATTTGTATCAGGTTTAATCTTATATTTCACAAACATAATTATCATAAAAATAAAATTGGCAGAGAGAGATCTAGAGAGACTCTTCGGAATAAACGTGTTTATCATTAAAACATGTCATTGAGCATGCACAGAAATCAATTTTTTAATTGTAAATTATAGCTAATTAAGAGAAATTACTGTTATAAAAACCAAATTTGACAAATTTACAGATTACAATCTTTTGTTTAAGATATAAATGAAGTAAATTGATGCAGTAGTTTTCTCTCACGGACTGCCCAAAAAGTCGGCTTAGCAACTTAAATATATAGATTTCATAAGATAGAAAAGAAATTGCTTTTGAATATTAATAATACACATTTTCCTTTTCTGACCACTATTTTTTGTGCCAATACAAAAAAGGTATTTAAAGGAAATACAAAATTATATTCATACATTAGCATTGGAAAAAAAACTGAACTTCTAAAATACCTGCATTTAGCAGCTTTTTTGTTGTTGTTCAAACCTCATAATATAAAAAAATTTACACAAAAAATATAAATTTTCCTTTTTTGTTTATACAAATTTCAGCAACAAGCAAAAGTAAAAATTAATCCTGTTCAAAACAAACTTTAGTACCTTTTAAAAGGGAGATATAACTTTAATTTTGAACAGCAATTTTCTAAATAAGTGCTAAAAACACGTGAAAATAGTAGCACAAAAACAAACTGAAGGAGGCGGGGGAGGGGACGACACATTGACTAAAATACAGTTAACAGCAATGCACACTAAGAATAAAACAGCACAAGTTAATTGTAAATGTAATAAATAAAAGCTTTCATAAAATCAAGCAGTTTAAAAAAATAATCATTAATTAGACACAGGCTTAATTATGTAAAATGGTAATATGTTCATTGAATTGAACAAATAGTAAGCTTGTAATATTCAAATAATTACAGATAAAAAATTTCCCAAAGAAAAATAAAAAATCGATAAAATTATCTGGGGATATAAAAGACAAAAGTCGGATTTCTCAACATAAGTATGAACAAGACAAAAGGAAAGCCACAATGATTCATAGATCACACTAAATTAATGCATAGACTAGTCTTTCATTGAAACCCATAATTATTAATCCAAAAGAAAATTCATATAAAAACAATATTTACACTAGAATGAGAAACATTTATTATTCCCTAACATGTTAAGAACTTGCCAAAGGACATGAGCCTATACATACATGGTTTGGTTTACTTTTTTTTATTATTATGGGAGTACCCTGTAGGTCAATGGTTCTTAATGGGTAGTCCAGGAGAACCCAAAAAGTCCTCCAAACAGTCAGCAGTGATAAAAAGGAATTGATTTCATCATTTCAAAATGACCACAAATTTAACAATTTTATAAAATTGGAAACAGAACATTTTTGTCCCAAGATTTTTGTTCAGATTCTAAAAATTCCTGTATTTCTTCCATTTTTTAATGTATTGAGTACAAAAAAAAAAATCCCATAAATAATTTCTGTGATGCAGAGTCACAGCATCATAGCAATTTTACAGCATTGCAGTAATTTTATAGTCAACAAGAGGTTCTGAACCACTGCTATAGATGAACCAAAATCATTCCCGATGAGGGGATAGCACATGAATGTCCACGGCTTAATCAGTATTTGAAACCAAGCCCACTGCATGGAAGCTTATGATGCTAACCACTATACAATATTGGCAGCAGTACATGAAAGAAAATAAGGCTAATCAATATAAGTCAAACATAGTTCAAACATTTGTTCAAACATAGTCAAACATTTGTTCCACAAGTTAACAGACTTGAAATTTCAGTTTCCTCTGGGATGCTTTTATCAGCAAATTTGTCCTGCTTAAGTACAACCTTTGTAGACTGAAATATTTTCTTCAATAATAACAAGCAGATCCATAAGAATTCCATCCCCACTTAGCGAAAAAAGCAGTTTTTTTCATGCAATAATACATTAACAAATTTATAAAATATCCTACAGTAAGGAAATAAAATTGCTAGAGACTAACATGTCAGAGTTTAACAAGCTTGCAGCTATGAGCAAAAAGCACAGAGGCCCCTTTCTGGTGATACAGTCATTTTGACATTACTGATGTAGGTTTAATTTTTTTAATAAAAATATTTATAAAATATATACAGCAATCAAATAAGATATAAGTTATTAAATATATGCTTAACATTCAAATAGACAAAAACATGGGGTAGCACAAAATTCTGGATTACTTACATAAATACCTAAAAATCAAAATCAATTCCTAATGTTGCAGTTTATTACAGTAAGTACAAAAATAACAGATATATTAAATACACCGGGCAAAAGAAAATAATGTATACTTTATGGTACTAATTTTATGTTACTGAGAAAAAAGGACTGTTTATCACAGACAAAGTACAATGTTACATCCATAGAAATTACTGGAAAAGCTAAAATCTGAGAAGAATAAAAAGGTCTAAAGATTATTGCTGAGTCATCAGACCTTTTATACAATCAAATTTTGGATAGATATCAAAACAATTATTTTTATAATTTTTTAAAACAGCAATTTATTGATATAAATTTCATTTTAATTCTAAAATTAAATAGCCCTCCCTGTACTGATAACTTTTGCTTATATTTTCAAAATGAATTTACGTTTTTTTTTTTAAATGTAGCTACAAAGATTTAATGTGAGAGAAGAAACAATTACTTCAATTAAGCATACAATTTATGCATAACTTTAAAAATGTTAATTTCATGATTTCATAAAATCTGGTGAACTCAAGAAAATCTTACGAATGAACTTCAGATAATCTGGGCATAAGTACAGGATTATAACAAAATTAGGAAATTGGGACGAACAATTTGTCAGAAAGTTGCTTTTATTTAATGAGATATGAATCCTCTACAAGAGAAAATACAATTCAATTAAATATATGTGTGTGTGCTCACGCATGCATGAATTAACATACTTTTATAAACATAAAAACTGAGAAGAAAATTACAAGAATGAGAGATATAATTATTACCTTTATACATTACTGGAATTGTGCCATCAAGGCAAGCTAATTCTTGTCTATTTCCATCATTAAAAACTAAAATAAAATCAGTTTCAAGTTAATAGATACTTTGAAACAAACACAATGATAATAAATGGGTTTAATGAAAGCATTTTAATTTAGCTGATGAGCAAAACTTTCAAGTAAATGTTTAAGCAGTCATTCACAAAGCAAGTCACTCAAAATAATTTATACACACAAAGAATCATATAACACATTTCAAAATGTTTTACGCAAAATTTTGTCGAGTTAAATATTACATAGCAGACCAAAACACTAGAAAGTGTAAAATTTGAAAAACTATACAAATATGAAAAGGAAACAGATTATGTTTATAAACAATTAATAGCAGGACCATAAATTTAACAATGGAATTGCTAGAAAGGAGCAAGATCCACACTTTTTAAAAATCAAACCTATTTTCTTTTTTCTGATATCAATAAACTGAAGAGTAAAAACTGTTCAGCTATTTCTCAAATTATTCAACTTGCAAGATTTGAAAGTTTACAGGCAATGTTTAATTTTGAGTATTTACTTATCAGCTTTCTTTTTCTGACATATTAAATGCACCAAAAAGAAATTTAAAGCTAAAAAAGTTTCAGGAAATGAATGGGAATAAGTAAAGCAATCTGTCAAGCCACCCTAAGCTATATTCTTCATAAGATTAGAAGCTAATCTTGAGCCAACTAAAAAACTGTTCATATACAAATAATTTAGCCATAATGATAATTTGATGAAAGATTAATTAGAATGATATTTAGAAGCAATGTATTAGAAGTACTGCCATCTAATTTATATTTTACAATAGCAGCTTGGAGCCTTTATTACCAACATTATAAATTAAATGTGGGTTGATTTTATATATGTTATAATTGAGCTTCTTGGAACAGATGTGCCAGACGCACCTCTCTTGGTGACAAGTTGGCGACAAAAAATTTTTGGTGCCAACTAGTCGGCAAAATTTTTTGTCGCCAAAATAGGTCTACGCGGACATTTTACGCTTAAAATAACAAATATACACAAAATATCAATAACAACCCAAAAATAAAAATAAATTCAAAACAAACTTACCAATGGCAATAATAAACTTCCAAAAACATGACACAAATCCATAACAGCTACTTTAAAACATACACGAATATATCTAAAAATAGCTGTATCAAACTTCAAAACCTTAACAGAAATGCTCAACCGCTACTTTAAAACATACGCAAATACAGTAACCACCGCTTATAGTGATCAGTGGCTATAAGAATCAACCGTTTATAAGAATCAAAATCACAAAAACAAAAACAAATGTATTATTTCCATGTTGAAATTTTCGCTTTAAAGAATAAATTCACCGGTTTTAAGAATCAGCTTACACTCTTCGCTTTCCTTTCATTTTTCGAAAAAAAGCAACTTAAACCCTCAAAAGGCACAAAGTTCTTTCTTTTTATTTTTTAAAGAAAGAGTGATAAGATAGGATGGAATACAGTCGTAAAATGTGTTCCTTTCTTTGTTAGACATAACATAATAGTTTCCCCTTGAACGCTTTTGCACATCACTGTCCTATTAGCTTGACCCGGGGGCATCTTTACACGCCCGGGTCCAATTAATTTTTCTCCACAGGCAAACAAAGACAGGTACTCTTTTTTCCCACCTCTCACATCCTGGACCCTGAAACACATAAATCTTTGAAGTGTCCACTATGACTTAGGCAAACGTGACATTAGTAGATTCAGCACGTTATCAAACCGTCAAACGTAAGCTAGAAGGTGAATCTTCGTCTGAGACTATTGGTATTGAAAGAGGTATAAACAGCCTCCTGAAAACTTCCTTACGTCAAACTACCATAAAAAACTTTTTCTTGATCCCTTCCCGTAGTTGAAATGTTAAAACTGTTAAGCAGGTATGTTGTAACAAATATTGGAATTTTTTTTCTCTTACTATAATTTTGTGTATCTACTTATAACTCTAGAAATTAAGTTGTGTTTTTAAAATTATAAAAAATAATTTTAATAAAAGATAATTAATGTAAATTAAAGAGTATTTTATGGAAAATTATCTAATATATGTATATATGGGTGTGTGTGAGCCTGTCCAAAAACCTAAATTTCGGCTATAAGAATCAACCGCTTATAAGAATCAAAAACAGTAATAACAAACGTGATTCTTATAAGCGGAAATCACTGTATCTAAAAATGGCTGTATAAACTCCAAAACCTAAACAGAAATACTCAACCATGTCTTTAAAACATACGCACAAATATCTAAAAATGGCTGCATAAATACAAAAACAAAAACCTTAAAATTAATGAGAAATTTGGAAGGTGGGGGAGGGGGCTACTGCCCCCCCCCAACCCCCCGATAAAAAAGTCAGTATAATACAACTAGTCAGTCCAACTAATAATAACTAATTTAAATAAACATAAAAAAACCTTGGTTAAATATATATTTCTTCATTAAACATATATTACAGCACAAATTCAAACGATCTATTTCCATTATATCGCCTCTATTTTAGACACTAAAATCCCCTGATATTTCTAAATTACACTAAAACTTGCACAGAAAATAAATAAATGAACAAAAATAAATTGAAATATACAGCCAGATTATTGTATCTAAGCTGCATCCTAGCTGAAACTTAAAAGCCGAATTCAAACATAGAATGAAATATTCAAAAACCGTTGCCACAACATAATATTACTACACTAAAGAACGTAAAAAAAATCATTCACGGTGCCAAAAATGACGCAAAACACAAGACACATCCAAATCTGGCAACAACAAAATCCTAAAAGCAACAAAAACACAAATTGGCAACACCAAAGTAAAATCTACATCTAAATCTATCCAAAATACGTCATTAATATTTTGCAACAACATGGCCACCATATTATATCACGTAAACAAACACACACAACTAGCCGTTCAATCTGGGTTGCCACAAAATAACAAAATCTTGCCAAAATCGCATGGCTGCCACACCAAACACAAGATTGCCAAAATTAAAAAAATCGCCAACTTGGCAACGAGGTGCGTCTAACACATCTGTACCTCTATGGATATGCCAGAATGTGGAGCAGTACTCTATGATGAATTTCTTAAGGGATATATTTATATTTTAGCTCAGAAAATCTTAGAAAATGCTGTAAGAAACCACACAGTTTCCAGTAGTACATGATAATGATCACTCAGCTCTTTACTTCCCTATTTATAAACTGCTACACTCAGAAATAAAACTACATTCTGTAAACAAAGATGAATCTCCTGTGATGTTAAATTCTTCTTTAAAATTTTACTTATTATCATATGAGCAGTAACTTTATTCAGTAGTAAGTTTTTCACAGAGAAAATAATAGAAACAAATAATAAAAGCATTTACAGCTCACCCAGAACAAATACATATAATGCATGTATGTTAATCAGAATTAAAAGCCTTCATTATTCTCATAAACATTTATAAGATCTCTAACTCTTGAGACATATGACTAGAAACTGATTTTCAATTATATGCTTTTTCTTTTCAATAAAATCAAAATGCAACTAAAATATCAATTTATTTTTAATTTTTTAACTCAATCTTTTGAAATTTGTGATATGTAGATGGATTTTAAAAATTACATTTTAATTCATAACTCAAAGATAAACTTTTGACTCTGAAAATTTCTATATTTTATCTTTAGTAAATCGAAAATATATAATCGTATGAATTCCAATACAATATTTGTAGATTATCTAATTATTTTCATATATAAAATGTAAATACAATCACACACACACATATATATATATGTGTGTGTGTGTGTGTGTATGTATAAATATATATAAATACAATTACTTTTATTACAGCAATTATATACAAAAAAATAAATAAATAAATAAAATAAAAAAATAAATACATGCCTATGTTTATAACATAAAATTTAAATACTTATTGCCCATTTATGAAACAAAAAAATATTATAAGCTAGATTATCTACCAATAAGTATTTGGACACCCATGCAAATGATGATATATGAGGTCCTGATATACATCACACCCTCCACCGTTAAATATTGTGTAGGAAACAACATTGGTATTAGTTGCACACAAGATGCCACAAAGTGCAGAGTTATCTGATTTTGAGAGAGCTGTAATTGTCAGATATCATAGAAATGGCCAATCCTTAAGGGACATGTTTAGCAAGCTGAATTACCCCAAATCAACATTGGCCAATATGATTCACATGTGGAAGGTTAGCAGTGATTATCCAAATGTGCCACCGAGTCGGCAGATCCGCGAAGAGACCAACGGGTGAAGCCCAGAGAAATTCGGAAGAATCGCACTCAACCGACCGCCCACATACTCCAGGAGTTTCCACAGGCAACCGGGACTGTTGTTTTGATGAATACCATCCGTTAGGAAACACATCTGCTTCCTTACGGATCTGGTATCCCTGGTCGTGCTGCCACCCATAAGTCTTTGATCATAAAGTCCAACCGTGCTATTCGGTTAATGTGGTGCAAAGCACATCGAAAGTGGACCGAAGATCAGTAGAAACAGGTTCTCTGGCACGATGAATCAAGATTCACCCTCTACCGTTCGGATGGCAGGGTCTGGGTCTGGCATCTGCCTTGAGAACGTCTCCTTCCAGAATGCATTGTGCCTACAGTAAAGTTCGGCAGAGGTACAATTCTGGTCTGGGGGTGTTTCTCCTGATATAGACTGGAACCCTTGGTCCTAATTCATGGTAAGCTCAATGTCTAGTGCACTATTTTGAATTACAGTGTGCTTCCTTCGTTGTGGCAGTTTTACAGATTCGACCCATGTTACCTCCATGACAACAACACCAGCTATCAACAACACCCCATAGATTGGTATAGTGCAGTTTCCCAAAGTGTGTTCCGCGGAACCCTGGGGTTTCGCCAAAAAATTTAGGGGTTCCGCGAGACAGTCTGAAGGCCAAGCCATAATTTATCTTACCCTCATATTTTTGTTTTTATAATCACTATTATTTGTTTTTATGAAGAAATTTGTAGTGATTTTTTTTGTTTAAAGTTATAAAATCTAAGTATTAAAACAATATTTGTTTCATTCAATATCACATTAAATTTAGGGGAGGAAAGGGTCTATTGATCAAAAACTGTAGAGGGTTCTGCCAACTTTGAAAGATATTCTAAGGGTTTCGCAATTAAAAAAGTTTGGGAAACACTGGTATAGTGACAATGGGGTTAACCAAATGGACTGGTCTGCCCAGAACGCAGACCTGAATCATATTGAGAACCTCTGGAACGAGTTGGATCACTGAATCAAGGTGTGCAACATCCGTCCAAAATCGGTGAAGGAACATACATGTCTTCTCCAAGCCGAGTGGAAGAAAATACCACTAGCCGTCATACAAGGACTTGTGGAAAGCATGCTCCAGAGGGTTGAGACTGTAACTGCCTCTTGTGGAGGCTCTACCAACTATTGAATATGAATAAATTTTATTTTTATTTTTTTAATCACAGGTGTCTAAATACTTATTGGTAGATAATGTATTTCATAGACAACTAGTTATGCTGCTCAGGTATCATAATGATTTTCAATTAAATAGAGAATATAAATATTTAAATATATTTTCAACAGGCTATTCTCTTTATATCAATAATATACTCATCAATAGAACAACATAGTTGAGTGATGACTCATATACATGTGTGTGTGTGTGTGTGTGTGTATATATATAGACACACACACAGTGAAATTTCTCTAGGTGGCCAGCCACCCCTCTGAATGACCACATTTTGTTCGGAACCGATTAAAGACACTATAGAGCCAATGTTACAGAAGAAACCCCTTTTCTATGTCGATCCCACAAACTGACAACTTTTTATCGGAACCATTACTGGCTGCCATAGAGAAGTTTCACTGCATATATATATATATAAAATTTTCAGATTTTTATTTTATTTTTTATTATAGGATTTTCGATAAGAATGTGATGATTTTCTTAGACCAGGCATTCTATTTGTTACTTTTTAATTTTAATACAAGGAATTATTTTATTATAATGATGTAAACCAGGCCTGCACAACATGTGGCCTGCCAGCACTCATTGAGTGGCCTGTGAATCATTTGGTGAAGATTTGCAATATTAAAAATCTAAAAAATGGAGATCTTTTTTAGATTTAAAGAAATATTTAAGCAATGGATATAAAGATTTATTTAATTTTATAAATAATCAGTAATTTATGTTTTGTTAGATAAATATTTTCTAATTTCCCATCTATCCTATTTTCTTAACAGTTGCAGCAGCTTTGCATTAAATAATATGGCCCTAATCACATTTCAAGTTATGTAGGCCTGAAGTAAACAAATATGGATCAGTGCAAAAGTACATACTGTATTATAAACTTTTATCTAGTGACTTTTATCAGTAGGTTTTCACAGTTAAACAACAGTTTTTATAATGCTATATTTTGTGTCAAACTAAACTTTTAAAAATTATGATATTTAATATTTTTAACAATACAGAATTAAAATACATGATGCCTCTGAGTACATATGAATAACTATAACTATTAAATTTATATCTTACCATAAGTATCTAATTTAACTCTTAAATTCTTATACTGACGAATGGCTGCACATACGTCCCGCTTGGATTTATCTGGAAATTGGTACTGTAATACGAAATATATAAAAATAGATATTAGTAGATGTACTGCCAAAACCTTAATATGTTCAATAATTTTACATGAAATGATATATAAAAGTCAGTAAAATATTAAACTGATTTCGAAAAATATAATTTTCTCATGGCATTGCATAAAAACACAATACCATCCAAGAATTTATTATACTTTCTTAATGATTTCAACAAATGAATATCAATGAATATTATGATTGAAACTTACAGTATAACAGCAATAAACTTTTTTTGGTGTTAGCTTAAATTATGATGCATAAAGAATTTTATTACAATTATTATTATTATTATTTTTTAAGTAATGAACTGTAAATGATATTTCACTAAGTTTTAGGTTTTTCACAAAATCAATCAGCATAAGTTCTGTTTGGTTTTTATGAAAACAGTGATACCAAGTACATATGTTTATTATACCTTTTCATATAAAATTAAATTAATCAAAAGAATATTATATTCAATGTATTTAACATTATGAAGTATACTTTCTATAATGTTCATTCTGCATCTTAACACTGGTATCTTGTTGTTAATGTACAATTACTTCACTGCCTTCCTCATCACAAAATTAAGAATTAGAATCTTCCAACAAATAAACTTACATATTATAATTAATAAATTATCAGATATCTCAACATTGAATAGCTTGAAAGAGCTTTTTTCTTTTTTTTTTAATTTTCTTATCTAAAACTAAAATAGGCTTTTATAGAAGACAAATGATGACAGACAAATAACAGAGAGATGATGCAGGCCACTTTCAAACGACAGAGTGTGCAGCACAGGCACCAAAAACTGCAATTATAAAATTCAGGCAATCTAATAATATAAACTGTTAATATAAGAAAAATCCATACTAATTCCTTTATTGCCTTAAAACCTTAAGCTTGTTTTCTCTAATCTTGCTTAAGCAGTTAAACAGAATTTTTTTATTTAAAGAGTACAAAATGCTTTTAAGTCAGTGAATAAACCTAATTTATGTACAATTCTGATCAATCACTATATTTGATCAATTTTAAAAGCAATACTCTACAGTAAAAATATCAGATGAGAATGATATTTGACCCTGGAATGGTTACCTGGGGTAAAAGTTTACCGTACCCAGCAATCAAAGTTGAAATTCTAACAGGCAGAGTGACCCACTTGTTTACCTCTCTCAATATCTCACTGCATGTTGTGGCAGTCATGAAATGACCATCAACTAGTTTGTACCTATTCTCAGCGGTGTACCTATATTCTGTTGGGGTACACTCATAACCCTGGACAGCAGAATAGGAGTGTCTTATTTTTTATTTTTTTATAAATATAGAAAAGAAGTAATTATGCTTCTATGCATGACAAAGGTAGTAATCCAAAGATAAAAATACAGTTGATGGAAATGACAAACTTTAACATCATCAAAGGATGTGTTGATACTCTGGATTAGCTCTGTCACACCTTCACCACAATCAAGGAGAGTATAACAATGGCATTTACACTTGTTTTACAAATTACTTCACATTGCTGTAGTAAATAGTATGATATTTCTGAGAAGCTCTAGTACAAAAGGAAAGAAAAATGTCATGTACTGACACTCATGTATAAAACTTGCCGAAGATTAAATGAGACCCATATGACCAGCTGATTAACAATCCTAACTCTACCTGCACAACTTTGAGAAACTATAAGTTAGAAATTGAATATGAACATGGCTAGACAACCACTGGAAAAACCTGAAAAAATTTCAGGAAGATACACTTTCTATGTCACATCAAGGGATAGAAAATCAAGTTAAATGTAATAAGTGCAAAATGTTTGTATGTTCAAAGCACCAAAAAAAAAACTTGTTTCACACATTAATAATTTCATTCAACTTTCATTCTAATTTGAATTGTTTATTTTATATACCATTTAAAATACTAATATTTTCTAAAATTTTAAATAAAAAACTAACAAATTTTTTAAATAAATTTGTTTAACGTAGTAATTTTATTATGGGGTAGACTCATATCCTAAGGAGGCTTTCATGTTATTTAAAGTATCAGTAGCATTTCAGGGTTAACAGTTTAAAGTTATATACAGAGGTATTATTATACATATGAATCTAAAAAAAATTCATAATATTCTGTGATAGATTTATATTGATAAATGACATTTGAGATATTTAACAACTTAGCACATAATATTCCCCGAATTAAAAACTCAGATGATTAGTTATTATAGTACAGACTAAACAAGTTATTAGATAATGCATGATATGCAACATAGTTTGAAAATTTTAAATTGCTTAAAACTCTTCTTTAATAATAAATGATTATTTAAAATTATCCTTGAAAATCCTCTTACCTTCTAAGTCAATAACAAACAAGCCAAATGAACATGAATTAATATGTAAGTTAGTAAATATAAATGTGTTGAAAACTTAATATTTCTGTGATCCAACTAATGCAGAATATATGAAAAAATTAACATAAAAAAATTGGTTTACCAATATATACTAGCACAGAAAATATTTCAGTATATATAAATCAATTTCATGTAAAAATAAATTTGAGGCAAAATACATAGTTTCTCAAAAGTTACAACTTCCTATATAAAACAAATTTTAAAAATAACTAGATTAGTTATTCTATGGTACAGAAAAATGTAAAATCTTTACAGTTAACATTAACTAAAACAGTACTTCAAAACAAAACAAACAAAATGTCTTCTACTTACTTTAGAAAGTATTTGACCGATATAGCTATCCAACGATTCTTGAGGCATTTTAACTGTCTGTAAAATACAATAGATCTTTAGAAAGTGATCAAGACATCGCGTATTTAGAGTGAAATATATGGTTTAAAAAACAAGCTCTCTGTTACTAGTAATAACGTAGAAAAAACTTCAAAGATTTCTTTACGCAAAATTTACTGCAGTTTTACTTTCGACTTGAAAAAGAGAAAAATCAGTACCGAACTATAATCTACTACACTAGTGGCTACTTAATAAAAGTCATATTTCTTAACAAAAAATAAATTACACAATTGTGTAATAGAATTGGTAACATTAAGCAGTAAGATCCATTAAAAACAGTCAGAAGAAATAAAAATTCTTAACTTAATAAGATCGAGGCAGAATGAAACTATTTATCTTAAAACTTTCTGATTAAAATCGATAATTTCTGACAAGCATCAACAGAATGAGTCATTATAGTCACGACACAACAAAGGATTAAAAGCAAAAGGATAGAACATAATATAATTATGCTGAAGTATTACCCGAAGTATAAATGAAATTGGCTTCAATATGTATTTAAGAAATTTTAAGTTTAAGTAACTGTCAAACTGTTTACAAATTTTTTTTTTAACTTTTAAAAAGAAATTATACTTATGTAGTGCAGAAGTACACTATTATTTACCTGCTTATTTACAAAGTCAACGAAGCAGATGAAATGAAAATTTTAAAGCTCAAAAAAGCAAAACATTATTCAATTTACTAAAGAGATTGCAGTTTGATAGCATAACATTAATACAGACATAAGCAAGTACATACTGACTTGTTGCCAGATGTAAGACTTTCAGTTTTCAATAATATGAAAACGCAACCTATACCTCTGAATTTTCAACAAATATTGCACAAAATAATCCATAATACACAATTGTTTTTTTAATTTATGAAAATAAAAACTATATCTATATACTTTGAACTACTTCCTAGCCACAATCAAAAACGGGAAATCCCCTCACTTGAGCTGTGATCTAGTATCTTTGGACACACTTTTTGGTCATTTTATATAGTTGAATAAAAAAAGAGAGTTATAATGAAACTATATGTTAAAAAAAATGAAATCGAAACTAGGATTTTGAACGCGATAGCTTCTTAGGCGTTGCGATTTGCCAAATGCAGTGTAAATATCGACATTTTGTTGAAGCAGACTCCTTGATTAATGTAAATTCGTTTGCATTTCTTTTAGAACTTCAACTCCTTTGCCTTGAAAAGTTTTCCTCTGGATTAACCTCAATAATATTTTCTCAGCATTTAGAGCCTCTTCATAACTTAGTTCTCACTTCCTAGCATATTTATTTTTCCGACAATTGTTGATGAAACGCGTTATCCATACGATCATCCTAATAAGCTTTCAGTATTAAGAGAAGTCGAGTAAACTACCCGTAAAATTAGAGGTCACTTGAGCTACAACGGTCACCACTAATTTCCTCTTCTCAGAATCCACAAGATCTTCATCAGCACTTGGGACTTTAGATATAGGCCATTTTACAGGATCTTCCTTCAACCAGTTAGGTCCCTCCCACCATCGACTCTCAAGCAAAGTTTTAGCATTGCAGCCTCTGGAGGGTAGATCTGCTGGATTCATAGAGCCTGGTACATAGTGCCAATTTTCTGGGTTTGTGTAACTTCTGATCTCGGCAATGCGATTTCCAACAAATGTCTTCCAGCAGTTTTTTTGGTACTTACGGAAAATCCAGTCGACCATAAAAGTTGGCGTAAATCGCCAAACCTCCCGGCCTCTTTCGCCGCCAATCATTTTGACGGCATAAAATCTGCAATTGCTCACAAAATAGGAACAAATATGTCTTCTTCTTTGTGAAGACGACGCCACATGAATTCGGCCATATAAGAATCTTGGTGGTGTAGTGTTGTCCCACGTTGTCTTTTGTTCCGCCAACTGGCCGAAACCCACAATCGCTCAATGTTTTGAGTATGTACGCCGGTATCCAGATCTACAAAGTTATACTTATGATTAACTTTGTAATGTTCGAAATTAGCATCCATTATTTCGTCAGTTTTATAAGCTTACCATGAGTCCGAGTATATTGTAGAACCTTCTTTGATGTTATCTTTTATCGCTTGAATAAGCGTTATTAAGACTGTGTTAAAAGACTGTGTGTGCCAACTTCTCAGAAGTAATTATTCCAATCGATAGCAGTCTTGTCAATCAACTCTAATTCTGCTTTTCCCCATTCTTTAGTAGTCAATTCTCTGCGCCAGCTGTAAATAAATCTTAGTGCAGTCACAAATGAAATGGTTGAATTCTCGAACCATGTATCTTTCCGAATCGATATTCGTTTCTAACAAGTCTTATTAATATTACAACGCCATTGAATCTGTGTTTTTAAATAAAGCGCCATATCGTGGCCATTAACGCATTTTTTGAATGACGATAAGATTCCATACCTTTAAAAGAATTCTACTGGTTCTAGTTTTGTAGTTGGTAAATCCCAGATTTTAAACATTTTTACAACACAGAGCTACAATATAACTTAAAACAGCGACAGCTTTACTGAAAGAGCTAGAAATTCTTATCGAGGTAACTTTGAATCACGTGTGGCAGGTTTTACCATTATTGACTAAAAATCGCCTCTTGGCGCCATTGCCGAAATTTGGCGAAAATGGTCGACCGGATTTTCCGTAAGTACCGTTTTTTTCTTTAATCCAAGTTAGCACTACAGTTGAATCACTCCAGAAATAAACATTGCATCCTTGCAAATTAAATGGGTCAACTACCTGGTTGTAAAAGCGAGTTGCAATGAGAGTTCCAAGAAGCTCTAATCGTGGGATAGTAATATCTTTAGTAGGTGCTACTCTTGATTTGCTGGCAACTAACTGCACCGAAGTTTTTCCCTCATAACATAATCGTATGAAAATACAGGCTGCGTAGGATACTCTGCTAGCGTCGCTGAAACAATGTAGTCTGATTACACAATGCTTTGTGGTGACATATCATCGTTCAGCAGAGCAGGAACAGAAACTTCTCAACTTTGTTTTTGACTTTAAAAATTATTGCCATTTTATATTTTATTCTAACTCTACCTTTTTTTGTGATAACTGCGCACGTAAATATGGTTGGCTGTAAATAATTGATTTAACTTTTATGTCGTGTTGTAAATAGTATTTTTCTAATTTGTCTTATGACCAACATGCTCAACATATAGCAAAAACCTATAGCTTAAAGGGTCCAGTTACAAGTTTTCTGGGTACCGTACAATCTTTTAAAAAGTGCAGATGCTTGAACCAGTCTAGAAATTCTTTTCTCATATCCGGTGGAAGTATTTCATCCCAACTTTTCTGAATTATTAATTTTGGGATTAAAGTAGTAGTACGAATATAGCCAATAGGGTCAAAAATACTTTGAACTAAGGACAACAAAGTTCTTTTGGTAACAGAGCTTTTTGAAAATGTGCTTGTACCCAAATTACACGAGAGTTCATCTATTTGGACGTCCCAAGAAAGTCCCAGTAATGGAATGCATCTTTTATTTGTTTCACATTCTATAACCCCATCCGGAGAAGTTGTCCAACCTCGGAGATCAAATTGGGCTGAAATCATCAATTGTTTGGCTTCAGAAATAAAGACTCCAACTTCTTCCTTCGTTTCTAGACTTAGGACAGAGTTATCATTATAAAAGGAGTTCTAGAGCAACTGAGCAGTTTTCTCGAACTCTTCTGGAGCATGTTCAACAGGATATGTTATTGTTGCTCCTAGTAAAAACGGGCTTGGTGAAGCACCAAAAACAACGCGGCAATAGCTAAAGTAATGATTTCCTCTGTCTTCCGATCTTTCCACCGTAGAAACTTGAAATAATCCCTATCATTTGGGGAAAGACTAATTTGCAAAAAGGCTTTTCTGATATCGGAAGTAATGCCAATTGCATGCTTTCGAAACTGCATCACTAATTTGGGAATTAATTCTATTAAATTTCGGCCTTTTTCTAAACAATTGTTCAAAGAATCACCCTTTTCATCTCTGGCGGATACATCGAACACGGGACGTATTTTTGTAGTCGTGCTACTACTCTTGAAAACGGGTCGATGTGGTAGGTAATGCCCAGTACCATCATCTTCCTTGACTAATTCTACGACGCCTAAATCTAACCATCCTTTGAGGATGTCGTTGTACTCTTCTAAATGACCCTTGCGAACAAGTGTTTTTGTGGTCAATATAAGGAGTTTCAGCTAAGTTAATGTTAATGTTAAGCTAATGTTAATGAAAATAAACTAAATTAATGCAAATGAACAATTTTTTATTACATTCCTCGTGAGAGGAAATCTCTCTCAACTAGGAAATAACTAAAAGAGGAACGACACAAAGCCAACTTTCAGATTTTCAAATCTGTTTATGGCATTTGCATTTCTCAAGAATTGTATTTTTAAATTGTTGCCTTTTAATAAAGTGAAAAGGTTATGATTTGAGGGCAGTAATTTATTTCTATGACGTATTCCATATTTTTTAAAACTAAATATCTCAACTCGATGATAAATGTCAATGATTCAGGAAACAAGATAAAACACTGGTAAAAGAGTTTCGTAAACTGGCAAAAGAGTAAGGGCCTGTTCACATAGGAGTCCGTTGCGTAGCGTTAAGGGAAAGATGACGTTGAGACGAAAATAAACCAATCATAGGCCTCCAAACGATTAGCAATGAAATTTTTAACGCCTATGATTGGTTTATTTTCGTCTCAATGTCATCTTTTCCCTTAACGCAACGCTACGGACTCCTATGTGAACAGGCCCTAAGACTGGCAAAAGAGTTTCGTTTGTTGGTTGATCGTGCTCTATCAAGTTAAAAGTTATTTATGACAATTTAGCAAGCAAACTAAGTATTTAAAGATTTCGTCGAATGTTTATTCAATCTTTTTACCAGATTGATTGCTATTTATAGCCCGTGCATATTTATCTGCTGCAATACGTCTCTTCATATTTTCGAAATCATTTCTTAAAACTTGAGCTGAGTTGCATTTTTGGAGCCATTTTGTGACGCCATTTAGGTGCCAGAAAGGAAGCCATTTTAGAGCCATTTTCTGACAGCAGAGGATTGAAGATTTTCAATATAATGAAATCCACGTCTATGCCAACTATCCTACGGATTATGAATGTTGGAGAAAACACTTCTCCTGACCCTTCCGTCTCTGATGTTCCTACTGCCGCTCCTGCGAAAGATTCTCCCTTCTGTCTCGGTAGAGAGAAGACGTATATGGCGAATGCTGTTATGGAATGCGATTTAGATCCAGCTGTTGCTTTTCAAAACCTTGACCCTCAACATCTTCAGATTGATGAAATGCCAAACATCCTGAACTTTCTGAGTACCTGCGGTGATAAGTCGCTTGAATTTAAGGACTTCAAGAGCTCGATCGACTTCATTATATAAAGTTTGGATAAGACTTTAGCGAACATCTGTAGCTCAACTGGCCTCGACCATGACTTTGAGATCACCAAATTATCAGGTATGGGGAAGTACATTGTTGATTCATCTCTTGGTCCTAACTTTGATAATTTAAAAAAACATAATTACTATTGCGAGTAAATTTAATACTACTCCGGTAGTTAAAAACTCTAGTAAAAAAAATTGAAGAAGTAATGAAAGTAATGAGCCACAAGGTAAGCGAGTTGCTCGCGAAAACTTACTAGACCAGGCAAAATTGGATGCCATCGAAACCAGAAATAAATTTGACCCCCCCCCCCCCTTGAGGAGGAAAATTCTAATGATGAAATTGTAACGGAGGATACCATCCAAGTAGAAAGAGAGCCTAAACCAGAACTATTCTTTATTAAAATAGTTCCTGGTTATAAAAAAATTATCTTAAATATAAACAACCTAATCCAATTTAATTTGCCCATAACTGTCTCAGGACAGTTTCTTAAGATCTCTCCCACCACCATTGATCAATTTAGGAATATCCAAAGGTACCTTATCGCCACTAAAACTGAATTTTTTGGAAAAAACCTCAAGACTGAAAGGCCTCTTAAAGTCCTAATCAAAGGTATCCCCATTGACATTCCAGTAGAGGAAGTCAAACAACAGCTCGTAGAATTTGGTTTTGAAGTGAAGAGTTTCCCAACTCAAACGATGTACCACCAAGGAACCTCTCTCAATTTTCTTATGCCATCTCCGACAATATAAGACTCTTGAGCACAGTGGTGTAGCTACATAATCAGCGCCCTAGAGCAAGTAAAATCAATGCGCCCACTTGTTTCTCGGAAGTGTTCCGGCAAAATTTGTTTTCAATCTAATCTTCTTATTACGATTTAAAACCTTACTTAATAACAATTTATTTGAAATTCAAGACATTTAAACAATTAGATATTCAATATAATAAATATAAATATAATAATAAAACAAATTATAATTCTTTAAGTACGGAGTACCTACTAATATTTAATACATATTTTATAAACTGTATTGACAAAATGTACTTAAGCGTGTTTAGTTACCACATTAAAAAAAACTTTAAAATTGTTTTCTCGCTTTTACGTTTGCAAATAGGGCAATCACTCTCTCCAGCTCAAGTTGCCAAGCTATTGTTTTTTCAATTGATGCAATGGCCAAAGAACTAAGATGGTGTTGTGACATGCTGCTTCTTTAATGTAATTTGATTAATTTTAGCTTTGAAAACTTCGTTCTGCTGTCGCTGTCATCATCAGTAAAGTTAAAATATCAGGCATGATGTAATAATGTCAAAGAAGTTACTTGAGGCTGCGGTGTGAATTAAAAGTAGTTCAGCAACCTCGCGTACAGAAGCCCCATTTGGGTACTTTGGGATTATCCCGTCTACCATTTTCGCCAAACCTGATATCGCCAAAAGGTAGCTTATGCGCCAATAACGACCGACTTGGGTTTTGCGCTTTGTAAAAAGGCTCTCATCTATCTCTACAATTTTATTCGGACATCCTATTTGTTTCGAATCACGTTGTAGAAGGCTATGAGTGCAAACTTCTAGTGGCGTAGCGAGAGGGGGGGGGAAAGGGAGGTCTATCATGCCCCGGGCGCCACTCGAAGAGGGGCGCCAAATGGTCCCCAAGACAAACAAGATATTCCGAAAAATTTCAATTTTTATTTTTTTTTGGGGGGGGGGGGGGCGCCAAAAAGGTATCGTGCCCCGGGCGCCAGTAATTCTCGCTACGTCACTGCACACTTTCCTCATATAATTGCTCCAATCAACAATTGTCTTTCCTGTCAAATACAGCTGTTTTTCTCCCCATTCAATTGATGTTAATCCATGCGACCAGCAGTAAATAAACCGGAGGGCATTCACAAACGGGAGTTTTGAGCCCTCCATTTTTGAAATTGCTTTTCATTATGATGGCGCCAAAGGATTTTCGCATTTTCGCGAGCGTTGACAGGTCGACGGAATAATCCTAAAGTACCCAAATATCAATATACCATATTGCTTCGAATCTAAACCGCACTTTTTTTCCAATGTTAATGCTGCTGAAAATCGGGTGCGGCTTAGATTCGAAGTGGAAAAAATTCGTTGGATGGGGAATTTGAATTTCCACCCCTTTCAAATGGAAAAATGTAACAGTCCATTCTGGCCACCTGCATCGATGACTCATCACATTCCGCGGTTTATCTTCAGTATTCAGTCTATCCTGAACTTCATTGTCTGCACATATTTAGGAACTTTTTTGTATACGCATTTTATTTAATCACCTAAACATCAAAGATGTCGGTAACGGCATCAAGACGAGTTCACTATCACGCAAGTATGAAAAGGAAGGCGATTTTATATGCAGAAGAAAATGGAAACAGAGCAGCGGCCAGAAAATTTGATACGGATGAAACAAATATACGTCGATGGCGTAAACAATGTGATATGATTTTTGCTTGTAAATCTTTAACAAAGTCTTTCACTGGGCCTAAAAAAGGAAGATATCCTAAAGTAGATGATAGTGTTGCTCAATTTGTACGTGACGCTCGATCTAAAGCATTACCAGTTACAAGACAAATGCTGGAATGCAAGGCAAAAGAAGCCGTTCATAAATTTAGAATCAAGAATTTTAAAGAATCAAGACGCTGGTGTGAAAAATTTATGAGAAGGGAAGGATTTTCTTTGAGACGGAGAACTTCAATCTGCCAAAAACTTCCTGCAGATTTCGAAGATAAACTCGTGCAGTTTCAACGCTACGTCATCGGTTTGCGGACAAGATATGCGTATGAATTCAAGAACATTGGAAACGCGGATGAAATCCCCCTGTACTTTGATATGCCACGGAATTATACTGTAAATCCAAAGGGTGAGAAAGAGGTGAAAATCTTGAGTACAGGATACGAAAAACAACGTATCACTGTAATGCTGTGCGTTACAGCAGACGGCCATAAATTACCTCCGTATTTGATTCTTAACAGGAAATTAGTGCCAAAAAACGAAACATTTCCCAAAGACGTAATTGTACGTGTTCAGAAAAACGGATGGATGACCGCCGAAATTATGGAAGATTGGGTTGATTCAGTGTGGAATAAAAGACCAGGAGCTCTTCGAAATCCTCGAAACATGCTTATCATGGACGCGTTTAAAGGTCATTTCACAGACTCTATAAAAAAGAAACTGAGTCGAAACAATTGCGATATGGTGATAATCCCGGGCGGTATGACAAATCAGCTTCAGCCGCTTGACGTAAGCATTAATAAGCCATTTAAGGACTACGTAAAAAGAGAGTACGAAAACTGGTTGAATTTGGAAAACCAACCTTTAACTGCTTCTGGGAAAATCAAGAAGGCAAGTACTTCGAAAATTGCAGAATGGATATCTATTGCCTGGAAAATAGTTTCCAATGAGACTATTATACATTCTTTTAAAAAATGTTGCATAACAAATGCATTGGATGGCACGGAAGACGACATCGTGTGGGAAAATGGCGACGCCGGCACCAGTTCCAAAGTCAGCTCTGACAGTGGGAGTGACGAATCATTTTCGGAACATGATACTGACGATTAGAGCAATTACAGGTTCATGTACGTATTTAAGAGTTTTTAATACAGGTAAAATAAATTAATTATTCACTTCTTATTAGTTCTCATTTAAAATAATTTCGTAAATATCGGATATCGATAAACCTTTTTACACTATTTTTTTATTTTTTCACAAAAACATGTTGAGAATTTGGAATACGGCTTAGAATCGATGGCGGCTTAGATTCGAAGGAATATGGTAATCAAATTTTTAGCTTCACGTTGCTCGTCATGATTTTTTCTATTCAATGATAATTATGTCAATATTTTGATTACATAAAAATATGGAGAACAAAATACACCAAGAGCCTGAACACGGAAAGACCATGATGTTGGAGAAACTTTTTATAATGTTTTTGCTAAGTTGGCTTGATTCCTTTCCATTAATATTGCCCAACGTCTAACAGAACTGAAAAAATGTAAATGTTTTCTAGCTGTTCATAAAATTGCTTGACTTCCTGTATACAGGAAGCTAGCATGCTAGAAATGAGCGCGTTAGAGTTAGGTCAATCACTTTTCGGCTCACCAGATATTTCCGTACAGTTGAAAACCGTACCCGTTTAGGGAAAATGTTGAAAAATTGGAGCCCTGAAGTATTTACTACCTATTCGAGCCTTACTTGTGTTTTGGTGACCTACGCAAAACAGCATTTCATTTTTAGTGTGTACATTGGTGACACTGTCGTTGATCACTAAATTCATAATATGAGAACAGCAGTGCACCAATCTGGCAGCGGGGTTTCGTTGTCTTATCCTTGCTTGTAACCCTGAGTAGGCACCACTCATATTCGCAGCCCCATCGTAACCTTGACCCCGCAATTTTGATAGGTCGGTGAAATTTTTAATAATATTTAAAACTGTTGTTTCTAATCCTTGTGATGTTTGATCAGTAACCTGAGTTAATCCACAAAATGTTTCCATTATTTGCAGCTCGATTGGTTTCTCATTTTCATATTTTTTTTTATTGTAACATAACGGAATACAGTACTTAGCCGATCGATTTTTGATAAATCTTGCGTTGTCTCTTCTATTTCACTTTTAATTTGGATATTAATTTCATGTGCAATCAAATTAATTTATTCATTCTTTATATCCGGATTCAAGTAATTGGTACTGCCTTTGGGTTTCTTTAACAGATCTGCTAAAACATCGTCATTGCGAGAAAGCAATTTAATTACTTTTAGAAAATTACCTAGCAAAGTTTCTACATTTTAAAAATCAATAATCCTATGGCCGCTGAAAGGTACATTATTCATAGCAAGTGTGATAGTTACATCTACTATACATCGCAACACTTTGAGCCAATAATTTACCATATTGTTAATTTCTTGCTGAATAACAATACCTATAGTTGAACCACTTTTCTATCGATAGTAAACCTCGCAAGAAATTCCATGTTGGTTTGATTCTTCGTAGTTTTCAATATTTCTTGTTAAATGCGCCCAGTCAGATGTTCCTCTTACGAAAGCTAAATCGCAGTTTGACGTATCAAAGAGCCGGCAAGTTGACAGTAACAAATATTTTTTACCATGTTTCTATTAACTCGCTTTCTTGTTTGTTCGTTTATTTGTTGGTGTGTGTGTGTTTGTCCAGTACAAATCTTGCAATCGATTTTTAACTAACTTCCCGACTAGCTAGACATAGGAAACTTTTAGAATAGTCCAGAACACGACGACAATGCATTATTTTGATACTTTTAGTCATCTTTAATCAGATTTGAATTCATTTTCAGTTAATTTTGTTTTGTAGAATGGTGCTGCCGTCTATCGGAAGGGACGGGAACGAAAAGTTAAACGCAAATTAACTTCCAATTCCCGAGCTAAACGATTGATTACGCATTTGATACCTCTTTATTAAGCATTTGATAATTTTCTTTTAAGTTGATGGGATAATTCATCAAAAAAATTTTAAAAAAGTATGTATTAATACATAGAAAAGTCAAGTTTATATGAGTCAACGGATAATTTAAAAACATTGTAACGTCCAGAACGTGCCCGCGAGACAGTTGGAAATAAAAAGTATAACGCCAGCAAGGGGGGCTTTGTACGTACTCACCGGTATTGTGCGGGAACTGTCATGCACAGGCGAGCCCCTAAAAGGGTGCAATGTTGTGATGTACGTCGATAGACATTGATTAATGTTTTTCTTTTTTCCTGTTGGAACTTCTTTTTCAGCAGGGAAGGAATAGCCCCAAGAAAGGTCAACACACCCGCCCATCGTTGGAAATTGGCGAGAGCATTTTCAATGCACCATACAACCTGACGCCCCACGTTGATTAAGCGAGGTATTATACTGGCGGCGAACAAAAGGGGTCAGGGATCGAACAGCCAGCTGCCCAGGCTAACGGCGGGCGACAAGTGGCTAGGGGGAAAAGATTGCAACCTGGTGTGGAAAGGACCACTCCAGCAGGGAGGAACGAAAAACTGGTTGGGAATACCGGACGAGAGTGGACATTACTGAATTGGAAATGTAAGGGAGAGGTTGGAGACTTCTCCAGTTGTGCTCGCGGAAGATAGTCGGTCTAAGACTATGGAAAGTTTGTTTGAACTCAGAGTTGTTCTAACCCATTTTCATTTATATTAAATTTTTGTTTTGTTATCAAAGAAAAGGAGTCATTCCTGGTAATATCATTTTATCACACCCTCATTGCATGTGGAACCCAGTAAAGAATATCGCCCATTCACGTAGGTGGGTGATATACATATCGACTGCTCCCCGCTCTGAGTACAATTGTGAAGTAACAGCTCGGAAAGTTTGATTCTGACATTTGTACTGGACTGTACGGTTTACAAACATGGTATATAAAAAGTTCTTTTTATCTTGTAATTTTTTTCTGTTGAATAACATAACCATTGTCTTTTCATTTTTATATATCCGTTACAATTATAGTAATGCTTGTCGTTGAAGCCTATATTTACATTGCGACCAGATGAATCTTTAGGGAAAGGCCCCCGTTGGTTGATAGGAAACAAGACTAATAACTTTGCGTTTTTGTTCAGTAGTTAGAGCTTCTGAAAATTTTCCTTCGTCAGACGAGTCTATTTCTATATCAGTACGTTGTGGAAGAACTTCGGTTTCTGCTTGAATTAGTTCAGGTGTAGGAATGTTCGTTGTTGTTGTTGCTAATGCCCTCTGGTTGGAGATTCCATTCACCAGGTCCCAATAGGCTATTGGGCTAAAAGGAGCAGCTCCTGTTTTGAATTAGCCTCACAAGGGTCGGAATCCGACTTGGCTATATGACCGGTCCCGTAATTTTGAATCGAGTCCACTGACGAGACCGGAACACTTGACCCTGAACCTCTAAAGGTAAATTTGAGAACTTGGAGGACATTGCAGCCACGACCTCTTTTATGTGCTCCGGCCACCATTAGTGTACACGGCGGTGGATATTCAGCGACGAGCATCGAACCAGAGACGTTCAGATCACTGGCCCGCTGCTCTTGCCAACTGGGCCACCGTGCCCCTAGAAATATTCGTAATATCTGTATCTGTTTTGTCCAGAGAATTCTTGTCTTCAGCTTGTGATTTGTTTTCACAAGAACTACAACTGGGGGGATTATTGTAATCGACCGTTTTAAAAAAGGTTCATATTTTAGCAACTTTCATTAAAATTTCCTTTTCGGCTTCCTGCTTTTCTATTCTTCTTTTCCTAAACTGAGCACCACTTAATCTTTTAGACATCTCTAACTACCTACAATACATATATAAATATATAATATTTATTAATAGAATTTAATTAACAGAATATATATAAATATTTATTCTGTTAATTGTTAATAATTACTTTTTTATTTAGTACTTTTAGAAATTTTAAACATCATTTCAAAATTATTTTTCGTTGTAAAATCAAATTAAATTAAACATTTTTCTCTCAATTAAAATAATAACTGATAAACAAACCCCTTACTTTTAAAATTATATGTCCATGAATCCAAAAACACACTGTACAAATATAATTTAGTAAAATAATAGTCATGAACTGTACAAAGTCACTTGAACAGAACAATAAATTACAACCCACAGTACCCTCTATAAGTTTTAAAAATTATATAACACATTCATTCAAGAATCATCTTGAAATTCTTGCACTACACAAAGTAAACAAAGGGAATATGAAGCGCTAAATACTACGCTTGCTTTAAAAGAAATTATCCGAACTTTTGCCTCTTTTCTGCGCCGATGTTAACTTGTACTCGTCAGATTCCCCGTGTACATGTAACTTCTTTGCTGCTAAACATTACTTATAATACGTATAGTAAGTGCTTGTAGTAGTGCTTTTAAACATTCTTAGCAATCCTCATACATTTTTACCATGTTTTTATTAACTTGCTTTCTTTTTTGTGTGTTTGTGTGTGTGTTTGTCAAGTACAAATTTTGCAATCGACTTTTAACTAACTTCCCGACTAGTTAGACATTTGAAACTTTTAGAATAGCTCAGAACACGATGACAATGCATTTTTTAATACTTTTAGCCATCTTTAAGCAGAATTAAATTAATTTTAAGTTATTTTCAGTTAATTTTGTTTTGTAGACTGGTAAAGCCATCTATTGGCCGGAACGGGAACGAAAAGTTAAATGCAAGTTAACTTCCAATTAACTTCATTTTCTTTCAAGTTGATGAGATAATTCATCAAAAAATATTTAAAAAAGTATTTATTAATACATAGAATTGTCAAGTTTATATGATTCAACAGAAAATTTAAAAACATGGTATATAAAAAGTTCTTTTTATCTTGTAATTATTATAGATTTATTAGAGGTATGTAAAATGTTAAATTTATAACGAATATTTTCTGAAATCAAAATTATGATAAGTCAAGTGCATATTAATATATTTAGACATTTATAGTTTTATTTATCAAAAAAATTTTAATTTATTTTTTGTATAATTTATAAAAAATCTGACAAATCGAAATTATTTTATACAAAAGTTTTCCCAAATTTTAACTTTACCCTTTCTAATTTTGCGCCCCCCATTCGTGAGCCTGGAGCAGTTTGCTTCAACTGCTCCACGGTAGCTACGCTTGTGCTTGAGCATATATATGAAATCCGACACTTTTTAGGTTTCGTAGTTAGTGTTGAAGCCTACAAATTCAAAGGTACCAAGCAGTGCTTCAACTGTCAAAAATTCCACCCTAGTAATGAAGTTTTCCTTCAGCAACCTGTCTGTATGAAGTGTGCTGGTGCACACTCATCAGCAGCCTGTACTAAACCACGTGACACCCCAGCAAAATATGCTAATTGTAATGGTGACCACCCATCAAACTACCGTGGTTGCCGTGCTTACCCGGAATAGGTAAAAATTAGATGCAACCAAATTAAGACCATAAAAGAAGAGGGCCAAAGCCGGTAATTTTACTCCCCCACTAATTGTCCTAACTACCTAAGGAAATACCTTTGCTAGCAAACCCGTAAATTCAACAACTTCTTACAGCTAGGCTGTTCAGCCCAATAACTCCCCTCGTCCCAACTATAACGACTGAACAAACCACTAACATGACTGCTAAACTGCTAATATTGCTACTGCAACTCCAACTTCTAGTGTGACGCCAATGGGAAACCTTGACGGCACACTAAATAAACTTCTAAAAATTAGGGATGTTCTTAAAGAAATTAAACAACTCTGTTACGAAATGAATATACCAGATTTTAATTACTTAGTTGATAAACTTAACTCACCGTTAATAACTAACGTACTTTCTGCTACCTCACAAGAGACAGCCACCTGTACTGCCCCTTAATGCTCCCCTCTACTTCTGCAATTTCTGTTCTGAGCTGGAATGCTGATGGCTTGCGTACACGTATTCATGAGCATCGGGAGTTTGTTATTAAGAATCCCGTTGATCTTATTCTGGTACAGGAGGTGAAGTGTCCCACCCTCAAAACTCCTAAAATTCGAAACTACAGTCTGTACTTCACTCCCCGCCTTTACCCTAATACTAACGCTCCCCTACGTTTCGGTGGCACTGCGATCTATGTCAAACGGAATATTAAACATAACCATCTCCCCACTACTAACTTACATACCATTGAAAACACAATTGTTAAAATTTGGATGAACTCTAGTACTACTCTCACCATTGTTTCCACTTAAGAATTTTATCCATGGTAGACCCGTAACTAATGAACTTTCACAACTTCAAATACAACGTTGCATTCGAATACGCGCGTGTTTTTATATACCTACTAGCTGAAGTACCCGGCATTGCCCGGGATTTTAACAATATTTGTTAACCAAAATCAACACAGTATAAATAACATAGAAAAAGTATATGTGAAATGTTATACACATCTCAGAATTCAGGAATTTCAGCATTTCACCATTGAAGCACTAAAATTTGAAAAGTAAAAATGTCAAATTGTCTAATGTTTGCTAACCAAAATTAATTTTAAACTAAACACGTTATAAATAACATAGAAAAAAACATGTGAAATCTTATACACATGAATAAACTGAAAACCCAATAAAAAATATATAAAATTATAATAAACTCCTCAGAATTCAGCTAGATTTAGCCGTTTATCATTTGGGCAAAAAAAGATGCTGAAATTACAGGTTTAGCTGAAATTTCCAATAGAACCATGATATGACTCTAGCGTTGCCTCTTAAAAAATGAAGTGTTTGATTGAGGGCTGCAAACCATTCAACTCCTCTCCACATTAAACTCCTATAAACATCCTCTACATATTAAATTCCTTTTCTCTCCATAATAAACTCCTCAGAATTTTGGTAGATTCAGCCTTTCATCATAGTACCACTAAAACCTGAAACATCCTCTCCAGAAATATAAATTTATTAATTACAATAATTAAACTCACGCAAATGTATGAATTTCATAAGTTTTTTAACCAACATTTGAATAATTCGTAAATGAAAAAGCATATGAAAATAACGATAAGAACTTCCGGAATCGAAATTAATTACCCTTAATTTTTAATTAATAAAAAAACAACATAATATGAATAAAAACGATAGTTGTTTAAAAGCATATGAAAATAAAGCTATTATAAAGATAATAATAAAAAAAGCATATGAAAATAATGCTCGCGTATGAAGTTAACTTTATGATATAAAGATAGTAATAATAATATAAACCGCGTGCATAAAATATTTAGCTTTTCAAGCGAAATAAATTAATTTTTAGAAATAAACTACTTTTAATCGAGAAATTAAATACATTGCACAAAATTTTGATTTTACCAACTTTCTACCCTACAATTTACATCCTACTTCTTTGAAGTTGGGTGTTGAAACATCCTCTTTGAAAAATTTACACCCTACTTCTTTTAAATAGGGTGTAAATATAAAGTTTTAACAGCCAATTAAATGCCAGTTAAAAACGATTGTTATTTAAAATCATATGAAAATTACTCTATTATAAAGATAATAAAAAAGCATAGGAAAATAATGCGTGCGCATGAAGTTAACGTTACGATATAAAGATAGTAATAATAATATATATATAAAACAGTTCCGTAACTAACTGACTGACTGACTGACTGATTGACTGACTGACATACAACGTACAGACCAAACCGCGGGAAATAAAAGGGCTGAAATTTTGCATGGCGATTCTTCTTATAGTGTAGGAGTGCACTAAGAAAGATTTTTGAAAAATTCTTAGATTTTTTTTAAAATTAAATTTTTGAGTTGTTTTAGTAACTTTTTTTAAGTTTGCATTTAAAATAATAATAGTTTAAGGGTTATAAAATTTATATCACGAAAAAGATCATAAAAATTCCTTTAATATGAAATCTTTTTCGAATCTTTACCTCCATTTTATAATTTTTGGTGAATTGTAAAAATTAATTCTTAGAATTTAACCTTTTACATGCCACACTATGATCAAGGAATAAAGTACCATATTTTGCTGCGTAACTTTGGTCGATAACTTCAAGGAAGTCGGTCCAACAGGTGTACTCCACTCATTCGTTTATTATATAATTTTATAATGTAAGGTTAAGGAAAATCAACTTTTATTTTAGCTCGGACATATCTTTTTGCTCTTCCTAATGGTTCGTGAGTGATAAAATTTGATGTAATAGTTACAACAAAACTATTGTTCCAATGGCACATATAAACTTCTCCATCGCATCGGTAATCAAACTCTCCACGTTGAAATTTCGATATTTCTTTTGCTGTTTTAAGAGAACATTGTCCCGTTCTGGAATCTCGTACTGTGCCGATTGCCTTAAAGCCTTTGTTAGATAAATCTGTCAGCAGACTGTACGATGTAAAAAAAGTTATCGAAAAATATTTTGCGTTTCTCTGGATTGTCAATAAAAGATAATAGTTCGGAGACAACTTTTGATCCAAGTGGCAAATTTTCATTTTTCGAACTTTTTCCACCGTAGATAGACATAGCATAAGGATAACCATTTGCTGAGCAGATCATCCAAACTTTGAAACCAAAGCGAATTGGCTTTCCACGTATGAACACCTTAGCCGAACGAGTCCATAACACGGAACCATGGATTCATCGATACTCATATGTTCATGAAAAAATCCAAATTGACGAAAATTTTTTCCAACCTCTTTATAAAAGGGAGAAATTTTTCCTAATTTATCGCCTGGTTCCAATTTACTATTATCAACAATGTGGAAATACTTTTTTAACATCCGAAATTTATTTCTGGGCATTGTATTGTTAACAATTAGGATATGCAAATCTTCCTGAGAGCTCCAATATGTATTTTCATCAGGTACTGAGTGGTAGCCACTAAACAACAGTAATCCAAGAAACTGCCGAATATTATTTGCGTCGACGTCTAAAGAGTCTCCTTTTTGTAGGGCATACAGCTTTGTAAGTTCGGCTGAATTTTCTAAGTAATCAGACGGCAGAAACACTGATTGACGGCAGAATCACTGATCACGTGTGATATCACTGCTTTTGTATATCGTTACATGCCAATGTTCCTTTTTTGGAACATTGCATTTTTACGCAGTCTTGAGGAAATATTTCTTGTTATTATTTTAATTTATTTTATTAACTCGTTAAACTTGTCCTTTGCAAGTACGATGGGGAAATTTTTGGGTGGATTTGAATTTTTAGGAATTTTATAGAATTTTTTTTCTTACGTACTGTAAAAATTGTGAAAAAAGCTGATTTTTAGAAATTTTTCTACGCTAAAATATTCATATTTGAAAAAAAAAATGTCAAAAAATCAATCATGCCTTCTATAATATACGGTAATTTTTTCAAACTGACAGATATCACACTTTATTTAAAAAAAAATATTAAACATGGTGTTCCAAAAAAGGAACATTGGCATGTAAAAGGTTAATTTATTAAGCGCTGATCACGTGATTTCTTTTTCTGTTACTTTAAATAAATTTATCTTCACATAACAACGAAATAGGCAAAAAAAAAACTTTTTTTCTTGCTAATGCGGCAGACGATTGGACATTATTCAAAAAAATATTAAAATAATGTAAAAGATATGTTCCTCAAACTGTACTACATTAACTGTACTATATTCTTTAGTATGTCCTATGAGATTTAATTTGAATATTTTCTTCTACATTATTTTGTCTATAAAAATACCTTTTACGTTTTTTTTATTAATATATTTTTTTTGTTTTTTTTACATCAATCATATACATTGATCGTCGTATTTATTATATATATATATATATTGATTGGCATTAATTGCATACACTGACATTGTATTTAATTTGAATGTACCGTTCGTTTAGGAAGTGTTGGTTTATGGAATACTAAAAGTTTAAAATAGTGGCGCCATCTATTGGACATCTGTGAATCGAGAATCGCATCCTTCAAAAATTGGTGGTTATCCTAATTGTTAGCAATACAATGCCCAGAAATAAATTATTGACGAATGTTTGTTAACCAAAATCAATTTTAAAACTAAACACAGTATAAATAACAATAGAAAAGATTTAGCCTTTATCATTGGAGCAAAAAATCCTGGAAAGTAAAACATAAAATATATAAATTTATAATAAACCTACCAAAATCCATTAAAAAACTAAACACAGTATAAATAACATAGAAAAAAAAGCATACGAAATGTTATACACATTAATAATATGAAAACCAATTAAAAATATACAAATGTATAATAAACTCCTCAGATTTCAGCTATATTCGGTCTTTTATCATAAAAAATAAAAAATAAAAATAATAATTTAAAAAATAATAAAATAAAATAAAGATAATAATTAAAAAAATAATAAAATAAAAGCTGAAATAAAAAAGCTTTCATAAAAAAGCTGAAAATACAGGTTTAGCAAAATTTGCACGATCCCATACTCGAACCCGAGTCTTATGGGGTACCAAATGAACCGTTTTAACGAACGCGCCACTATTATACACAACACTGTTGAGTAAAGTAAAAAATATACGCAATGAGTGTTTTGGAAAGTTGCTATGGGTTGGTGAATATACATACATTTATGGAGTAAGAGGAGTTTAAGTGAGAAATAAGTTAGCAGGATAGAAGCTTAGTCTTTAACTCTTCAATAGACACAAAGACATAAGCTAGGGGGATTGCAGTAGCGATTAAAAAAGATCGTGACACTTAGCGTGGTTGATTCGAATTTTCCATCGCGTGACAGTGTCAATATGCCGTTGGATCCGATTTATTTTAGAGTATAAAATCTGACTTGAAAGATTATTATTTTCATTTATCATTCTAGCTTAATATATAACTTGAAACTTTTTGATTTTATTTATTTTTATCTTTTCGCTCGCTGTTTGCCAGCTAACCCTAACGTGGACGCCATATTCAGAGTGGTGATTCCACAAAGTGTAACAGCTTACAAATTGTTGGTTTTTTTATTAATTAAAAATCAACGGTAATTAATTTCGATTTTTGAAGTTCTTCAGACCCTCGGCTGTTTTTAAAGACGCCTATATGTAAAATTTCACGATCGTTGCTCCTAAACTATGGATTTCTATACAATTACAGAGAGACAAACATTCATTTTTATATATTAGATTATATGGATGTCACACCAGTGACAGGTAAAAACATGCTTTTTTTGAAAAACAGTGCAATCTGTTGGACGTAAAAGCAACACACGCTATACTAAATATTTTACGGCAATGGGAGCGATATCTGTTGAACGTAACAGCAACACACGCGATACTAAACATTGCTCATACCAGACAGCCGTGCTTCTTGAAAGCTGCTGTCACCTTAGCATACCTATTTTATAGATGTCTCACCTGTGACAGGTAAAAACAGGCTTTTTTTGAAAAACCAGATGCACATATACTAATCTGGCTCTATAACAAAATCACTTCAAACGAAATCGAAGATGTAATATGCGCTGAAATACCCGATGTCCACGTCGATAAGGATTTGCATGAAGTTGTGACGAAAAATATGATTCATGCACTGAATCATCCACAATCACCATGCATGATAGACGGAAAATGCTCTAAGCTATATCCTCGAGCATTAGTATCCAATACAGTTACAGGAAACGATGGATATCCTTTATACAGAAGAAGATCAGCAGAAGATGGAGATAAATTAGCAACCATACGAATGTGAAACGGTGACATCGAAGTAGACAACCGATGGGTCGTTCCATATTCACCTTTGCTATCCAAAACATACAAAGCGTACATAAACATGGAATGCTGTAACTCCTTAAATCGATCAAATACATTTGTATGTACATGAATAAAGGCAGCGACATGGCAGTTTTTGGCGTGCAACCAGAAAGAAGTGATAGGAATGCGGTCATACATATCGATGAAATCGCACAATATCAGGCTGGATGATACATAAGGAGCAATGAAGCTGTAGGGCGAATTCTTTCATTTCCCATACATGAACGAAGTCCAGCTGTCGTCCACTTAGCAGTACATCTAGAAAATGGACAACGCGTTTATTTCACAGCTGCAAATGTGAAACAAATAGCCCTGGATCCACCGGCTACAACGTTAACTGTTTTCTTCACGCTATGTCAAAATGACGCGTTTGCAAAAACACTGCTGTATTTGGAAGTGCCTACGTATTACACATAGAATGCGAGTAGAAAATCATTTGAAAGACGCAAACGAGGAGAGTGAGTCGACGGACAACCTGGCATATTCAAAGAAACTACGATAGGCAGACTGTACACTGTGCATCCTAATCAAGATGAATGCTTCTGTCTTTGCATGCTGTTTGTAAATGTGCCCCGTCCAACGTCTTTCCAGCAATTGAGAACTATCAACAGCGTTACACATGCACCGCAGTGTAACGCCGTACACATTTCGTTACACATTTCCGAAGTGCATGTCAAGCTCTGAATTTATTGGAGAACGACCGACACTGGTATGTATGCATTAATGACGCGTGCAACACGTCACATCCAAATCAAATTCGTGCATTGTTTGCAATCATATTGACCGCTTGCTCTCGTTCATCGCCAACAGAGTTATGGGAGAAATATAAATCGCACATGGCTGAAGATATTTTCAAGCGAATATGCGAGGAAATTTCAAATATGAACATGGATTTCACAGCAAAAATCTACAACGATGCGTTGATAATGATTGAAGATTTGTGCTTAAAAGTCGCGAATAAATATCTCAATCAATTGGGAATGCCATCACCGAATCGAACTGCTGCTGCTTCGTTCGATGTAGAATTGCGTTGTGAACAAATTTACAACACAGGGGATCTTTAGTAGTATGTGCAATCAAATATTCCTAAGCTAACGCTTGAACAAAAAGGCATTTACGATCAAATAATGCATACTGTCAATAACGGGATTGGAAACATTTTCTTAGATGCGCCAGGACGAAATGGTAAAACGTTCCAAATTAGATTGATTCTGGCAGCAATTCAATCCCTAAATGACATATCCTTAACTCTTGTCATTTAGTGATTGAATCGTCGCTTCGTCCGGATTAGCTGCGACATTGCTACCAGGATGAAGAACTGCTCATTCCGCTTTGAAATTGCCATTGAACATGCCATTCATTGAAACTCCCACATGCAACATTTCCAAAGCATCTGGCATGGGAAAAGTATTGCAGAAATGCAAACTTACTGTTTGGGATGAATACACAATGGCATACAAAAAATCGCTCGAGGCTCTTGATCGATCTTTGCAAGTTTGAGTAGAAACATCAGACCATTTGGGAACGCATTAATATTGCTAGCAGGAGATATTAGGCAAACATTACCTGAAATTACTCGATCGACACCAGCGGACGAAATAAATGCTCGCCTGAAATACTCTACTTTGAGGCGACAAGTAAAGATGTTGAAATTAACTACAAATATGCGTGTGCAGCTGCAAAATGATCTATTAGCTGAGATATTCTCACATCAATTGCTCGAAATTGAGAACGGAAAGGTGCCGGTCGATCTGACCTCAGGACGAATTTCATTGCCTCATAACTTCTGCAATTTAGTGACGTCAAAAGAATTGGTTGAAAAAGTATTTCCCAATATTCGAAGTAATTATAAGAACCACGGTTGGCTGAGTGAACGAGCTATTCTTGCCGTCAAAAACAAAGACGCCTACGGACTTAACAATATTATTCAGTCTAACATTCAAAGCGAGGCAGTCACATACAAGTCCGTCGACACCACTGTGGAAGCAAATAAGAAATTCATTATTCAACAGAATTTCTGAATTCACTCAATCTGCCAGGGATGCCACTGCACGTACTGCAATTGAAAATCGGCGTGGCAATTATCATGTTGCGAAATATCAACCAGCCAAAGCTTTGCAACGGCATGCGGCTTGCAGTAAAAAAATTATTGAGCAACGTCGTAGAAGCAACAATCTTGACAGGACCATTCAACGGTGAAGATATCCTCATTTCTCGCATTCCTATGATTCCAACGGATATGCTATTTCAATTTAAGAGATTGCAATTCACAATTCGATTGGCGTTTGCAATCATCATCAACAAAGCTCAGGGCCAATATTTAGAATTGTGCGGTTTAGATATAGACACTGATTGCTTCTCACATCGACAATTACACTGATCTGCAATTTTTCAACTTTTTTCTGTTGTTTTGAAATGAATATGTGTATCTGAATGGATTTTTTGCGCAGATTCCGAAAATGACCTTCAAAATTCTGTATCACGTCAGGTTTTGTCATAAATGATGGAAATATGAAAATTTAAAATAAAAAGTTATTTTTTAATAACATTGCTATATGGCAACGTTCGTAACATGTGAAAATCTTCTATGAAGTGGTGGAATGATTGTTTAAGGAACAGATAAACATCAATACGTATTCAAAAGCAAACACACATAACATTGACCACTGGGATCCCCTTCAAACTTCCTTTTTTGCATTGTCTTCTGTGTGCGTCCGTACAGTCTTGTTCAACATCCAACAATAGTCGTCCATCATATGTACAGTCCACTTTCCTTGGTATCTCTTTTCCATCACTTTAATATCCTTATGGAAGCGCTCTCCATGTTCGTCCAAAAAATCACCAAGAATGTAAGGAAACTAATTGAGATGAGCATGAAGACAGTGAACTTTGACGCTCATTTTGCAACCAAGCAGTTTATAAGATTACAGCAGCTCCTCAACTAAACTAGTGTAATTTTAAGCCTTCGTGTTCCCCATAAAGTTGCGTACGACATTTCTGAATGCAGTCCATGTTCGTAATTCGCACTCACACATGGTTTCCTCGAATTTGTTGTCTGCCATTAATTTTCGTATTTGAGGGCCTCGAAAAATGCCACCTTTAATTTTTTCAGTTGTGATTGATGCAAACGTACCATCCAGATAATGAAAGCATTTACTGTCCCTGCTTAAAGCTGTCACGAATTGCTCCATTAAGCCGATTGATATGTAAAGGTGGCAATAGTATTTTCGTGGGATCAACCAGTGGAATTGAAACAATGTTTTTTTTTTCACCAGGTGTGAATGTACTTCTGACTGGCCACTGCTGCCGAACCCAATGTTCCGTCCTTGCTCTGGAGTCCCATTCACACAAAAAGCAAGGAAATTTTGTGTAGCCTCCTTGTTGGCCAAGCAATATTCCAATCACCTTGACATCTCCGTACAAAAACCATTTATGAAATTTGTACTGCACAGTTTCCAGCAGTAATTTTAGGTTCATGTATGTCTCTAGCAAAGTCAGATTGTGGGACTGGAATAGATGGATGGATGGATGTTAGTTAGTATTGTGCAATAAAACACCTTTTAAACTGGATTTGCTGGCATCTATGAACAACCTTCACTGTCATGAAAAACTTCAACGTCAATTACAATTCAGGACTCCCGGAATGTCTCTACAATATACCAAATCGCCTTCTTCAGCAAAAAAAGGAACCAATTTTGCTTCTAGGGGTGTACCAGGAGAATCTCGTATTAGGGCACAGTAAATTCTCTTCATGAAGTCGTGATCCTAAACGCTTTGCTACGTCTTTAGGTAAATTCAGATCGCGAATCAAATCAATCAGTTCATGCTGTGTAAATGGTACTGGGGTTTCATCCTCCATACTGTCCGGTTTGTACATCTCCTCATTTGTAACATCGTCTGAATGGGGGCTTGATATTGGACGGGGATGGCACAGGGATGGATTCACTATGGGTCACTCGTCTTATGTCAGCTGGATATTGGGATACACAATGTTATGCTTACTGGTTCTGTTATGGCCCACGATATTCACTGTGCAGAAGTAGAAGTCGTCACTGTGGTTTTTTGGCTCACGCCACACCATGGGTACACCGAACGGCAGTGATCCACTTTTCCAGTTCCGTAACCCCTCCACACATACACGGCACACTTTGTGAGGAGCCCAAACTTGTCAGTTTAATGCCGAAGTATTGAAAAAAAGAATTTTTCACGAAAGGCGCAATATTTTGCCTCTGGTTTATTTCCTGTCGTATAACAGCTACATATTTAGCAAAATATGTCTAGATGATTTACACAACCACGTGAAGCCATTGCACACTCCACAAAGAAACAACCGAATGGGAGCAGTCCCTTCTTTGCACTGACTAGTGTAAAACTATCTGCCTCAGATATAACAATTGCATTTTCATTATCAGCGAGATATCGATGTTTATCTATTCCTTAAACAATCATCCCGCCCCTCCAGAGAACATTTTTACGCGTTACGAACGTTGCCCTATAACGATGTCATTACAAAATACCGTTTTTTTTATTTTCACATTTCCGTCATTTGTAAGAAAACGTGATGTGATACGAAATTTTGAAGGTCATTCTCGGAATCTGCGCAAACAATCCATTCATATACACCTATTCATTTCAAAACAACAAAACCTTGCATACTAGTGTTATATGTTGCTTGTTATAGAGTCGGCAAACCAGAGAGTCTCTATATTTGCTCAGACAATGGAACAACAAAAAATATTGGATATCCACAAGCATTGTAAAATTAAACATATTAGAAATCTGTGTTTTCTCTTTTCTTTCTTCTCCATTTAACCAGACTGATCCACAGCAACGCGTGGTCGGGTACAGCTAGTTCATAATAGATTACTTAATGCAAAAGTGTTTGAGAATTTAGAGGAAAAATTTGTAAAAAGACAAGAAAATCAAAAGCGTAATTATGATAGGGGTAGCACTGCACTAAAGCCTTCTAGTCCTGGCGATAGTGTAACTGTTTATAATTTTAGTAATAAGACTTGGGAACCAGATAGTTTCTAAAGGACATAATCTTAGATCACATGTCATTCAAAATTGCTCGGGAAAAACATTTGTGAGAAACAGAGTTCATTTAAGACCATCAAAAATTCCCTTTAAACTTGAAAGGGAAGTTGATTTTGAAATACCTTCAGAGCCTGAGTCTGTCCACTAGTATGCAAAACAATGATACTGCTACTGTTAGTGCTCATGCGAGTAGCTATAACAGCAGGACTCAGGGGCTAAGAACACAAAAAAAAAAATCAGATCGTTTGGTACAAAGGCCTTAATATCTGAATGATTATTATTGTACTTAAGATTTAAAATCTTCAAAGGGGGATGTCCCATATGTTGTGGTATGTATAACTATATATGTATCTGTATGTGTAATTGTATATGTAACTGTATGTGTATCTGTATGTATGAATATGTAACTGTATGTGTAACTGTATCTTCAACTGTAACCGACATTAGATGTAAGCTGGTGTGAAATGCTGAAGCAATGTAAACTGTGGAGCACATACCATGTGCCCTATTTTATAAAGTAACATGCTGTTAATAAAATATAATTGAAACCTTAAATTAGGTGTGTTTCTTTGCTGTACAGGACCAGCAAATGACAGTATTAATTTCCACCATTTTTGGTTTGTTTTAGGGAGAGAAGGGGGAAACTACTTTGTTCGTATCATTCTTGCAAGGTGCATTTTTTGTAAATGGATTTTAGAGAGATGAAATTAATCAATGTTAGTATATCATTTGATGCTGTAACGGAACAACTGCGCAGCGCCCGACCACTAAAAGTGTTGTTTACAAACACACACCCCAAGCGCACATCAGTAGAAAAGGCGGACACATTTCGTGAGAAAGCAGCTGAAGAAGGGAAGTCGACCCAATATCGTAATCTGACCAGAATGCCCACACATTTCCCCCGTGTGCGCAGCTTGTTTACTCAAACTGTTTTTATATATTTCTCTTTAAAAAAGATTTGAAAAATTGCCAAAATGTGGTGTCTAATTAATAACTTCCAACAGGATTCAACTGTAGAGTATCTTAAGTATAAAACTGAATTTTTTGAGTAATTATCGATTTGCTGAAAAAGCATTTTATTACCATTTTAAATATTTCCCCCTCTTGATTATTCCTAAAAAAGGGAGAAAAAAAGAGCGGCTGTTTTTTCTGGCTGTTGTGGCGAATCACGGATAGCACATCTTATCGGCAAATTGCTTCCAGCTCAGCTGCTTGAACTCTTGCGGTGACATTTATAAAGTGTACATTGAAATAAACGGAATACTGAAAATGATTTGTGAATCAACATGCCAAATGTTAAGCCTGAGTTTGGAAGTATTGCGAAAAACAATCCATCACCAATGGCACAGCTACCTTAAAATATTATTAAATGATCCTAATTAGGAATATAATTATTATTCAGAAATATATTTCTACTTATTGTTAAATTAGGTATTGTGAAATTGCTACATTAAAATTATATATATATATATATATATATATATATATATATACAGGTGGTTATCAAAATAATGGAAACACAAAGAAACATCATGAAAACCTTTATTAATATGGCGCAGGATCACCTTTGCCACTCAATACCACCACTTGATTCACCTTGGAATTGGATTATACAAGTCATGAATAGCGGTTAAAAATATATTATACCATTTTTCAGGGAAAACTCATGAAAGTTCCTGTAGAGATGCTGTGGTGGATATCGATACCTTGCTCTATCCGCTTATACAGATCACAGTTGTTGGATGATATATAGTTGGGGGGATTGTACAGGGCATGATAAGATATTCATGCTCTTCAAACCAATACTTGATAGATTTAGCTGTATCTATAGGGGGATTATCATCCTGGAGAAAGCCATCTGCAAAAAACAGTGTTTGTACCATAGGATGGATCTGGTTGGCTAAAATGTCGACATAGTACTCTCCCTTTTAGGGTTACAATAGGGCCTGAATAAAAACACAAGATGCCATCTCAAACCCTGATAAATCTACCTCCATGATTGACACTTGAGATGAGGCAGCCAGAATCTTACGCTTGAGTAGGTGTTCTCCAGACATACGCACGTCCTGTTGCAAGGAACAATGTGAACAATGATTCGTCGGACAAAATGCCATTTTTCTAAATATTACTCGACCAGGATTTTGCGCTCGTGGCACCATTGTGGACGATAATTTGCATTGGCATCTATTACTAGTGGCTTGGGAATAACTACTCTTCCGTAAATGCTTTGTTTGTGAAGTTCCCTTCTACCTCTAACGGAACATGCAGATGCGGATTGAGCTCTTCGATCATTTTGGTTGTAGTTATTTTCTTTCTTCATGTCGCAATCCGCTTCAGTAACTCGTCCGTCTCTTTCACTCAGCTCACCTTTTCACCCATTCTGTTTGCCAAAGGATGTTTTTCCGTGCACTCTGTATGCTATCATGACTTTCGATACCATACCTCGAAAAACACCCATTAACCTGGGGGTTGTAGTAACAGATACTCCAATTTAAACGCGCTCCAAAAATTTGCCCTTTGGCAAAGTCTGCAAGGTTTGATACACTGGTGTAAGAAATTAAGAGAATTTGCAGACTTGGTTGATTATCTCTAGAACTACTGTACCGATTTTAATGAAATTTTATATGTACATACATTGATACAATATAAAACAAATAACCATTCAATAATTGTAATGCACACGCATAATCGTGCGTAACACTCGTTGGAGTCGGAAGGTATGAAACAGCGGTTGCAGAATAAACAAAAAAAAAAGGGTTAATAGATGGGTTAATAGGGGGTATGGTCCCCTATTACATATATACAAGTCTCGCAGCGTAATTTCATACTTAAATAAGGCAGTTTATCATTTTCTGTGGCAGTTGGTCCCACTAGTCCAGCAACGCTGTTTTCATTCCCTGGATGGTTCTCGGAGGGGGGTTGCGAGTTGCAATTGCCCTCCCCAGAGCGTCCCAGACATGCTCTATAGGGTTAAGGTCTGGAGATCTGGCTGGCCAATCCATCCGGCGAATATCCTCACTCTCTAGAAATTCGTCAACCAGAAGAGCTCTATGTGGCCTCGCGCTATCGTCCATTAAAATGAACTCAGGGCCAACTGCACCCCTGAAAAGGCGAACATAGGGCTCCAAGGCCCGATCCCTATACCCCACACCAATCACAGTGCCTCTTTCACAGACATGGAGAGATGTGCGACCATCCAATATGATGCCTACCCAGATCATTAATCCTCATCAATTAAATGCCATAATGGTCGATTTCGCGGACATTGGAGGGTAGGTAGCGGGTCCCTGGTTCTCTTCATATGAACGTACGGCGAGAATCGGTGTTTAGGCTGAACCGGGACTCATCAGTGATGAGAACGGTTGCCCATTGATCCATACTCCAATCTCTATGCACTCTGCACCATGATAAACGGATTCTCCTGTTCGTAGAAGTGAGCGGGACGCAAACAGCAGGTCTTCTTGCAGACAACCCTCTCTCATGAAGTCTTTTGGAAACAGTCACCCTTGATACACGGGTTCCTGTGGCTGCATACAAGTCACGAGAGAGCTGAGAAGCTGTAGCACTCCTGTTACGCCTCGCTATAATCGACAAATGGCGATCTTCTCTGGCCGTCGTGGCTCTTGGACGACCTTTCCCAGGCTTTCTCTCGATGGATCCGGTATCCTAGATCTGTTCCCATAAGTTACACACGACGCTGGGCGTTAAATTGAACTCTCTACAAATTTGGACTTGAGATTGGCCTGCTTCTAGCCTCCCCATAATTCGCCACCTCATTCCATCATCTAAACGTTGGTGGTTACTCATTTTTACTGTTACAATTTGAAATTAACCGATTGCTACAAAATTAACCCATCTATTGACCCAATTTTTTGTTTATTCTGCAACAGCTGTTTCATACCTTCCGACTCCAACGAGTGTTACGCACGATCATGAGTTGCAATTATTGAATGGTTATTTGTTTTGCATTGTATCAATGTATGTACATATAAAATTTCATTAAAAAACGGTACAGTAGTTCTAGAGATAATCGACCAAGTCTGCAAATTCTCTTAATTTCTTACACCAGTGTATTTTACGCTGTTCCTCCAAAGCTTCATTACTGCTATCTGACAATAGAATAATACATACACTATATTATATTAAAAAATACCGGTGTCCAGACTTGTTTTTTAAGGAATACAAAGCACATTCATTAACACCACTAATATTGATAGGTGTTCCATTATTTTGATAACCACCTGTATATATATATATATATATATATATATATATATATATATATATATATATATATATAATGAAACTAACGTGTCAACACTTTTGACGGTATTCGGGAACAGAAGAAAGGGCATTTTCGGTTTGCGGGTAGCTTCCTGAGTATAAATATTGTAGTCGGGCTTGGGCAGCATCAAAAACAGTCAAACAATCCAATTCATGGGAATGAATAAGTCTATTAACTGTGCATGTTATGGTTGTTATATAGTTAAACATGGTATAAGAAATATAAAAGACTGGAAGATATTTACATAAAGCGTAGAGATAATGGATAATGGCTAGTTCAATCCATATCCTACCTCGAAGTGCACAGTTCGACACTCACACCAGCACAACGGAAATTTAGTTTCGTTTGTCCACTTAGTTATCTGTGGTGCAATATGCCCAGCGACAGCTAAGTGCCAAACAGAAAACGCGAGAATTTATATAAGGGGAAAGACAATATTAAAAATAAAGCATCCATGGCGTTATTTTATATAACTGTCGGCTACAAATTTTAACTACGCACTAGGGTTCAGTTAAAACTTCTCACTAATTTTTTCCTTAACTTATAAAATGGCTGCATTTCCAGAATTTTAATCAAGTCTATCATAAAGAGGTTTGTGGTAGCTATAACCGTTTTGATCGACTCCCATTCGCAGATTGTGCTTGGAGAAAATCGTCTCGATCGTCGTGTTCCCTCTCGTGGTATAATGTTTTGTATTCGTTCCTTTTCCTTCTTCGAACGGTATAATTATCCTAGTTTTATCCCTCGGGAAAAACGGCTTGTTGAATTGACAGCATTTCTCTCTGTTTTTGTAAGTAATGTCTGTGTTGTTGATATGTAGAACCTTCTGAAACATTTTAAAAATATTAGCAGTAATTTTTTGATATTTAGCATCCGAAACTCTAACATTTAAATCATTTTCTCTTTTCAAATGCTTTGTTTCATCATGAAATTATCTGAATATTTTCGTTTCCAATTTTTTTTTATTTAGCTTTTAATTTGTAATCTGGATCACTTTTGGTTTTTTCTTGTTACGTTCTTTAACCCTCTGTAATTCTTTTTGTTTCTCCACAGGGTCTAAATCTTTTTGTTCTTTACTTTTTTTAAAATTCAGATTCTTTTGATTCATTATCTGGTTCACTTCGTTTTTCCTTGATACGTTCTCTACGCAAATCGGTCCTATATCGTACCGATTTGCAACAGATTTTAACTACGCACTTGGGTGCTGTTAAAACTTCTCAACAATTTTTCCTTAACTTATAAAATAGTGGCGTTCTCAGATTTTTAATCAAATCTATCATAAAGAGGTTAGTTGCAGCTATAAACGGGAAGACTGTGCTTGGAGAATATCGTATTGATCATCATGTTTCCTTTTGTGGTATAATGTTTTGGATTCGTTGTTTCTCTTTCTTCGAACGGTATAATTATCCTATATTTGCCCCTTGGGAAAAACGGTATGTTGAATCGACAACTGACTTGCAAATCGATTTTATATAGGAAACAATTGCAAGTCGTATTCTACGTCAAAATTTAGAAAAATTTAAGGGGGAAAAAAGCCTTTCAGAGGAGAACGATTTAAATGTCACACTTTGGGATTCTAAATACCAAATAATTGCTGCCAAATTTTTCTAAAGTGTTTCAGATAGCCGTACTTATTAACATCGCAGACTTCTTATAAAAACGGAAAGGAATACTGTTGATTTAATATGCTGTTTTTCCCTATGGTCAAAACTTGGAAAGTTATCCCGTTCGAGGAAGGAGAAGGAACGAATCCAAAACATCATATTACGAAAGGAAATCCGACGATCGATGCGATATTCTCCGGTCATAGTTCGAATTGGAGTCTATCAGATCTCTTATAGCTACCATCAGCTTCTTTATGGTAGAATCGATTATAACTATGATCATGCAACCATTTTGTAAGTTAGGGGGAAAATATTGAGAAGTTTGAACAGCACCTTGATGCGTAGTTAAAATTTGTAGCCTGTGATATTTTAGCTATGTGGCGTTAAGTGGTTAAAGAAAAGCAATGGAAAATACTAGCATAATTTTTAACGAGACAAATCAACCAAAAATGCCATCAAAAGTATTTTCTGTCTTGAATAAAGAGTAACTTCTCAAAATGATGAGCCAACATTATTTCTGATATTTGAATGATCGGAACACGTATAGATCAAGATATATAATTAAATTACCTCGAAATAAACCTGCTTTTCAGTGCAATATTGAAACTGCTTAAATTCTTCCTAACCAAAGAATAGTGGATGATTTAACGAGTGTCTGAGGCTATAGTTAATGATTAAACACCCTTCTCAGGCAATTTTTTTTAACGCATCAGGGGTCAACCAAGATGCTTTTAAAAAAAAAATTCCAAGAAAGGGGTGGGATGCTCGGGTTTTCAGAGCTTCGATATCAGCTCTGAAGATCAATTACCAAATTATCTTTACAGATTTTACAATTATTGATTTGGCAATTATTATTCCAGAGAGAATGCATCAAGATAATAGTCTTTAGTTTCTCCCAAACGAAATATTTTAATATTTACGAAACAGGAAAGTTTTTTTTTGATGGAATTGGGATACTTGCCTGAAAATTTTATTTAGACACTTTTTACTCTATAAGACCGATTTTCGCACGAACTAAATGCATATTGACTTATTTTGCTGTATTTCAAATTGCTTCTTTTAGAATATTTTAAATGGAATCAATTTTGATTATTAGCTCAAGATCAGATTTTAAATATATCTATATGTGGAACATAAATATAGATCTTCTGCATATTTCGAAATAGTGTTGTTAAGTAATTTCTGTTCATTTTTAGTTTGAGGAAATGTATTAATTTATTTTTATGGTCTTTTCGAAGATTAAAAGAAATAAAGCGATACAACCCATACAGACTGCATTACTATTATGAAATTATGAGAATACTAGCTGAATATCCGTGCTTCGCTACGGAGTATATTCAAATTAAATACAACGTTCAATGTATGCAATTAATGACAAAAAAAATATAGTTATAAAAAGTCGTAATGGATATTTTTATATATAAAATGTAGAAGAAAATATTCAAATTAAATATGACGGTCAATGTATGCAATTAATTTGTATGTTTAATATCCATAAAACATGAATTAAATTCTTAAAATACCCCCATCTCAATTAGTGTAGTGGTTAAATATTATCTTTTACTGTATTTTAATATTTTTTTTCTGTCAATTTATTTCGTTGTTATGCACGTGACTCAAAATTAAAGTATCACAAAAAGAAAAGAAACCCCGTGATCAGCATTTAATAAATTAAATTCTAAAAATTAATCTTTAAAAATTCACCAAAAATCAGAAAATAGAGATAAAGATTCAAAAAAGATTTCATTTTAAAGGAATTTTCATGATCTTTCTCATGATATAAATTTTATAACCCTCAGATTATTATTTTAAATGCAAACTTAAAAAAGTTACAAAAACAGTTCAAAAATTTAATTTAAAAAAAATCTAATAAGAATTTTTCAAAAACTTTCTTAGTGCACCTCTAGACTATAAGAAGAATCGCCATGCAAAATTTCAGCCCTTTTAGGTCCAGCGGTTTGGTCTGTGCGTTATCTGTCAGCCAGTCAGTCAGTCAGTCAGTCACGGAACTGTGTTAATATGTATATAGATATCATAACTTGTTTAAAGTTTATACATCGCAAGTAACAGTACTCATCTAGGAAACTTTTATGGTTGAATTTTTGACTACGATCATTATAGTAAAGTAATCAAGTTGAAGTGCAAATGAATGATATGAGTATGTTTCTGGATTTCAAATGAAAGATCGAATGAATTTAATTTTTTTTTTTTCTACTTATATATCTAGTAGTAATTCTTTGTAATCCCACCACTCTGTATCACGAGCTACAGATTATAGATCTTTACAAAAATATATCGATCCAGTACTTTTTTTTGCGTGTAAATAAGCGCTAAAAATCCCAAATATATGTATTTTTTTTAACAAAATGGTAGCATCACACTAAATTAGTTGGCGACTGCATTCAGACTCTTGGGAAAACTGGGTCAAGATGAGTTATTATCGTCTGCGTTTTATTTACATCACATTTTTAGAGAATCGTCTTGGAAAATTTCTTAAAAACTAACAATTGATGAGTTGCTCTCAGACCTTCTACAATTTATCTTCGATACTAAATGTCATGCATATTTAACTTATAAATATCGCTTAGATTGGAAACTGTACACACGTCACTTCGTTCGGAATTGGAACACATGTACAGTATGTATTTAAACAGCATATAAGAATAAAGAGTGTTTTTCATGCGTTTTGAAGGTTTAAATGTATTTAAATAATACACATTATAGTTTGAGAAGAGAGAATTTAATTAAATAGAATAGAGTGTATTTGATTTTGTTTTGTCAGCAATTTAAGATTGGAGAGTATATTCACTTCTAGGCAATGTTGAATGATGCTCTAGGGAAGAAAACTCTCTACAGGACGCCTAATCATGCTATGCGATATGCATGATATTGCAGAATGAATTTCAATTCTACAGGGAGGTCATAACGAAACTTTGCCGATATATGGACCTCTAGTGGCTGTTCCGTTAAACCGATTGAGATGACATTTCAGATAATAGTTATTCAGATGTATGAGCTCGGAATTCTGTGAACGGCAACCAAGTGGCCCTCACGGTTACAGTTATAGATGCAGAAACTCGAAATTTTCGAATGGCAACGCCCACTTTTTCCCGTCGCAAAATACTTACCACATGCGAAAACCCTAGAGCGTTGGAATGGTACGTGTATCACAAAAAACGGACGCATTATGCACGCACAAAAAACAGCTCTACGAGCGGCCTGTGATGGAACCTATGTGGAAAATATATAATCTAAATAAGAGTTTTCTTTTGTCCGATCTGAGTTACCATGAGTGATTGGTGTCTTGCCTCTGTCATATGCAAATTTCCTCCAAGCGCCCCGTTTGTGATTTTGTTGGCCGTTCGCAGAGCTGTTTTTTGTGCGTGCATAACGCGTCCAGTTTTTTGTGTTACACGTACCGTTCCAACGCTCTTTAGGGTTTTCACATGCACTGAGCATTTTGCGACGGGAAAAAGTGGCTGTTGCTACTTGAAAATTTCGAGTTTCTGTACCTATAACCATAACCGTGAGCGTCACTTGGTTGCCGTTCACAGAATCCCGAACTCATACCTCTGAATAACTATATCTGAAATCTCATCTCGATCGGTTGAACGGTACAGCCGCTAGAGGTCCATATATCGGCAAAGTTTTTTTTATAACCACCCTGTAGAATTGAAATTCATTCTGGGGCATATCACTTTTCTAAGCGTGAACGCAGTTCATCCAGGAAATACAGGAAATACAGTAAATTACTCTATTTAGTGGGATAAAGATACTTCTGAAGATCCTGCTAGACCAGGGGTGGGCAAATAGCGGCCCACTACAAATTTTTTGTGGCCCCCGTCTAGACAGCCAGAAAAACTGCCGAAGACAGCCAAACACTCCAAGACAGCCAGAAAAACTGCCAATATTTTATTTCATTTATATTAATTGATTTTTATGATACAATTTATACCTTTTCTGAAATGCAAAGTTAACTAATAAATTCAATAATTTTAAAAGGTGTGGCCCTCCGTTAACATCCGCTTACACTAAGTGGCCCCGGGGCCAAAACAATTCCCCTCCCCTGTGCTAGAGTAACAGAATAATTTCTATTATTGAGTGTTTAAATTCGGTATGTTTGATACAGAGCATGAGGTAGTCTAGCGCGTGGCCTTTCGGTGTTGAGGGTGCTCGGATCGAATCACATAAGCACAATTAAATACCTCTGTGTCTAGGCCGGATATGGGCACGTTTTATCTGTAGACCGAAAAGTCTCTGTATGAGGTCAGTGAGGGTGGGCGAGGGGACGATCCACCTAGATGTCACCCCTGGGGGTTACTCGGACAAAATTGAGGTGGGACCTGGCTAAATCGGACTCCGAGCCTTGTGGTGTCATTATAAACAGGAGCCGCACCACTCAGCCCGCTAACCTATATGGACCTAGTCTAGAATAGGATTCGGCCAGGGTTGATTAGAAACAACAACAACAAGTCTGATACATTATGAAAGGTATAGTGATGTATTAGAGTGAAATTATACGTTCTGAAAGGTTATGTTTTTAAATAGAATGTAGTTATTATATATAGATTTATATTATCCTGTAAATGATTTTTAATTGTGCCATTGAATAACATTCGTAATATCTGAACAGAACAGTGCACATTTAATATCATTTTCAACTGTATTATAGTGTATTTGAATACTAGGTGTTATATTGTATTTGAAAAGAACAATTTTCACACGCTTTGAATGGGGTATCCTGTAACTAAAACGTAACTGAATTTCTTCAGGCTACAGGTACGGAAGATGTATATTTTTGCTCTAATTTCCTCCTCTTTGGCCCGCATTTTGCGTTTTGCTCACCCTGTAACAAGTTAATATTAATAGGAGAAATTTTATTCTTTGGTGTCTTTTGATTTTAAGTGTGTATTCTGAAGGGATCTAACTGATTAAAAAAAATTATGTTGTCAAGGGACACCTTTTATAAAACATTTGGAGTTTCATGCTCTTATTTCTGGGATAGCTTTAAAAATAATTTGAGAAAATAAAGAATAATGTACAAGGTGCGCCCATAAAGTAATCGGACAAATTAAAAGATCAAACGATAAAATAAAAAAGTGAAAGTATAATCGCCTGGCTAGAAAGAGTGACATCTCAACTCTTGTTAAAGTCAGTTTAAACTGGTAATTTAGTCGTTTGCATATCAAAACACCGTAGTAATTTTCATTTACTGAGAAGGCATTGTACAAAAGAAATTGCTTCGGAATGGAACAACGTTGCAATATTAAATTTTGTTACAAATTACCTAAATCTGCTACGAAACTTTACAGATGATTCGAACAGTATATAGTGATGCATCGTTATGAAGAACACATGTGTATGAGTGGTACAATCGCTTCAACTTCAAAGAATGAGGAAAAAGTGGAGAAAATTCGTTCTTTGGTAAAAGCTGATAGATGTGTAATAACTCAGCAACTTTCAGACATGCTTGGGATAAGCAAAGACAGCTGTAGATTAATTTTAATTGAAAATCTGAAAAAGAAAAAAGTTTGTGCTCGATTTGTGCCTCGGATTTTGACAGAACAGCAAAAAGAAGACAGAAAAGCTTGCTGTGAAGATTTGCTGACTACTGCGCAACAGGACAACACTTTCTTTAAATGTATTATAGCAGGAGATAAGACCTCGTGTCTACAATACGACCCAGAAACAAAAAGACAAAGTGCACAGTGGAAAGGACCGTCTTCTCCCATACAAAAAAAAAAAAAGCACGGATGTTAAAATCAAAGACTAAGGTGATACTGATTGCATTTTTTGATTACAGAGCACTTAATCACCTAGAATTTGTTCCTGAAAATCAAACAATCAATCGGTATTTTACAAGGAGGTGCTTTTTCGATTAAGAAACAGGATAAGGCGAGTTAGGAAGGAACTATTTGATTCTGGGCAATGGTTTCTTTTACACGATAATGCTAGGCCCCATACAGCAATTTCTGTACAACAATCTCTTGCTAAGCATTCAATGACAGTGATAAATCACCCTCCATATTCTCCCGACTGAACGCCAGCTGATTTTTTCCTTTTTCCGAAGCTTAAGATGGCCATGAAAGGACAGAGATTTGAAAACGACTCAGATATTAAATCAAATGTTATGCGTATTTTGCGAATGGTTAGCTCCAACGCCTATAAACAATGTTTCGATGACTTCAAGAAACGTTGGAAAAATTGTATAGACTCCTTTGGCAATTATTTTGAAGGAGATAAATTTATTTGAAGGTGAGTAATATTTTTCTTATTTATGCAGTCTGTGGTTAGTTTAAAATATGTCAAGACCAGTAACGCTGATGCTGACGGATTCTATGTGAACAGGCCCTTTCTCTCGCAAAGATAGCATACAAAATAGCGCTTCACTTGATTTTATTAACATAAAATTCAGACTATAAATAAATTTAGCTAACTATCGATTGATGAAAATGGAACGTGTTATACGTTTTCGTTAAGTGACAAAGGATTGTTGAAGGCTTCTGTTAGTTTCAAAACTAATTAGCTATTTTTGACTTGGAAACTTTCCACTTAAAACATTTTTTTTGCGCTAATCCACGGCACTCATATTTCATGAATGACAATCGGTTGACTCTAACTAAGGTAAGGAGAAGATTTTACATCTCGTTAAAAATCTGAGATTTTGTTTCCAACTAATTACTTCTGAAATGTTTAGAGATGGTCATTTTTTTTTCGTGTATGCGCTTTAGCCCTTTAATTTTTTAAACAACTTTTGGCTTTTAATTTAACTGCGTTTTTTAATTATCGTCAAATTACCCTTAGAAACAAAAATATGATAAGAAGGTAAAGCGAATATTCTAACAACTTATTGTAGACACAGTCTGTGCGCTTAATGTAATAGAAATAATGATGTCTCTATAAAACGTAATCTATATTGCATATAAAACAGTTTCGTAACTGACTCACTGACTGACATACAACGCACAGACCAAACCGCTGGACCCAAAGAGCTGAAATTTTGCATGACGATGATTCTTATAGTGTAGGGGTGCACTAAGAAAGATTTTTTGAAAAATTCCTCTTAGATTTTTTAAAATTAAATTTTTAAGCTGTTTTAGTAACTTTTTTAAAGTTTGCATTTAAAATAATAATTTGAGGGTTATAAAATTTATATCACGAGAAAGATCATAAAAATTCCTTGAAAATGAGATCTTTTTCGAATCTTTACCTCCCTTTTCTGATTTTTGGTGAATTTTTAAAGATTAATTTTTTAGAATTTAATATATTAAATGCTGATCACGTGATTTCTTTTTCTGGTACTTTAAATAAATTTATCGTCACGTGCATAAAAACTAAATAGACAAAAAATATTTTTTTCTTGCTAATGCGGCAGACGATTGGACATTATTTTGTCTATAAAAATATCCCTTACGATTTTTTATAAATGTTTTTTTTACATCAATTGTATACATTGATCGTCGTACTTATTATAAATATATATATATATATATTTATATTTTTTGGCATTAATTGCATACATTGACCGTTGTATTTAATTTGAATGTACTCCGTAGCGAAGTGCGGGTTTTCAGCTAGTTATAAATATATATATTTATTTTTTTGGCATTAATTGCATACATTGACTGTTGTATTTAATTTGAAAGTACTCCGTAGAGAAGCGCGGGTTTTCAGCTAGTGTAAGATAAGCCTTTTTATTGAATTAACCCATCATAAGTTTTTATGTGACATCATGAAAAATTCTCCTCTATTTTTGAAATACATACAATGGATTGTAACGAGAAACCTGACAATAGCGTGTAGACGATTTTCTCATGGGGAAGATGGAATTTTCAATATTCAGCGATACCTGAGAAGTTTGTATTAATTTTTATTAATTTTTCTTCCACATGAAAAGATGTAAATTTTGAATTTTAATAAACAAAAAAAATTATCTATTAACAGACAAATTAAAAGGATTAAAACTATTGTGCACTAATCCTCTTGGATTAGCTCACCTCAATGTTAACTTATGGATTAAATTTGTCTACTATTTACAGCTACATAGATGCTGATAATCCAATGAGAATGGTACTTTCAGAGAGCCTGAACTTTTCTGCACCTTGAAACAGGATTCATTTTATATGTCGTCCCCCAAAGGAATTTATGTGTGTTTAAAACACGCTGTACCAGATTTTCCCCCCGAATAATTTAAATTTTACAATATTGTTTGCATTCTTTTTTAGAACAAAAAATACCCCAAAGTGTAAAATTTCTTTCTCTAGTAAGAAATAAAATTTTAAAATATCTTTAAATCCAAGTCGGCAAACCTTGGACACATTTTAACGTAGATTACGTTCCTCAATAACGGTCCTCCGGCAAGAAAAAAATTCAGAATCCGTCATGAGTTAAAATTTTGGTAGCGCACCAAACCCAGTAGCAGTAAACAGTTAAACAGAAAAGTACTAAAAGAGGTGAGCAACAATAAGTAATCCTACTTTAATAACCCGCGGTAGTTTCGTTGAAAGAGACTACCTGAAATATTTATTTTTTTCCCCATAGGTTAACATTGAGATGAACGAATCCAATAGGGTTAGTACACAGAACCTTTAACTACATTGGCTAAGAGATTCCTTGTATTAAACTTTTGTAAATAAGCTTTCTAAGTTTTGAAGCAGTATTTCAAAATCTTTTCTGAGTCACGACCCACTTTTCTATTTGCCAAGAAATCTGCAACCCGTGTCTCATTAGCATGAAAAGGCATTTTTTATATGGATGAAAAAACACATAGGAAAAAAGAAGGTGATCCCCCAGAAAATACTCTTTTCGTCAGACATAGGTTTCCAAACTGTGAGAGTTTGAGTCTGGGGAAGTTAAAGAGTCAACAGACTGACGATAAATTGCTAGCGTGAAGCTGACGAATTTTGATTGTCTAAGCCAGTGGGTGTGAAAAAAGAAAAAGAAAACAATGAAAAAATTTGGTAACATAGAATTTTTTTTTAGCCATGTTATTAAAAAAACTGAAAAATAATAACAAAAAATAGAAAAAAAGTAAATTTTAACAAACTATTTTAAATATCAATGGACTGTACGTAGATTTTAGATACTACTTTGCTGAATAATAATGGAGTAAATACCCTGCTTACCATCCGCGTTCGTTTTTTAGCATATTTCATATGACTAAAATTTCTTATTGAAATACTGATTTATATTTGGGTTTCATATAGGCAAAAGTTAAAAAAGTTGAAAGTTAAAAAGATCATGATTTTACAATATTTAGTGCCATATTAAAGCACTCAATTTTGTGAACTTCATTTATTTTGATAAACTAGAATTTTAAAAAAATAATAATGAGGAAGAAGATCCTGGACCTTGGATAATTTTTGCTCCCTCTTTGGTGAAATATTTCAGACTGCTACTCTCATATCATTTTCTGGTTAAACGTGGATCATTGTTTGGTTTTTATAACTACTTATTTTTAAATCTCAATCTAACATGGAAAAAATATTAAAATTTGCAATTATAAAAAAAATTAATGCGTATTTTTAATTAAATTATTCAATATGATATAAATTTACTACAAACTATCCATGACCCCTCTAATTTTTTTTCTCGATCCCATCCCCCCCCCCCCTCCTCTCAGTGGGTCGCGACTCACAATTTGCGTACCACTGGTATAAGCTTTAATGCGTCTCCTTCTGCCCCAAGATCTCTCTGACGGTTCAACTGTGCTCTTCCACAAAATAGACCCATTACGGTGAGGTACTATTTTCTTCAGACCCAAACTGTGAGAGTTCGGGTCTGAGGAAGTCAGAGAGTAAACAGACAGACGATAAATTGCTATCTGTCTGTTTACTCTCAGAGCGTGAAGCTGTCGAATTTTGACTGTCTAATCCAGTGGTGTGAAAAGAAAAAGATAAAGAAAACAATGAAATGAGATAGTGTTTTCAGCAGGTCGTGTATAAAATTTGTGTCACGAGATTGGTTAAAATAAATATATCCCATATCCAGGGACCACCAGGCGAAAAGTGACGCTACGCTAAAAAGATTAAATGGGTTCTTTAAGTTCGTCTTTCGCCCAGTTTCAAGAGCCCTGATAATAAATGGTGCCAAATCTAAGAAAACTTTATAATTGCTAATTACACAATGCCGGCATTTCCTCCAATGCTGAATTTTCCATTAAACCGCACTCCTTAAGGTCCCTACGTACTAACCCTATTGGATTCGCTCACCTCAATGTTAACCTATGGAGAAAATGTGTCCAAGGATTGCCGACTTGGATTGAAAGATTTTTTTTAATTGTACTCCGTAATAGAAAAAGAAATTTTACACTTTGGGGCATTTTCCTTTCTTTAAAAAAAATGCAAATCATATTTTTTAATTAAAATTTTTCGGGAAAAAACTGGGTGTTTTAAACTCTCATAAATTCCCGTACGAAATTTAGGAAATGAATCCTGTTGCAAGGTGCAGAGAAGTTTAGGCTATCTGAAAATACTATTTTTATTGGATTATCAGCATTTATGTAGCTGTAATTAGTAGACACATTTTCTCTATAGGTTAACACTGAGGTGAACGAAATCAATAGGGTTAGTACACAGCAACATTAATATTTTTTTTTCGTGGTAAAAGATCTAAAATGATTAAAATAATGATCAGTTTACAAATTTCTGTACGCCTGGTCAATTATAAAAATAACCACTTCATGGGTGTATTTTGTGTCCATCTGTGTCAATATATGTAAACATACACTGCAAAAAATTGTAAAAAATATCTATTGAACCTTTAAACAAAATTATTTTCTACGGAAACACACTGACGCACCATAAATTTTTGTACCCGATAGCTGGCATTTTCAATGTTTGGATCAAGATTTAGGCACATTTCAGTAGGACATCTAACCGGAATGAATCGTCTGAAAATGCTAAGTCAAAGGCTATTGCACAAAAAGAATTGCGTAAACCTGCCGTGGGATAAGACTTTTACTGCATGATAAATTTGTCGAACACAAAGATGGAATTAAATCTTCATCTTTGCATTTCGTCGGTAGTATAGAATAACGTGCTTTGACCTCTGTTGATTCTTATCCCCCCTCCCATCCTCAATCCCTTAAATCCCCCTTTAAATTCCTCCTTTAAATTCTTATTTCTTTAAAAGATGCGAGAAAAGGCTTTCATGAATTTTCCTATTAAGAAAACGGTTGTGCAAGAGAACAATTGCTAAGGTATAAAGGAATATTTTTTTATAAAAATCTGTGTACGGAAAACAATAACAATTCTTATGCACTTTGTCTTTCTAGTCCTTCATTGTTCTTTTGAGAGAACGCGTTATGCCGAAAAAACATATTTCTTCGTTATCCGGTTAAGGACTTTTCTCGGAAAAACATGGTCTTTTTTTCAAACGTTTATTCTGGAGCTTGTTTTACGACTCATTAGAAGTTGTTGAACGTTTTGTTTTCTAGATTCTATCTGCACAGTTAATGACGTTAGGAACTTCCTTTTTTTTCTTCTAGTTTAATTTGAATTGATCTCGCACAGATAAATTCCCTTATAGAAGATCCCTACATTATTTTTTTTTGTTTACAGGGATTAAAAAATGGGTTTACGGACTTTCAAATTATACATCTCAAAAGTAACTAAAAACAGTATCGAATTTCCAAAATTTTCCCTCCTATAGTGTAAATTTTTTTTCGATGGATGTGCATAGCGAATATGTTTCAAAGTTTATAGGCATTTTCTAAAAAGAGGGTAACCTTTCAGTTATACGTCTTTTTGATCGACACGAGAGACAGATCTCGTATTTAGACCGAGAATATTGGGAAATTGTAATATTGCTGAATTCTGGTTTATACGCCTTGATTTGTTGTTGAGAGCTTTCGCTACGTCGCAATTATTTTAATTGTGAGTCTTTACCCTTAATTCTTTTCAGTTGAACAAACTCTGTGGAAGGAGATTGCCTTTTATTGGTAGTCTTTCCTTCGCTTTATGAGAATTTACTTTATTGAACGAATTTCTATTGTCTGTAGCAGAGGTACCCGACTTGTGTTCGTGGACCGCTAGGGTTCCAATGATAAAATTTACATTTCCGCAACTGATTTTTGATCTGTGATTAAAAGTTTTATATACACGTACACTAAAATGCATACATACAAACACAAAATACACACACATACATACATGAATAGATGCATACATATACACACAAATTGAACCACATTATTAATTTAACCAATCATTTCCCAGCTCCTGGTTTCATTTTTGTAATTTTTTTTAAACTAAGCCTTCTCTATTATTGTTTAAACTGGATAGTTTTTAATTCGTTTTATGTGACATCGCGTTTTTCTGTTTGCTTTTCACTCGTTAGGACAACTGTCTCTTTAATGGCACTTTTTCTTTCCTTTCTTCTCTTCTGCGTGGGTACATCTTTTCATTTATTTAAAAAAATTAAAAATAAAATATTAATTAAAAATAAGTAAATAAATAAAAATCAAGATAAAATTATAAAAAATATAAATAATATAGATTTAAAAACATTAAAATTAAATTAAAATATTTTCTGTTTTTTAACTTTTTATGTTTCTCTAACTTTTAATTAACTACTCCTAGTTAATACACCCAACTATTCTTTATATGGTAGATACATTCCTCAGAAATCCATGTAAAAATTGACCGTGTAAAAAAAGATACGTTTCCTATAGTAAAATGGGAGATACGTTCCATGTCATCCATAAACCATGCAAAATGAAATAAAGAACTATATTTAGTTAAAAAAAACCGTGTTAAAAAGTAATGAAACTACTTTAAAAGTTCTGATATACGTACGTAAGTACCTAATATGCATTTCCGTTGAGCAGTTTGCACAAAATAAAAAATTCATCGATAAAATTAGACGCGCAAACAAACAAACAAACAAAAAAAAGAAATCCGGAAACTTCATATGAAAAATACTATGTTAATCCAAAATTAAGCTTAGAAAACTTCAAATTAAAAATAGAAATAAAAAATATTTAGTAATTATATTATTTATTAAAATGAATTTTTTTAAACGTAATTTTGTTTAACTGAGAACTTAATTAAATTCTAAATAATTGACATAAGAACGGCAACATAATAGAAGTTACTTTGCACTCGCCTCCACTTACAGTAAGGAAATATTTGTCAGTATACATTTCTGTCAAAACACACATTTTCTTTTATTTGTTAAAATAGCAGTGCTCCAAGTTTTTTAAGTGTGCTGATAGATTTTGATATGTACATGTATTATATTAAATATTATGCCCTCCATTCTAGCATTTAAACTCCCTTTCCTAAATCCAATCCCCAGTTATATTAATTTATCGCTTTAAAACCCTTAGCCACAGAACTCCCATGAATCGCATGCCTTTGCATTTCTACACGTGTATATCTCCGAATCCAGGAGTGGGTTTGCATCGCGAGCCCCAAAATATACTGACTCTACAAATAATAGTCACATGTCTACCTCACCCTCGCGTTTAATGTTGAAAGGTGATATTACTTCGGAACCGTCCTTCTGAAATGAACGGATGTACTTTTGTCGCTCTAAGAAACGATTCGACCCGATTGCTTCCAAATTAAATTTTTATTCCTTTCAGGCTGAGTCTAGATCCAGCGATGTTAATATGAGCTAGTTTTTCCTTTCAGGTTATAGTTTAAGGACGTGATGCAATGGGTGTATTACATACAGACATATGTACTTACAAAACAATGATTTTTAAATCATGTTAGACTAAATAAAGCGTGCAAAATAGGAGACTTTTTTTTCTTCTTCGATCATGTAACTTCAAATTCGTGTAAAAAAAGGACGTGTAAAAAAAAAAAAAAGAGTTGGGTGTAGTTTATTTAAATTTAACTTCCCTTAACTCAACACAATAATCCATTACAAAGTAATTTTATCTTAAAAACCTCTACCGACCAATTTCACGAGCACCCTTAATCAAATGAATCATAGTCCTCACTGGAGTAATAGCCTTTGGCCCAGGTACTCCGAAAAAAGCCACAACGGCGGTGTCTCTCTTTGAGTGGTAACACTTTTTCAGCATTATATAACTTAACACTCATCAATCCAACATTTGTTATGTATAAATATATAATGAAAAATTTATTAGTATAATTTTTCAAAACATAATGTTTCTGAAGGTGAACAGACCAGCGCATAATCTGAATTGTGGAAAATCCAATTCTTTTCAGCTTTAGAAACTTTTCGTGGATGAGCATGATCGCTTACTATCTGGTAAATACATTCATAGGTCTTAATGACATTTATCTTTCCTTTCAACGATAAAATATCAATCTTTTCGACACAAAAGTTAAATTATGACCATGTTGTGAATGTTAAAATACTAAACCATAACTGGTGAAAAAAAAATATGAATCTACTTTAACCTTTAAATGAATTTTTATGTAAATCGAGCTGCCGAATTGACGAGGAAATTAAAAATTCACTAACAAAGGTATTAAAAGAATACACTCGTTTACTAAAAGAACCCAATAGCTACGCAATACTAAATTTTCAATCATTTCTATGTTAAAAGTAAACCAGAGGAACTATCTATATTAGCATAAGAAAGTCGAGTAAAAGTTAAGTTTAATTAAGTTCCCTTAAAGTTCCCTTAAGTTTTTAATTGGCTCAAAAGAATAATTAACCCTTTTCAGGCAGTTCGTTGTTGTCGTCATTTAGAACTATAAATGGGAACTTTCTCTTTACATTGCTACAAAAGTAAAATACACTCATGGACAAAAAAATTAGCGCACCAAGAAATAATTGCGGGATCGTAACGAAACTTGCAATGAAGGTACATGTCGGGGAGATATGCAAATGATTAGAAATGCAGCGTGATTGCGCATTACGTATAGCCGGTAGAGGGCGTTGAACATCGTAATCTGTGGAGTATAAAACAGGTAACCAAAGCTTGTTTGAATGTGCTGAATCATTTACAAAGGAAGAGCTGAGATAGACATGCCATTACGCCGTGTTCGAAGACAATATAAGCAGTTGTCGCAGTTTGAGAGGGGGAGAATCGTCGGGATGATGGAAGCTGGGTGGTCAGCTAGGCGAGTAGCTCGTCAATTAGGCCGCTCTGATTGTGTTGTGAGGAGGTATTGGGACCAGTGGACCCGAGAGATGTCATGTACACGAAGACCAGACTCAGTACGCCCTCGACAGACCAGTCGTCGAGAAGATCGCCACATCGTAAGAAATGCACGCGTACAGCCAACTGCTTCATCGGCCACCTTCCAGGCACAAGTAGCACCTTCACTAGGGGCCTCTGTGTCTTCTCGAACCATACGAAGGCGCCTGGCTGGAGGACAGTTGGTATCGCTGCGCCCATTACGTGTGCTGCCCTTGACGCCCACCCATCGACGCCTCCGTTTGGAGTTTTGCCGCGCACGAGGAAACTGGACTGCAGCGGAATGGAACCAGGTCGTCTTTAGCGACGAATCCAGATTCAATCTCGGCAGTGAGGACAATCGTGTTCGTGTGTGGAGAGCCCGTGGTGAACGCTTTAATCCTGCCTTTGCTGTACAGCGACACATCGCTCCCACAGTTGGTGTGATGGTATGGGGTGCCATTGCCTACAATACACGGTCACCCCTAGTATTGTTCCGTGGCACCATGACAGCCCAGCGGTATGTTCATGAAATCCTGCAACCACATGTGTTGCCACTCATGCAACGGCTCCCAGGAGCCATTTTTCAACAAGACAATGCTCGGCCTCATACGGCAAGGGTGTCACAAGACTGTCTCCGCACTATTACTACCCTTCCTTGGCCTGCCCGATCCCCAGATTTGTCTCCAATCGAGCATATCTGGGATCATTTGGGACGACGAGTTGGGCATCCCACGAGTTTGAACGAACTAGAGGCAAGGTTACAGCAATTATGGAACGAAATGTCTCAAGACATCATACAGAACTTGTATGACTCAATGCCCGATCGTATCGCATGGTGCATTCGCGCTAGAGGGGGTCCAACGGAGTATTAACTCCTCCGTTCTTTTGCCATTTTCTCTGAAATAAATTATCCTTTTTCTTCGATTTTCTTATCATTTACTTATATCAAAGTAGTCATTACGTATGTAAAATTTCGTTTCATTTTGACGACTCCTTCTTGGTGCGCTAATTATTTTGTCCATGAGTGTATAAAGGTTGATTGGGGTGCCATTCCTAATATTAGAATTGAGATGTTCTGAGAGTAAATGTAATCAAACTTAAAGCGGGTTTCATGAATCCCATTATTTTCCTCTTTAATTTTAAATACTTGCTTTTCCAATGTTTATCAATTTAAATTTTTATTTCCATTATTTATTTATTTGCTTAATTTAAAATACAGCGAAAGTTCCTAATATTCCAAATTTTCAACAAGATTAAAAGGGTTCCCCAATTAAAATAAGTTGGGGACCACTGTTCTATGGCAATGTATATCCTCCCTTCCCACTTTGGGTTTTTTTAATACCTCCTCTCCTTAGTCAAACGAGGGGTCACGTCTCCAAAGCCTTTAGGACCAAGCAAGGAGAATGAAACACATCCTGTTGATCTGGGCGAGATAGATGGTCATTTTTATTTACTTTACAGAAGCAAACGGCGTAGAATGGGCGGTATGCGCTTTGTGCTACATGGGTTATATGGATATTGAATTCAATAGATATGTGGGTTCACTTTATACTGTTTGATTCATATATGTCTTGTAACTGGCAGCATTGCTAGCATTTGTGTGTCCCATGGTGGGTTCCATGGTTTAATTCGGAAGTTTGTTTAAGTGTTGATTTGCACAGTTTATTTGGAATTAGATATGCGCTGAAATGTTTATTTAGTTTGGTTTTATATTGTAAAGTAATGCATATGCTTATCGCTTTTGTTGTCTGTACGAGCTGTACAGGCCCTTGTTGTTGTAGTTATGTTGTAATATCTTTGTATTATTGATATGATTTATGTACGGTGATTATTTTAATAAAGTTAAACGGATGTAGAGGTACATGGCAGTATGGTGGTTGCCCAAAATTTGGGCAAAAAGGAAAAAGAAGGTTTAGTCGACTTGGCTCCTTGTATGACTATGATCGTGGGCCGAGGAGTGGATGGTATGTTTGGCTGAACTATGATCTCGGATGATCTGCGAAGCCCTATTGGACATAGGGGCTGGGGATGTTGATGGATGTCTGAGCCGGTGGTCATTTGAAGTCGAGCAGGTTGCCGTTGCGGCGACCGATGATCAGTGGAAAACCCTGCCGTATCAGCTAGCCGCTGGGGCCGGCGTAACGAGAAAAATCGTAAACGAGAAAAAAAAATCTATTTCTTCATAAACCGAAGTATTGAGAAGCCGAGGATGAAGATTTTGTTTATGATGCTTGATTAACGCATCATCTATTAACTCATTTCAGTTTTACCGAAGTTTTTTGCATTTTGTATGTTATTCTCACTGCATCTTTTTGAAATAGGTTACAGTAAGTGTAATACATAAAACAATTTCTCAATCGGTTAATTCCTTCGATATATGGCCGTTTCAGGCAGACAGATAGCCAAACTAATGCATTTCGAATAAAGACCCGCCTTTTGATCATCTGTTAAAAAAAAATTTCTTATTTTGTCACGACTGAAAGCGTTGTTATTACTCAATAGTAAATGGACGCAGAGCTGTTGAATTTTAGTAGTAGAGTTCCTGGACCTGCTGGTTTTAACTCCTGTCGCAAGATATTTTGTCGTCAATGTATATGTGCTCAGTAAAAATTTAAAGTCGTTACGATAGTAAAAGTTTAAGGATATTGATCTTAAAGAGTAAGTTAAAATTTTAAGGCTTTCAAGAGTTGAAGGATAAAAGAAAAATTTTAAGTTAAAGTTATATCAAATAGTATGCTGATAATAATTAAGGTAAAGTTAAGATTAAATAATAATTTTAGAATTAAGTTAAAGAGAAGAATAATAATCAGGTACAGGTAAGTTGGCCCACAGTAAACAAGATGTTAAGCTTACTTAAGAAAAAAAAAGGCCCCATTCAGGGTCATACAATAATATGTGATGATTGCAGAATTCCACGGGGGAAAAGTGAAAGTATCAAGATACAATAGTATATGGAAATAAAGATTTCTTATATTTTATCGTGAGCGACTCTTTATTTAGTTCCCCCCTGGTCCACGCGATTTCACTTCCGCACAATATTAAAGATACAAGAAAGCGGAAGCAGTTACATAAAACAATCTTCCGAAATTCTTCCCTAGCGAGTGTCGAAAGGTATAGGAGAATGACACAAAGAAGTCTAGACACGTCAAGGGGGAATGCACTCATAAATTCCTTTTCGAGGTTAGAATGAAAGTTTTTATTTCTAAAATTTTTGATTTGTTGTTGTTTGTTTGTTTTTCATATATAAAGTATTGTTGTTTGCGTCTGGTTTAAAACAGAGAAGAAACACATAAAAAAAACTTCGCACGTCTAAACCACTCGAACGGGTTTTGAATCTAATGGAAGCAAATTCTAATGTAGACAGACACCTCTTGCATAACCCATAGATGGAACTCGAATAATGTGTCATATAAATAAATTTTATTCAGCAAATGCCAGGAAATAATTTGATAAATCCGACGATATATTATAGGGATGAACTCCGTGTTTTCGCTCTTTAATTTTTGTATCCACACCAAGTTTTATTTTTGAATATGCAAATCTGCGAAGGTGTGTTTTATTTAAGTTGAGATTTTTGCAGCTGGCCACTGCTGGAGTTCGTGAAGGTATTTCGAGCCTCTAGCGAGGAATGTGTTTTGTTGATACGTAGAGAAATTTTTCCGTTTGCTTTATTTATTTATTTATTTATTTATTTTGTTCAAAATGGAACATTTAAACATCCTCACCTTAGTACCCCTAGTTTACTTCCTCCACGAACCTTATATTTTAGGTAAATACCCAGTCTTAGGCGAAAACAGATGGTATTGCTAAAAAAAATGTGAGCGAAAGTTACTGCACGCCAGATGAGGCATCGCACGCACATTACGATCAAAATTCCTGCGAGTATACCTTTTCCCCTGTTAGTGGAAACAGTAAATCTTGGCAGTGTGCCCAAACTACTCCACTTGAGGTGTATGAAAGTTCTATACAAAATACAGAATATGGTTTGATTTGGAGTGCTACAAACAACTTTTCTACACGAGGAGTAATTAAACCGGGACTTACTGCTTAAAGCCTATCCCGAACGGCTACAAACGTCCATGCGAAGAGTGGGACTCAAAGTCACAAACTCTGCACCGAGAATCTAGAGCCCTAGCTATTTGGCCATCGTCCGGCCTAGAGAATATGAGTCAGTGAGTGAGTGAGTGAGAGAGAGAGAGAGAGAGAGAGAGAGAGAGATGGAGGAAAACAAACCATTGGTCCTTGTTAGTGTACGTCAGGGGTGTCCAACACGTGGCTCGCGGGCCGCATACGGCCCAAATAAAGTATTAGTGCGGCCCAGAAAGTTGTAAGATTAACACTAGAACCGTGGCACTTTCGGTATGCCTAGAACTGCGAAACGGGTTAGCTTCAACTTAGATGGCAAAACACATAAAAATTGACAAAAATTTTAATTCCGTTATGTAAAATACTGCAGTTTCATATGATAATTAATATTTCCCAGAATTTACATCAAATATATATAAATAAGCTGAAATCAACTAAAATTTTGGAAGATGACGTTATTCAAAATCTTACTTCCTTAAGTATAATAATGTCTCTCTTAAACAAAAATAAAATGATACTACATAACTATAATGGAAAATGGATTATCTCATTTAAATGTTTATAGAACATTTTAAAGACGAATTTAAAGAAGTATTAAAATTTTTAATTGTTACTTACTAGTTACTTAGTAGTTATTTTATCAAATTTCTGTATGCACTCTGTGCAGAACTTAGTGATAAGTTTTTTTGGGATTTACTATTTATAAAATGGGAGCAGTATATTTTGACATGTGTTTTATTTTCACATTTGGACGTTTGACATCGAATCCGTTTACATTAGCTTGTGGTTTTCCAGTGTTCTCAGCAGTTGTTTGGCACTTGGATGTCACCTTTCTTTGATGGGAGAGAATAAACTTTTCCCGCAATTCTTCAACTAAATCTTGAATGAATTGTCGTCTAGCAACACTTTTTCCAGTTACAGTTCTGTACAAAATCCAAGAATTGACAGAAGCAAGATCCAGAATATTATAAAAAAACCTGCACTGTTCACTTACAGGAGGCATACTTGACGGAATACTTCCTAGCCATTTGATCAATTACATATACACCGAATTTAGTTGCGTCGTAGTATGCCATTGTTTCAGGTAGCTTTTTTCGGTACCGATATTTTCTCTCCCGATAGAAGAAACACTGAGCATTCGGGACGATTCCATGTGCCCCTCATTCTCCGGGTGTCGCAGAGTCGTACGGATCCTGGAATTCGTAACATTTTTAAAATCCCGAGAAGAACGGGGCAATACTGTCTCCGCCACGTCCGCGAAGCCGACGATCTCTCCGTATGACGCCATACTGCTGAAGACTTCATGGAAGTCCTTCCTAAAGCTTTTAGTCCTAGAGATCTATGCTTTGCTAAATTCATCCGAAAAATGAACATGGGGGTGCAGGCTTCAAGTTACTCGAGAAAGCGATGACGTCAGCGAAACCGCTGTACGTGTGTATTTGTTTTTCGGCACCTTATTGGCAAAAAATAGCACTAGAGACGCATGTAATTCATGCTAAATGTTTATTATAGTAATTAACCTCTTCCCAGAAAGCCGAAAACAAAGTGTTGGCACCGATTCTGAATTAATCATGAAATCGGTGACGTCAGATAATAGAAATTACCGATTTCCCTCTACCGATCGAAGATACATGGATCTTTCTCGACGATCCCACGTGTGCTCCACGCGTCAGGTGTCGCAGAGCCGCAAAGGTACTCGAATTTGCTATATGTTTAAAATCCCGGGGCGAACGGGGCGATGCGGTCACCTCCCCGTCCGCGAAGCCAGCGAACTCGCCGAGTGACGTCATACCGCTGAAGACTTAATGAAAGTCCTTCCTAAAGGTTTTTAGTCCTGGAGAACTATGCTCTGCCAAATATATCGCAAAAACGAACATGAGAGCGTAGGTTTACTCGGGAAAGCAATGAGGTCAACGAAACCGTCTTACGAGTTAATCGTTTTCTGGCACCTTACGTTTACTGGAAAAAAGTAGTACTACAGACGCCATTAATTCATCGTAAATGTCTATTACTCCAAAAGACTTTTACCTAGAAACCCGAAAGTATAGCGTTGGCGCCGATTCCGTGTTAATAGAAGAGGATGCTTTTGCCGTTGAAAATTCTCGTTTTATGAAGTACAATTGCATAATACACCAGGAAAATTTATGCAGAAAAGCTCTAAAAATGGATCATGTTATGCAAATCGTCGTCAAAATGGTGAATTTTATAAGGGCTCTGAGATTGGACCAGTTTCAGGAATTTCTTAAAAGCTTGGATGCTGAGTATGACGATATCGTATACTGTACAGATATAAAGTGACTCAGTCAAAGGCAGTTGTTAAAAAGATTTTATAGCTTACTTGATGAAATCAAATTGTTTATGACATTGAAAAAACACCTGTGCCAGAACTTGATGATGACAACTGGCTTGCAGATTTAGAATTTTTTTATAGATTTGACTGCCCATTTAAATGATTTAAACACCCGTCTTCAGGTTAAAAAATAAACTTATCAATACAATGTTTGAAACCATAAACGCGTTCTAGATGAAATTGAAATTATGGCAAGCCCAAGTAAATGTTAACAATGTTTTACATTTCGAGACGCTGACCAAGCATAATTCTAAAAATGGTAAAAAACACTCAACCTTACTTTCCGATTTAGTACAAGAATTTAAAAATCGATTTCAGAAATTTTCGAAAAATAAACAAATAATTTACATCTTTGCTACTCCAATCACAGTCTACATAGATATGCTGCAGCAAATTTTCAAATGGAATGCATAGAGTTGCAATCTGATACCCTACTTAAAGAGAAATTCAATCAAGTATCTTTGTTGGACTTTTAATAAATCATACCTTCCCAGAGATAAATATCCCCCACTGCATAGTCAAGCGTTATTCATGTCATCATTGTTTGGAGGTACGTACATCTGTGAACAACTATTTTCAAGAGTAAAGCACATTAAGAGTCAAATTAGAACTAAAATATCGTCTGAACATCTTGAGAACTCCCTGAGAATTGCAACCACTTCAATTGATCCAGATATTGATCCATTAGCTTGACTCCTGTAGTTATCTTTATAATTATAAATAAAATTTATAAAAAAATATGTTAACTATATATTATACCTTTTTTTATCATTAACTATTTTTTATGTTAGGTATATTTTTGTGTGGCCCAAATCAATTTGTCTTCTTTCAATGTGGTCCAAGGAAGATAAAAGGTTGGACATTCCTGGTTTACGTACACGACGTCCATGAAATTAAGTTAGAATTGAGCTTACTTGAACAACTTCTCCCTTAGGACAGATTTTCGTCAAAAACTGGCTGCCTCAAACGAAACACTTTCTTTGATTTCTATAGTTATAAATATCCTTTTCTTGGCTTCCCTATACTGATGAGCTTAAGAGTTGTTAATATTTATTACTGAAGTTTTTCATTATTTGTTAGTGACTTTGTGAATCTAGGCTTCTTTTGTTTTACACAAATTCCTTAACCCTTTCAGGGGCAACAACCTAAACCGTTTGTACGGTGCCGATTTTTTTAACCTAAATAATCTTAAAAAATTAACAATTAAAGGTTGCAATTGATTTTACTTCTTTAAAATGATAACAGATGGCAGAATTAGCCATTTTCTACTCAATTAACTGGAATACATTGAAAGCAAGTGAAAAAAAGGACTTGATTTAGGCGGTTACACCGTGCAAACGGCGCCCCTCAAAGGGTTAAGCCTGGAGGGATGGTGTGGCTTGCTCCCAGGGTGCCAAGGTTCGTTGTGAGAACCAAGGCGTTGGCAACGGAGAGCGCGACTGTGAGTCTCCTGGGGGAACGGAATCCTCTGAGGGAGTGGCTGTATCACCATCTTAGCGTCGGTTGTCTCGACTTTCCGTAGACTTTTTTCGTTTGCATCGACTTTGCGTAGTCCGGCTGGAAACTGGGCGATGGCAAAGGCTAAGAGAGACAATGGACGCTGGGGCCTCGACTAACGCCACATGGCGTTAGCTCCTGTACCTCCGTTTGTCCTAAACTAATTACGGAGCTGTGAGCAACTCTGTGCGAGTATGGATAACGCGCAGCGACGGACGTCTTCAGGTTCTACGTTTGTTGTATGCCGAAAAGGCGGATAGACGTATTATTCTGACTTACACAAAATCCTCATTACAAAATTTAACATTTAATCATCTAGTTCTTCCATATCATCGACTCTATGTTGTTTTGAATCGGTTCTGAACAAAACAATAAAATGTGATCACTTAGAGGGATGTTCGGCTAGGGAAGTTTCACTGTGTATTCAAGAGAGAGAGAGAGAACACAACCGATCAGCTTTACAAAGACATATACACACACACGCACACGCACACACACACATCTATATACACTGCTCAAAAAAATCTGGGGAGCAAGCAGAAGTTAAGAAAACCGTGCGAGACAGCCACGTATTGGCAAAAAATGGATATTACTAGCGTATCAATGCGCAATACAGAAAAAAAGACGTAAAAAAATTCGTAATTAAGCTTTAATTCTTTGAAAATGAATGCTGTATGCGGTTTGGAATTATCATGCTGGAAAACAAAGGAATCTCCAATGGCTGCAGCGTAAGGTATGGCATGAGGTCTCAGTATCTCGTCTGCATACCTTCGGGCCGTCAAAGTACCATTCCGAATGATATGCAGGTCCGTACGTTCACCTATGCTGATTTCACCCCATACCATAAAACCATCTCGTCTGTATTGTGATCTTTCACGGACGAATGTGGGGTTATTTCGAGTGCCCCTTTCCCTCCATACCAAAACACGTCGGGTGTCACACTCCAGACTGAATCGGGACTCGTCTGTAAACAGCACTTGGCTCCAATCATGTTGCTCCATGTTCAGCAGCCCATCTTCTTCGGGCCGCACGGTGACGTGATGTCAACGGAATGCAGACCATTGGCCTACGTGCATAGATACCTCCCTGATGAAGCCTATTACGTACTGTTTGGCTGGACACCCTTCGTCCTGTTGCCAAGAGCAACTGTCTTTGCAACAGAGTATCATTGTCTGTTCTGTTTCGACGAGCTGTTAACAGTATATACGGGTCATCAGTTCCTGTAATGGCGCGTAGCCGACCTTGCCCTGGTCGACGTCTAACATTCCCTGTTTCTTGGAATCTATTCCACAGCCTTGCAACGACACTTATGGCGACTCCAACAGCGTCCGCGACACTACGTTGTGTTTGCCCGGATTCAAATCTGCCTATAATACGCCATGCCATGGATTCCAGTAAATGACGTTGTTGAGACATTTTCAAGTCACATTTTCTCAAAAAGAATAACTGAGCAATCGAATTTCACAGTTAAGGCAGTGAAACAGACGTTTCTGCAACATCCCGATTTCCGCCCTTTTGTTCTTTTTCTGGTTTTTGACGACATGAAATTTGATTTGAATATGAAGTTTTCTTCTTCTGTTTCCTGCTAGGCTTTAAATTATGGATGATTTATTTTATGTTACTTATCGGTGTAAGTATTTGCGTAATTTCGTTAAAACCATGTGCTCCCCTAATTGTTTTGAGCAGTGTATATAAAACAGCTCCGTAACTCACTGACTCACTCACTCACTGACATACAACGCACAGACCAAACCACTGGACGTAAAGGGCTGAAATTTTGCATGGCGATTTTTCTCAAAGTGTAGGGGTGCACTAAGAAAGATTTTTTGAAAAATTCCTCTTAGAGTATTGAAAATTAAATTTTTAAGCTGTTTTTGTAACTTTTTTTAAGTTTGCATTTTAAAATAATAATTTGAGGGTTATAAAATTTATATCACGAGAAAAATCATAAAAATCCCTTTAAAATGAAATCTTTTTCGAATCTTTACCTTCATTTTCTAAGTTTTGGTGAATTTTTAAAGATTAATTTTTAGAATTTAATTTATGAAATGCTGATCACGTGATTTCTTTTTCTGGTACTTTAAATTAATTTATCGTCACGTGTATAACAACGAAATAGACAAAAAAATATTTTTTTTCTTGCTAATGCGGCAGACGATTGGACATTACCCAAAAAACTATTAAAATACAGTAAAAGGTATGTTCCTCAAACTGCACTATATTAACTGTACTATACTCTTTAGTATGTCCTATTAGATTTAATTTGAATATTTTCTTCTACATTATTTTTTCTATAAAAATATCCCTTACGATTTTTTTATAAGTATATTTATAAAAGTTTTTTACATCAATTGTATACATCGATCGTCGCATTTATTATAAATATATATATTTTTTCATTAATTGCATACATTGAACGCTGTATTTAATTTGAATGTATTCCGTAGCGAAATGTGGGTTTTCAGCCAGTATATTCATATATATTATATATTCATACACTCTGTATTTGATACCTTGTTGAGACGTTTCGAAAACTTAAAGACTGAAGTATCCAATTAGCAATAGAGCAGCAATATTTTCTCCTCTTTTCAAGGTTAATTACAAAACAAGGAACACTGAAACGAAAGTACACTCGTTAGAATTCGTGTTCCTAGAATTTCGCATTTGCCCAGAGGTCACACGTTACAAAATATACCTTGGCAATAAAACGAGATCACATGATTAATAGCCTATTTTCCCTTGATTGATCAATTTCCGAAATTCATTTAAGAAAACCGTAACTTCCTCTCTTTGAAAAAACTAATCACCTGAATAATTTCGCAATTAGCTTTTTCGATCTTTTCTTGGAATTAATTAGATTAAACTACAGTTATCAGTACACTACAGGTATAAGTAATTAGAGTTGTTGAACTCCAAGTGAACGTCTTGCGTATATTTTTTTAATGAATCAATAGGGATTTTTACCGATCAAGTTATATACAGTTCCTTATTCGTCCTATTACTTTTTTCCGGTCTTTCAGAAGGATAGAGGGATAAAATGTTTCGTCAAGAACTTATATATTAATACATGCAATTATTAATATGATATATATATATATATATATATATAAATATAAAAATATACACGCATGCATACTCTTGGAAAATGCACTTGTTGTACAGTACTGTTAGTAAAGTTACGTAAATTTGTACCCGAAAAGATCAAGTTAATGATTTGGATTAACCGAAGTTCGAATGACCCAGAAATTACTGCCGTAAACTTCAAAAGACACCGCGTCAGAAAAACGTATTTCTGTACAGAGTCTATTTAATAAAATTTAAGTAAAAATTTAAAGAATAGAAACTTCTATTTCACAGACGGGAACGTAAGACTTAAGAGGATCCAGGACACAAAATTCTGCAAAATTTCGAAACAAATTTTATTGCATTAAAAATTGTGTTCTTTTTCGCTTAAAATGACGTTTAAATCATGTTTCTATCTTAATTTAAACAGGAGATATTAATTTTTCTTGGCAACATTCTAATAGCAGCCTATCTTTGTTTAAACCTGTAAATGCATTTTTCTGCGTGATGGGTTTTTTCACCATTTCCGTCTTTAAATTTTTATTATAAAGTTAAATGGTTCAAAGTTGGAACATGTCTTTTTCAATTATTTTACTTTAATTTTGATTCAGAAAATTTGAAAGAATATTCACTTTTGAAAATATATTTAAAAAATAAGTTACACAATTTTTATTTGAAATTTTTACTCTAAATATTTTTAACTTTTTTAAAATTAATATTTAAAAAACGTTGAATAAGAATTACAACTTACATATTTCTGTTTAATTAAATGAAAATTTTTGAAATTCGACAAATAATATTTTGAGTTATAACGATTTTAAATTACCCCCCTTTTTAAGAACTTTGAATTTTAAATTTTTTTAAAAAACTTTGAGACATTTTATGATGTGATTTTGTCTACAAATTATATGGTTAACCATAACAAAAAATTCAAAATTTTAACTCAATAATAAAATATTTTAAATGTGTCCCCCTTAAGGCGTAAATAATTCATATAAAATTATAGTAATTAAATAAATTATACACAGAGGGTAATACTGTTCGTTATTTTTATCTGAGTTATTAATATTTCTGTCGACTTTTCTTTCCATTTTTTGGTTATCTACTGAAAACCGTCATGTGGGCCATTAAGTTTGAATTACTCTGTCAACTTTTCTATCTGTAACAAGACGTCTTTTGTTTATCATCTCTCCATAGTTGAGAGGTACACTAAATATATAATACAGTGAGCCAATGTTCAGATTATCACATGCCGAAGACGAGTGAGTTCGATTCCTGCCCGGTTTGTAATCTATATACAGTGGAATCTCGATCGATCGTTTTCGGATCCATCGTTTTTCCGTATGTGTCGTTCATTTTATCCAGTCCCAACGATCATATTGCTTTGTTATGTTTCCGCATCTATCGTTTTCCCGCATTTGTCGTTTATTTCAATCGGTCCCTTGAATAACGATAGACCGAGATTCCACTGTAAATAAAACAGTTCCGTAACTGTCTGACTCAGTGAATGACTGACTGACATACAACGCACAGACCAAACCGCTGGATCTAAAGGGCTGAAATTTTGCATGGCGATTCTTCTTATGGTGTAGGGGTGCATTAAGAAAGATTTTTGAAAAATTCTTCTTAGAGTTTTGAAAATTCAATTTTTAAGCTGTTTTAGTAACTTTTTTTAAGTTTGCATTTAAAATAATAATTTGAGGGTTATTAAAATTTATATTACAAGAAAGATCATAAAAATTCCTTTAAAATGAAATCTTTTTTGAATCTTTACCTCCATTTTCTGAATTTTGGTGAATTTTTAAAAATTAAATTTTAGAATTTAATTTATTAAATGCTGATCAAGTGATTTCTTTTCCTGGTACTTTAAATAAATTTATCGTCACGTCTATAACAAGGAAATAGACAAACAAAAAAAAAATTTCCCTTGCTAATGCGGCAGACGATTGGACATTATCCAAAAAAATATTAAAATACAGCAAAAGATATGTTCCTCAAACTGTACTATATTAACTGTACTATATTCTTTAGTATGTCCTATTAGATTTAATTGAATATTTTCTTCTACATTATTTTATCTTTAAAAATATCCTTTACGATTTATATATATATATATATATATATATATATTACAGCAATTGTATACATTGATCGTCGTATTTATTATAAATATATATATTTATTTTTTTGGCATTAATTGCATACATTGACTATTGTATTTAATTTCAATGTACTCCGTAGCGAAGTGCGGGTTTTCAGCTAGTCTATATATATAAAACAGTTCCGTAACTGACTGATTGACTGACTGACATACAACGCACAGACCAAACCGCTGGATCTAAAGGGCTTAAATTTTGCATGGGGATTCTTCTTATGGTGTAGGGGTGCACTAAGAAAGATTTTTGAAAAATTCTTCTTAGAGTATTGAAAATTAAATTTTTAAGCTCTTTTAGTATTTTTTTTAAGTTTGCATTTAAAATAATAATTAGAGGGTTATTAAAATTGATATCACGAGAAAGATCCTAAAAATTCCTTTAACATGAAATCTTTTTCGAATCATTACCTCCATTTTCTGGTGTTTGGGGAATTTTTAAAGATTAATATTTAGAATTTAATTTATCAAATGCTGATCGCGTAGTTTCTTTTCTCTTCGTGATACTTTAAACAAATTTATCGTCACGTGCTTAACAACAAAATAGACAAAAAAGATTTTTTTTTTTTTGCTCATGCGGCAGACGATTGGACATTATCCAAAAAAATATTAAAATACAGCAAAAGATATGTTCCTCAAACTGTACTATATTAACTGTACTATATTCTTTAGTATGTCCTATTAGATTTAATTTGAATATTTTCTTCTACATTATTTTGTCAATAAAAATATCTCTTACGATTTTTTTATAAATATATTTTTTTGATTTTTTTACATCAATTGTATACATTGATCATCGTATTTATTATACACACACACACACTCACACACATATATATATATATATATCCATATATACATACAAACATATATATAGTATATATCCATACATACATACATACATACATATATATATATATATATCCATATATACATACATACATATATATATCCATATATACATACATGCATACATATATATATCCATATATACATACACACATACATACATATATATATCCATATATACATACACACATACATACATATATATATCCATATATACATACACACATACATACATATATATATCCATATATACATACATACATACATATATATATATCCATATATACATACATACATACATATATATATCAATATATACATACATACATACATATATATATCCATATATACATACATACATACATATATATATATATCCATATATACATACATACATACATATATATATATATATCCATATATACATACATACATACATATATATATATATATCCATATATACATACATACATACATATATATATATCCATATATACATACATACATATATATATATATCCATATATACATACATACATACATATATATATATATATCCATATATACATACATACATACATATATATATATATCCATATATACATACATACATACATATATATATATCCATATATACATACATACATACATATATATATATATATCCATATATACATACATACATACATATATATATATATCCATATATACATACATACATAGATATATATATCCATATATACATACATACATACATATATATATCCATATATACATACATATATACATATCCATATATACATACATACATATATACATACATACATACATATATATATATCCATATATACATACATACATATATATATATCCATATATCCATATATACATACATACATATATATATATCCATATATCCATATATACATACATACATATATATCCATATATACATACATACATATATATCCATACATACATACATATATACATACATACATATATCCATACATACATATATATATACATACATATATCCATACATACATATATACATACATACATATATATAGATACATACATACATATATACATACATATATATATCCATACATACATACATATATATATATCCATATATACATACATACACTGCTGGCCACCCAAATTGCAACACCAAGAAAGACAAGAGATATCACAACAAAATTTATTTTGTAGATAACATGTTGACCAAGTATCAAATGATTAAATTTATAGACTTCTGTGAAGTGTGGTTACTGCTAAAATCACTAGCCAGAGTAGCCGCCATTGTTGGAGATCACCGCTGCCACACGCCTCGGCATTGATTCAAAAAGACTTTGGATGAGTTCTTGGGGTACAGCAGACCAAGCAGCTTCCACACGTTGCCAAAGTTGATCTGCTGAGGCAGTTGGGGATGGAATCTGGGTCAATCGTAGAGCAACCATGGACCACATGTTTTCTATCGGCGAAAGATCTGGAGAGCGAGGCGGCAAGGGAAGCAATTCAATCTGGCGATTGACGAAGAACCGTTGGACAATGCGTGCCACGTGTGGTCGCGCATTATCCTGTTGAAATATGGCTGTGGGAAAGCCCTGAAGGTAAGGAAGGACAACTGGCTCCAACACCTCGGAGGTGTAGCACTGGCTGTTTAAAGTACCGGCAATGCGTACTAGAGGTGTGCGAGAGTGATATCCAATACCGCCCCATACTATAATACCCGGTGCAGGACCAGTGTGGCGGTGCATAACGCAGCTGTTCAGCATCCTCTCTTCATGGTGTCTCCAGAGTCGAATGCGACCATCGTGGTGTTGCAGACAGAAGCGTGACTGGTCAGTAAAGACAATTTCATTCCATTATGCCGTCCACATCCTTCTTTCATCGCACCATTGGCGGCGGAGACGTCTGTGGTTCTGCGTCAAGGGTAGACAAAGCAATGGACGTCTTGCGGACAGACCACTCTGCTGTAAACGGCGTCGAATGGTACGCACAGACGCTGGATGATGCGTTACAGACCTCATGTGCTGTGCTATGGTTCGTGATGTGACTGAGCCATCCGTCACTGCCATGCGCACAATTTGCCTGTCATCACGTGAAGTGGTGCGCTGAGGTGGATGCGATAGAACACGCCGGTCCGTCGTATCCTCCTGCATCCAACGATCACATATCCGCATTACAGTTGTTTGGTTTCGTCCAACACGACTACCGATTTCCCTGAAAGATAATCCACAATCTCGGTAGGGCACTATCCTTCCTCTGTCGAACTCGGATACTTGATCAAAAGATGATCGCTGTTTTTGACGAGGCATAACTGATCGTTTTTTTGAAAAAACCACAAGAAAAACACAATTGCCGAACTTGAAATCGTCGAAATCTCCAAACCTTAAATAGCGCTTTGAAGTGGCGCCACAGGCGCGCGTGATGTGCGTCTGCGCTGAAATTCTAATCATTTGCATATCTCACCTCCGCTAATGCATGTTGTAAATTTCATGTTATTTGCATGTTTCCTTGAGGGTGTTGCATTTACAGTGGCCAGCAGTGTACATACATACATAGATATATACATACATACATATATATATCCATATATATATACATATATATATATACATATATATATATATATATCCATATATACATACATATATATATCCATATATACATACATACATATATATATCCATATATACATACATACATATATATATCCATATATACATACATACATATATCCATATATACATACATACATATATCCATATATACATATACATACATACATATATCCACATATACATACATACATATATCCACATATACATATATATATATATATATATATATATATACACATACACACACACATATATATATATATATATATATATATATATATATATATATATATACACACACACACATATATATATATATACACACACACACACATATATATATGAAAGATATAAAATTTAAGTTGATCCCCTGTAAATTTTCTTCCCTTCCCATGCTTAAGATCGCATTACCAAATTCTGTTTTCAAGAACCCAGGAATATTTTTCATAGCGTCAGCAATCCCTGGGCAAGCCACACTGTCTATGCCCAAATAAGGCAATCGTCCTGCACAACTGATGCAGCTTGCAAAAAACATCTTTGGTCAGCAAATTCTTCAACCGCAGATACCTCTATACTCAAACCCCGGGAATCACTCGGGTGTTGGCTTTCAACTAGATCAGATGTCTGTTTAGCCACTCGGAAATAAATTTCTTTTTCTAATAGTTCTGTAATCTGATCTTATTTCATTACAGAATTTATAGCCGGCAGGATTTCCTGCAGTGAGGATACCAGTTTTAAAATTTTAATTTCAATATGTAAACGGAGTTTTAATTAATTTTCCCAGCACCCGTCGTAAAACTTCATTCGCCCTTTCGTGCGTCGAAAATAGCAGCGAGCAGCAGTGGATTACTGTATTACTGACCTTGGTGGATTTACGCTGTTCGGTGACCTAGTTTTGAACAGGCAATGAAGAAAGGGGAAAATCCGATTTTGAATCAAACCGTGGACTTAACCGGTGAAAATAACGAGCCATCTCACGTCCGCTTTTCCGATGTAAATGTGTTTATTAAGCCCTATTCAAATGAAGTGCCAATCGAAAATTACATCGCAGAATATGAGCAGGTTTCTGAACTGTTAACATTAAATCCTATACAAAAAATTATATTCTTTCGCAAGCTGTGTACCGGAAATGTGGAACTATTTCTTCAATCCAAACCCCTGTTTAAAAACTTCGAAGAATTAAAAACAGAACTGCTTAAAGAATTTAAGACGGAGATAAGTAAGGCCGAAATACATCAGCAATTGTTAAGACGGAAAAAAGGAAGGGAAGAAACTTACGAAGCGTATTACTACACTATCCAGCAAATAGCTTCGAAAGCAGCGATGACCTTGGAAGAGCAAAAATTTTACATCATAAAAGGAATAAACGCACGCCCAGAAGTAGATCTCCAACTTCGTTCGACAAAAAATTGTGATGAACTAAAAAACATGTTAAAACTATTGGATAAGCAAAATTCAGAGGAAAGGACTTTTTATACCCCCAAGCTACCAGTTTTCCATAGACCTCCAGCCTGGAGTCCACGCTTCCAACAACACCCAGGAAATTACCGACAGTTTCGGCCAAATTTTGATCTTCAACACCAGGAGTGGAGACCGAGGAATAATTTTTATCCGCCCCGTTTCCAGCAACGTCCCAGACCAGGGTTCAACACCAGTGCACCTTCCTTTCAGCCAAGAATGACAATGCAGAATCATAATAAAAACTTTAATGTGAGAACCAACGACAGTGACTGAGTGCCAGTAGTAGAGAGCCTGTTGTGTGGACAGAAAGTCCAGATTTTATTCGATTCAGGCTCAACTCTAAATATTTTACCGGGATCCACATTAAATAAAAATCACCAACTAAATTTCAAAAATTGCAACATTAACATTACAGCTGTGGGACGAAACGTCCAGGTAAGTCAGTATATAATGCTTCCGTTAAAATTGGGTGAAAAAATTGAAACATTAAAATTTTATTACTTACCTAATGTACAATTACCATATGTTATATTATCTGGTCATGCTATTGGACTCTTTAATGTCACTATTAATTTTAAAACTAGAGAAATTTTTCAGGATAATAAATTACTTAAGCATTTTAATTGTACCAGCTGTCATAATAATAATCCTAATAAGAGAAGTGGTCATGGAAATAATGAAAAAGTATCTGCATTTTTAAGTAATAATAATGATTTATGTAATGTGATTTCTTGTAAAAATGATAAGTGTGATATTGACAATTTAATTCAAAAATTTGATCATGTTTTTGCTAAGAATAAGTTTGATGTGGGAGAAATTAAATTAGAATCGCCAAAAGTAGTCTTAACCTCAGAACTTCCTATAAGTCAAAGACCATACAGAACGTCGCCTAGAGATGACGCAGAGATAAAGAAACAATTAGATGCCTTGTTAAAAGCTAAAATTATTAAACCTAGTTATAGCCAATATAGTTCACCTATTACTCTCGCATTTAAGAAAGAAGATAATGCTAGGACTCGACTATGTATTGACTATAGGAAAATTAACCAAATTACAAAAACCGATTATGAACCCATTCCCAGAATAGACAGTGTTCTAGACAAATTGACCAATGCTAAGGTATTTTCTACGTTAGATCTATGTAGTGGGTATTGGCACCTGAAATTAGAGGATGAGGAAGCTGAAAAGCTTGCTTTCACTTCTAACTATGGCTTGTACCAATTTACCAGACTGCCGTTTGGATTTAAGAATGCTCCCGCAATATTCCAAAGAACAATTAGGCGTATACTTCATAAATATCAAGTTAACTTTGCTCTAAATTATTTTGACGATATAATTATTTTCTCAGAGACATTAGAACAACATATTCAGCACTTAAAGACCATTTTTGAAATTTGTGAAAAGGAAAATATTAAACTTAAAAAATCGAAATGTCATTTTGCTAAAGATACTATTGATTTTCTTGGCTATGAAGTTAGGCATGGATCATACAGCCCAAATAATACTAATGTAGAAACAATAAAAAAATTATTGGCCCCAAGGAACGTTAAAGATTTACAAAGATTTCTAGGCACCATTAACGTATATCATAAATTTATTCCTGATTACGCTAAAATTAGAATTCCCTTAAATAACCTTTTAAAGAAAGACCAGAAATGGGCATGGACGCCTGAATGTCAACAAGCTTTTCAAAAACTTAAAGATAGTTTAATCTCAAAACCCATTTTGGCCCTTTATAATTCAAATTATCCTTGCCATGTCTATGTTGATGCGTCAAAAGAAGCCATAGCCTCCATAGTAAAACAAGAACATCCTGATGGAACTCAACATCCAATTGCATATCACTCCCGACGACTTAGACCATATGAAATTAATTATACGATAACGGAATTAGAATGTTTGTCCATAATTGATAGTCTTGATAAATTCCATTGCTACCTTCATGGGTCACATTTTACTGTACATACAGATCATCACAGCTTAGTTTGGCTTAAAACTTTTAAAAATCCTACAGGTAGACTTTTCAGATGGTCTCTAAAAATTTCTATGTATGATTTTGACATAAAATATAAGAAAGGTACAACTAATGTTGAAGCTGACATGTTAACAAGAAACCCAATTGCTTTTAATATAACTACAACCCCTCCAGAACCCTTGTTAGATATAAAGGAAATCATCCATTTTCAAATGTTAGAAAATATAACAGCACCCAGATGTTTTAATAAGGATAATATTGTAGTAGTAAAAAGACAAGGTTTAATCAAAATTGTAGTACCAAAAGCGTTAAGAATTAAATTAATAGAGAAAGTACATGAAAAATTTGGTCATCCAGGAATAGCTTCAATGTTAAGAATTATTTCACCTCAATATTATTGGACTAAGATAATTAATGATGTTGGAAATTATGTTAAACATTGTGAAACTTGTCAAGTAAACAAGAAGTCTCATCAGAAAAAATATGGTTTTATGCAATCTCTTCCTCTGTGTGAAAAACCTTTTGAACTATTTGTCACCGTAAATTAGTTTAGGTTGGTGATTAAGATATTTATTGTGGAGTATTTAATTGTGGTTAGTACATTGCTTGGCCCAATGGATTAATGATTACTCAGGTGTATGATCACAAATCAATTTATTAACTATCAACACACTATTTATACATTTCACATTACTCATTATCGACTTCTTATCATTAATCCTTTAACATGTTAAGGGGACTGGGACGTCTTCGACAACTAAGAAGTTGGAAATTTGGGCTATTCTTTTAAAGCCCATATCTTATACAAATATGCATGTATCATTATGATTTTTTTTATGTTAATTTAGTAAGACCTTTATGAATATTTTAAGATAAAAAAAAATTTATTTTTGGATTGAAAAGTAAATTTCAAATAACAATATAAACAAAAATATTTTTCCCCCTGAAATTTTTGAGGTATTCACTTTGTAACACTTTTTCAAAAATTTAGTGAAAATCTTACCTTGAAATCTTGTGTGATGATTATACACAGTTTATTTTATATAGTGAACCCATTTAAGTCTTTGTTACACTTTTTTAAAAAATTTAAAAAAATTTTAAATTTCACTTATCAGAAATTTGCATATTTTTGTCATACATTTTCACCATTTACAAAAATATCTTAAGGTTTAAAAATAAAAAATAGGTCATATTGATACAACAGCACTTATTCTATTGACTTTTAAAATTTCAGAGATGTACTTGCAACAGATTTTGCAGAAAGTGTACCATTACATGAAAAAATCATATTTTGAGAAAAACGCAAAAAACACTTTCCCATTACATGGGATTTAAATGTATGTTTACATTTTTAAGTTGCTAATAATTGTTGCTAGAGTGTCAAAAAGTACATAAATTATATATTTTTGTAATCTGTAGAATCTGCTCTATTTTTTAAGCCACAAATTCAAAAATAAATTTTTTGAAGGTATTTGACATCCCAGTCCCCTTAATACAACACATATATATATATATATACCCTATCACTTATCGTACACCATTAATATTACTCGTTCTTGCCTTTCTATCACTATTCATTTAACATGTTAATACAATACATATAATAATATATATATAAAACCACAAATATTCGGTAACATATATCTATGACAACATGCAATATTACGCGCGGCTACTATCCTCCTATTAACCTAATTGAGCGCCGGCACAAGATCATCAAATAAACAAAATCCCGTACCTGCTACTTGCACAGCTCGGAGAATCGTGAAGGACGATGAGAGGCTTGCGGCGGTCATCTGTGACCTAAGGACTTTACACTCGGGACGAGGGGGCTGGTGGCAATCATCTATGCATACGGTGCTCCGGTACTCGACAACCTCTTGGTAGCTGGCGCTCGCTCGGCGAAGGGGGTGCGGCATGGGGAAGTTCGGGGCTCCTGGGCAGTTGTCTCCTTCTAGGACTACGCTATCGGCTAGCAGTCAGCTCGACTTCGCTCCTGGAGTCATTAGGCGTGCGCATCGAGTTATGGTCGGCGCGGTAGGCTTTCGGCTCGTTGATCCTTCAATCGTCGGGCATATATTCATCGGCACTTGAGGGCTTACACCTCTATCTTCTTTATTCGTCTGCGGCCCTTTCCGTCTTTCTTGACTCCGACTTCTCCTCAGCGGATTCTAAAATTCATCTGCTCCTTGCTCTTTAACTCTATCTCTCTCTCTTCTCTCTGATATATTTCTCTCCATCTCTATCTTTTACTTAACTCCCCCACTTCATTCGAGGTTTTCCATTGGTAGCCACCTCCTGACCAATGGGTAAATCTGGATACCCTTTATTGGTTCCAACTCTTTTTTTATATTACTATCTCCTCCACTCAAAATTGAAGGGGGCGTCAGTCGTTGCACCCTTCTGGAGAATTCTCACGCCCCTACATTCACACGCTTCTATTCGGACCCCCTACTGACCTCCTAACGCATTGAAGCTCGTAAATTCTTAACTCGTCCTTCGCTAACATCACATTTCGGACCCCTTCGTTTCCTATTTCTGCCTGTCCACATCATTAACTGCAGCTGGCCGCCGCTCCCTGCCATCAATTTTTCGACCGTTCCCCTTTTACATGTCAATTATCGTCTCCCTTTTTGACATAAACAGATCGTAAACTGTATCTGTACACCATTTATCCGCTGTTTGGAATATATCTTCTCCTCCTATTCTTTGTGCCCAACTTTGCACCTGTTTAATTTTCCAAAACTGTCGCCTACGCTGCGACACTATTATCAATTGATACTGTAGGTGGTTTAAGTTATTATAATTCTACTAAGAAATATTTACACATTGTAGTTGATCATGCCACTAGGTACATCTGGACATTTCCCTCTAAAAGTGCCACCACGGAAACCTATATAAATTGTTTGAATTCTATTTTTCAAAATCATGTACCCGAGAAAATTTTAAGTGATAGGAATTCCGCCTTTACCTCATCAAAGTTTAAACATTTTCTCAGACATAATAATGTTACACAGCTCTTGACATCTGCTCATAGACCGCAGACGAACGGAAAGGTCGAGAGAGTTAACCAAACCATAGTAACTAGATTAAAATGTAAAGTTAGTAATAGCCCTAGTAGTGTGCCATGGACAAAAATCTTAAACTCTGTCACCCAAGAATATAATAA